>JAIEZT010000054.1:12951853-13356975 GCA_019594935.1 Periophthalmus modestus
GCTGGAGAGAGGGGGAGGGACTGAAGGGAGCTGGAGTGTGTGGTGATATGGAGGAGATCAGGGCTGGATTATGAATAGATTTAAATGTGAGTAATAGAATGTTAAGCTGAATTTGGAACTGAACTGGAAGCCAGTGGAGCTGCTGGAGGGACTGGAGTGATGTGGTTGATGGAGGCTGTTCTGGTTATGATTCAAGCAGCTGAGTTCAGAATAATAATAAGAATGAAATTATTCATATTCAAGGCAGTGCCTTGAACATGAATTATTGTGGTTTCTTCTTTCTTTAAGAACAAATTTTTCCAAATATTGAGCCTGAAATGTCATATACCACATATATCAAACTCAAGGCCCGTGAGCCAAATGTGGCCCTCCACATCACTTTACATGGCCCTCAACAGGTTAAATTAAAAGGTATGATGGTCTTAAATGTAATTTTATCGGGAGATACACAGTTACACAGGAATATTTATACATCTAGGAAAATGTATATGCAATATTTGAAACTTGAACAAGTAATACATACAGAAACAGTTAATTAACAAGTTCAAAAATTAGCTAGATTTATTTTACATCTGGCCCTTGGAAGACAGCCATTTTGCTGATGTGGCCTTCGGTGAAAATGTGTTTGACACCCCTGTCATATACTCAAAGAGAAAAGTATTATCTTTGGCACTTGGGGCCCTGGCAGAAGATATTGGAACAAAGAGGAGACTGTCAGTCTGCGCCATCAGCCCCTCCAACCCCCACCAATAACTCACACACACCATATTCACAGGCAAGGTGGGTGAAATGTCTTGCCTAAGGACACAATAGCATTTATTTACTTATTTATTGTCTTTTTATGTATTTATTCAAACTTTGATAAAGCATGGAACTGATAAATCAAACTTTTTTTTTTTGTGTGTCAGTACCAACACTTCTTCATGTGTCTTCATGAGCATATGTGTGCGTGTATGTTTATATACGTGTGTTTGTATGTGTTTGTACCCATGTATTATGTGTTTGAGTGCACCATTAAATTCATACCAGTGTGGCATTTCAAGCATGGTGTAAAGTAGTCCTAGAACCGTTGTATCCACTTCTGGATGATTTGCCCTTCAATATCACACCAATCAGATGGACTGATCTGGGGTGTGGTGGGTGGTATAGGTATGTTCACTATAGGTGGTCACTGAGTGGGTGGGAAAGTGGCATGGAATTTTCTTTCTTGACATGTCTGATGCTCAGAATGTAACTCATGTGCAGGAGCTTATAAACTGATAGGAGATAAACATTAGCGCTGGCAAGCAAAAATAGTATAACATGTTTTCTAATCTATTTTCCCTCTATTTATTGTCATTTGGTACAACCCAATTTCCTGTGAGTGCTACACTATGTTGAATTATAGAGCTGCCTGTGTATTGAATCTACTCTACATCAAATGCATTCTGGTTCTTAAGGTCTTTAAACCCAGAGAACACTCCTGGATGAATTCCAACAGGGCCCGTGGACATGCTCCAAGGTAAAAGCCTCACAAACTTCACCCACTAGAGTTGTGTTTGGAGTTGGCATCGTGCAACCAATTACATTTGCAGATAGCCGGACATTTTTGATAACAACCCTTTTCTTAAGCCACAAAATAATTTTTTTCCTAGCCTTGAGCATATTCTTGTGATTCCACTAAACTTATTAAAGACAGCCGAGGGGACATTTAGCCTTAGAAGTTTTTTTTTTTTTTTTTTTTTCCAAGGATGTGCAAGAGGATAAAGAAGAGCAACGTTTTATGCCTCTTAAAATTTCCATGCTTTGAAATCAGCAAGCGGTTCCCAATTAACCGCAACTGCTCTGAAGAAATTCTGTGCAACGCAGATAGGACCACATGGAAGGAGGTATACTTTTTTCCTATTTCTCCAATTATGCTTTTATGGATTTGTATGTAAGTAAAAGTGTATGTATATATATATCTATATGTGTGTGTATGTTATAGTGGATGGGGGGATGGGGGGGGGGGGGCACACACACATTTAATTAAGTCAGGGAAGAGTGGCCAGTCCCCGTGGCAGTGGGGGTTTTCTATTAGGCCAGAGGTTTTAAGTCTACTTCTGGTGGGGATTAGAGGCCAACTGAAGAGGATTAGAGCAGCTATACCTAAAAGAAGTGGGCAAAGACGGCTCCCCGACTGTCTCCACTGTATGAGATCCTTTCACATAGCAGTGAGTGGCTAGCAGACTGGGGCTAAGCTGAATCCAGGGCCATAGATATGTAGACTGTACTGAAATGCATTGGTCCCATGAACAACTAAGATTATGAATTTTAAAGTTGACCTATTATGAAAAATCTACTTTTTAGAGTTTTAAACCATGTTTCCCCTTCTAATTTACCCTCTCAAGGTTGTATTTAGAGTGATTCATGCATGTTTGAGAAATTCAATATGTCATTGCTCCGATCTACTGCCATTTTCTCAACCATCAACATAACCCCACTGCTTTCTACAATTTTTATTTTCCTCATCATTAATATGTGTGGGATTTTGCAGCAACATGTAGTCATTTTGGTACTTTTAAACACAATTTTACTTACTACTCACTTGATCAATGTCAGCTACCTTTGGCCACTGTGGTTTTCTAACAGTTTTATTCTTTTATTAAACTAATTTCAGATCAATATTGTAGTTTAAAATGTCATAATGATCCACAGGTGTCATAGATTATAACTGATAAAAGCACAAAGGCAAAGAATAGTTTGAAGCTGTTACTTTCACTTATAAAAACAAACACAATATATGTAGTATCGTATATCTATTAGTCATGTACAGGAGGTTAAAAAAGTCAGTGTATTATGTCTTTCAAAATCAGCAAGCGATTCCTAACAATCTTCAACAGCTCCAAAAAATTCTGTGCACTGTCAGTGGACTATGTGCATATACATTGCTTTTATTTGTTCAATGATGCCTTATTTTTGTTGATATTAGATACAGATATATTATTGCTATGTCTAACGGTGTGAATTGAGTTTTACATTGAGTACCTAATCCAGAATACCTCTTGTTGAAAATTGTTGGGAAATGGTGGAACATCATGACAAATATTTGAAGCTGATCGGTCAACAACAGAAGAACAAGCCAAGAAATCAAACTTTTCAAAAATCAAGTGGAGAGTAAAGCACAGATGTCTTTCTCTCCACAAACTGCTTCCCCCTGATTGTTTTTCAAAAACCAAAATAGCCCAGATTTCCTCTAGGCTGAAGTACGTTTGTCAGCCTTGCCATGTTCGTTTTGGTTTGTTTGTGTGCTTCACCTTTGACAACCGCTCAAACCACTGCTGCTCTGTGATTGGTCTAGTCTCCAAAACACTGGTACATCAAGACCAATCACAACTGTGAACTCACATTGTGACAATTCATCTTGCTGTCCAGGTTATCAAATATGTTTAATGGTTTAACAGTTGAGTTACTGTACATAAATTTAGAAGTAGCAAAAGAAAAAACGGCGCAAGAGCAGCTCGGGACCCCAGTCTGCCGTACATTTCCATCTTAAAGCCACTAACCACTCCTTTGAAGATAGTGAGGTACAGATATTGGCAAAAGGAAAGTCATGGTTTGAGAGGGGAGTTTAAAAGGCAATATTTGATAGGAAAGACAATCCATCATAGACATAATTGATCTTCTATTTATAACTCCATCCTTAGACCTAAATAAAAAAAAGCTAAACAAAAAGGAGAGCTAGTATGCTAATAGGACATTTTTTTGCTATGGATACTACCTGGACGACTGAGGGACTAAACAGACATCGACGTAGAAGCACTTAATTTGCCAAATAAACCAATATAAACATGAGTATTTGCCCAATATTTTCTCCTCAACAAAGAAGAGCACATTTACGTCATCGCTCAAAGTTCGTGCACAAACTAAAGCAACAAATGAGTTCAGTATTGTTCATCCACTCCACACCTATGCAAGCACACACACTGCACCGAAGTGTCCTCAAGTGAATGGGTGGGTAAGATTGGGAGCAGATGGCAGCCTATTGTCTTTTGAATACATCAGGACTAAGATGCTCCCATAAGGTGTGTAATATCACAAAGTACCATGTGCATATAGGACCAGAGGTGGTTAGGAGTGAGTTAAGAGGTTCAGCAGGTGGTCTATAGCCATCCTGTTTATTACCAAACACCATCTTTCTATCAACAGCCATCTTATTGGAGTAATACATAGAGAAAAGAAGATGTTACAATCTCATATATCCAGCTTAAAGGTTTCCAACGCATGAACTCAAGTGAACCAAGCAGTGACTCATAGTTTAACATTTCCAAACCACAGTTCACTTTTGCACTAAGAAAGGACAAAATAATGCATGACTTTCAAGGTTATGCATTTTTTAGGATTTATTGGTTAAATAGAGACCAGTCAATGTCAAGTTGTCATTTCAGTTTGACTCATTTTTGATCAATGCACAAATGTTATTTTACATTGTTCTGAGATGGAAATTATGAATAATATGTACGTTCACTTTTCTGAAGGTCTTTCAGGTTGAACTATGAAACTTTTCTTTGGGGCGGGACTAGCCCTAGCACTTGTTTCTGTGGAGATGTTGATGCTTTGCCTGGAAGGTTGCGTTCAATTCAAGTTTACTTATAGAGCACATTTAAAACTTGTGCTGACCAAAGTACTTCACATAAAAGTCAACAAAAACATGATAACACAATACATAGGCAAAGAACAATAAAACTCCAAGATATCCTGCCTAGCTACTATTAAATGCCAGGGAGAGGAGGTGGGTTTTCAGTCTTGTATTAAACTGCATTAAAGACTGAGAAGATCTGACAAATAAAGTGCAGACATTTAAACCCAGTCATTACCATTTTAAATTACAGCCGATATGAAATAGGGAGCGAGTGCAGGTTACATAGCACAGACGTTATGCGCTCTGTTTGTGAGCAGACAAACGGCAGCGTTCTAAGGATTCTGTAAGCACTGCAGGGCCCTGGTCCAGTCCCACACACAAAGAGTTACAAAAATCCACACACGACATTTTAAATATGTGGATTGCTTTTTCAAAATGTGCCTGTGGACGATGAGGCCTTACTTCTATAGTGCAGCATTAATCTTGTTTATCCCCATGACAATCAGGTACCACCGCCAGTTGAAGTTACAGGTCAGATCTGAGAAAACATGTTTTTCAAGGCATTTTAGCAATAAGAAATTGAATAAAGGGTAGTTATATAACTTTAATGCTAAACTGTAGGACAGTCCTGTCAAAGCAATTGCATCTCCATGGAGACATGCACATGGCGGACCAGTTACATAGTGCTCCTTTAATGGTTAAATGGATCTTTTGGGTTTACTCGAAATAACTACATAACAATCTTCATCAAAGTGTCAATGTCAAGTTCATCTCTGCAACACTATAGTTTGCATAGTTTGAAAACCTTTTTTTTTTTTTTTTTTTTTGTAACAACTGTTTAGCAATTTTTAATCCAATATAATAAAATGAAAATTAGCATTTTCAAAGTTGGAAATTGTAAAATTAGCTAAACTAATCTGATAATTTGTTGAATACTGGAATATTGCTGTACTGTGTTATCAAAAATAAAAAAAATATATAAAAATTAAATGCACAGTGTCATGTCCTCTGCAGTTATGTAAGTACCTGAAGTGTAATTAGAGGTGGCCTATATATAAAATCAGTCCATCAAGCACAGAAGTCGCTAATGAGACAGGCCACAGCGAGGTGATGAGTAGTCGTTACCAGTGGATGTCAATCTTAAAGGGGCATGGATCTGAGAAAACACCGCTTCCTCAGCATGACTTCCTCTTTAATGACACCACATGAATCAGAATCAGACTATGTTTAAACCAGGTCAGCAGTATAACACAGTAGGTGGAGAATCTAAGAGTCTTGTGGTAGTTTTACTGTAAAGCCAAAAAAATTTCAACTTTGGCATGGAATTTATTATGCATGAGCTGGTGTATCTAACTTTTTTTTTCTTCTTATAATGCAATCATTTTTTCCCCAACACTTTAGATTTGAACGTTCCCCGGAAGAGTAACAGTCGCAAACATTCACTTACACTCTGAACATTAAGTTTTATTTTTTGCTGTGTTACATTTTAGGATGTGAGAGATTGGCTGTGCTTCAGCATCTAAAAAAAGATGTTCTAAACCTGTGTGTGTATCTGAAAATCCATGCATGTGAATACTAATGATTTACCAATGGGGTTATAAGAACAAAGAATTAGTAGGGGTCTCAAAGTAATAGTTTAAACTACTGAGCACTTTCTATTGTGGTTTGAAAATCAGGTACTCTGGCCTAAAAAAAAAAAAAACACATGTGTTATTTTTGCATTTTATTCATTGTAAAACCAAAAGATTGATCTAAAATGGCTTAATAAGAGGAATGCCTGGACTTCTTATTCAAAACAGCAGAAATGAGAGACCCCGCCTCTTCATAGTGACATTTCACTGTAACAAGAAGCCAATTGAAGTTTCTGCAAAGCAATACAGGACTCAAACATGCATGCATTTTACAAACCTATGAAATACATCAAATATATTATGCAGGATATATGGAATTATATAGTGAAAAAAAAAAAAAAAAAAAATCATTAAATAATTGCTCATTCCTTGTCAGGGTCAAGAAATGTTAAAAGTGCAAAGCAGTGGGTTGCCATTTTAAAATATCTAAAATGTAAAACACTTTTCCAGTTATTTTGAGTTTATTACAAGCCATGAGTCTATTCGTATTTTTGATATCTTTGGTGAGAATCTACGTCATGTCTCTGATCACAGGAATAAAGAAGAAACATAAAGTACATGGACCTGTGACTGCCTCTGAATTGCGACTGCCCGGCGTGCCTTCCTGAGAGCCACCCAGGCCATCTCTTTACGCTCTGACTTGGGCCTAATAATAAGAAGAAGCCGGCCAATGAAAAAATATGCCCAAATATTTGACTGATAGTGTACATATCCATTAAAATGTTGATATTCATTAAAAAGGCATTAAAAGTCATCTCTAAAATAATCAAAATTGTGAGCGTTACATAACTCTTACTATGCATTTACTATAACTAATATGTTCCCAAAACCTTTTTCTTCTCCGCCCCTGTGTGGACCTAGCCTTTTATTATTTATAAGCCATGAGAATTAAAGTTTGCCGTACTCGCCAACTCCCTTGTTCTTGCTTTCAGATAAATGACGAATTGGATTGGTTGGGGCGTGTCGTAAATCTTTGTTGCATTGGGTTTATGGCGTGTTTTTATAGCCCACAATATATACAGTTCTGGAGAGGAGTGCAGTGCTTCCTGTAGAGATCTTTGAGAAGTTTATCACGCAATTTACAGCTCCTCCAGACCTCCTGCCGGGCAAAAATTTGACACGTTCACCAAAATGTATTTACACCATTAAATGTTTACTGTGTTCTGAGTATCAGGCAATTTAAAGGCTGGGCGTAGCAGGGGGTGTGAGGTCGGATAGCTCCACTTGAGTATGTACATTAAGTATAAGCATGCTCTTTTATTTTGTTGGAGAGGTTAAATTTAAAGAGTGTGAAGGCCTATTTTCTGTCTTTATAAACATATACCTTCGAAAAAAAAGGCAGGACTAACAAGACAGGACTTTAAATGTTCAACTAAAACCTTTTATTTAATGCTGTATTTTCACAAAATGCACAATAAATATTCAACTAACCATGTTATATTGTAGTCCTTTCATGAAATACATACCTCGAGTTTATATTTTAATGAATTCACTCTAGTGTCATAAATTCGTTAACCTAAAATCATCTTCTCTGGTAAAACTTTGAACTTCTGCACAGGTTTTAAGCTCAGTTGTTTTCACAATGAACACATGACTCTATTAGCATAGTATTCACAGGGCCTCATTTGTTGTTTTTTTTCCCCATTTTTAATTCCTTTTGCTCGCAGTAGAGGGCGCTGTGGGAAGTGTAGTTTATAAAGTAGTATGTGGTGTAAGTGACAGTATAATGTAGATGTTAGAAAATGTGAAATACTAATCCCAAAGTGACCAAAAACATGTTTAAAAGTCAAAAGTTAATATATATATCTGTATCTGTGAAAAGGATTGTGGATTGGAAGTTAAAATACTGTGGTACTTTGGTGCAACTGTTGGCACTTTCAGGTCATTGCAAGAAGTTGCTGTGTTTTGTGTGTTTTGTGTGTTGGAGTGTGTTGTAGGTTTCCTCCAGGTTGATAGGCTTTTCCCCCACCACTATAACATGCATAATAGTCTTCTCTGGGATACAAAATCTCAGTGGGACTTGTTTTCACAAAATCTGATTAAAAAAAATAAAAAAAAATAAATAGGCCAAAAATGGTTATTTTTTTTTTTTTTTTTTTTTTTTTGCAATAGCCATCAAAGCAATCAGGAAAGTCTAGAAGTTATGCAAATTAAACTTTGCCAATTGTGTCAAGGGCAAAAAAGCTCTGGTGGGGACGACTAACTAGGCACTAAAATACAATTTTGTGGAATAGAAGGTCCAGTCACCCATTCTGAATCAGATACTATCAGGGCCAATCTCCCGAAACAGTAGATTGAAATGGCATTGAATACACTGCCTATATGTTCACTGCTTTACTAAAATCATACAATAGAATACATATAAGCTCTCAATGGAATCATTTGGATGAGTCAACAATGAGAAGAGACACTTTGATAAACTGGTGGATTTCACGCTCGCATGCATCAAAAGCGTGACCTTCAGTGAGAGTGTGATACATGGAATAAATCGCTAATAGCCGCGGCGTTTCTTTTCTTTGTGCGCTTTGTGGGCGGCCGTATGAAGCTTCACAGATTGTAAAAATCAATTGGCTCACAAGGGGGTCCATATTTACTGTGATGTTTACAGATGAAGGACTGGAAAAACACTGCACCGGGTCTGAATGTGCAATGAAGATGAATGGAGCTGTCTGCCCAGAGAGCTGCATGAGGTTGGAGAGGAGCAAAGCGTGTGTGATAGAGAGAGCCCACACACTCTTATGGGCTCATGGAGGATTCGGAAAGTAGTGCGGAAAACTAACAGAACAGATAAGGCACTCTAATTGCTGCATTCTTATTGAAGTTTAGTATTTCTCATGTTCTAGCTTAACATTACATGATTGCTTCAAAGTTAAAAGAGGGGGTATTATACTTGTGTGGGATATTATTTGCTAATACATAACATATTTCAATCACTGTGCTGCCTTTTATGTTTTGAAAAAATTGGCGACATTTGCACATCACAGGGTTGTCAAATTACTGGGTGCAGTTTTGTATCATGCTTTTTACATTTATAGAGAATTGTAATGTGAGAGCATAATGTAGGCTTGTGGATTGAGCAAAATCTTACACCAAACACATGACATGGGCAAACTACGGCAAAGGGGGCACACGCTGGACCAAATCATATTAAAATAGGTAAGAGTAAACCTTGTTCAAAGTTTTTTCTGCTGTGTTTATTTAACTGAAATTTTATATATTAATTATTACTTCTTCTGATTCTGATTAATTTAATTACTGCATTTGGAAAACAATTTGTACAATGAGCCTTGCATATTCATGCTTTACTACATGTTACAGCCAAAATCTCTAATGTAAAATATATATGGCCTGGCCCGGCCCCTCTGTCAAATTTTAGAGCCCACTGTGGCCCGCGTGTCAAAAAGTTTACCCATCCCTGACCTAACCTCAAAAAAGGTTCGACTAGGGCCCAGGAGAGATTGCTAAATTACTGAAACATGCATGGACGACATCTAAAAGCTCCACAGGCATGTTTTTGATTAGGGAACAATGCTGTACATGGTAAAAATCTGAAAAAAAAAAAAATCTATTTTGCATATATACTGGACACTTTACAATACCGGTCATGTTTGCACTGTTGTTCTGATGCTGCTGTTGTATATATTTTCTACCTCCAAGTATTTTATTTTTAAGCATTCTTTTTTTTTTTTACTTCATACATGCCCTTATTTGTATTTATTCAGTGTTTTATGTTGCACTTTATCACAGAAGTAAGTTCCTAGTTTGTGAGCTGTGTTCACTGACAATGCCAATAAAAGTCTTCTGATTCTGATATCCTCTCTTTAAGCTTAAAGGTGCATTATGTAACTTTTTTGTTGCTTATCTGTAAAGTGGAGATATTATTCACAGTATGGCATTTCATGGTGAAGTCTGATTGCCTTGCTTTCATACTTGGAGACCTTGCTTTCATACTTGGGAACATTCCAGGCAACGCCATAACAAGTAGATTGTGTACTCTCCACTAAAAAAGTTACACGGTTAAACAGCCAGTTAAAATGTTAATTTAACAGAAAAATTAAGTGATTTTTTTTTTTTTTTTCTCCAAAATGCTAAGTAATAGCTTACATCACATTTTAAGTGTGCGAAAAGTGTGTTTTCTAAAATTGTCCAACAAGGTTCATCTAGTCTTCGGATATTGTTCTTTTTTTTTTTTTTTTTAATCAGGCCTGTTTTGTTTCATCAGGAAGGCCGCTGAGATCCAGAAATGCAGCCACTGTACTGTAAATCGGGACGAGGAGTCATGCCATCTGTCGCACACCAGAGACATAGTTGTGGACCTCAATATCTGGCACTCCTAGTTATTCGCTTTCTTAAAATAAATCAATGAATACATACATGAAATACAATCTGTCTGCAAGTTCAGCTAATGTAATTGTTACTAGGAAGCCTTACCAAAACATATTTTAGGGGGATGATGTTTAGACTTTGTTGTCATTGTACTACTTGTGGTTCTCCATATCATCACTATTTTTCTTCTACTATACTGAATATGATATGAATCTGTTTGTATTTGATCAAGCATGTCCATAATTATTGCAGCCTGGATAGACATATGGTTTCTCATTGCAATCCATACAAAGAAAGTCCATATGGTATCGCTCTCTTTTAGCTTTATTTCTTTTTTAACCCAGAGCAGTCCAGATGGCGGCCATATTGGATCAATAGTTTGCTACTGTTGTTGTATGCTAGATTAAAACTACAACTACTGGCAATTCTTCAGACTTTTTTTTTGTCATGCTAGTGGATTTGAAAATGTCTACCAAGGTTTTTTACATGAGCAAGTGCGACCATGATTTTAATTTCTCTGTCTTAAAATGTCATTCAAACAAAGCAGTATCAGATATAGACTACAATGAGACAATTATGGCTGTGTTTCTAAACTTCCAGACATAATGGACATTTCATTTGCCTGATAGCATAAGTCACTTGTCAAGGTTTTAAAGAACACAAATTATGCTAAATCAACATTTTTAGCTCTTGGATACCTTTTCCTGGGTATATCGGGTCTGTATTAACTCACAAATGCTCAATTTGAACTATTTAGTAGCTGTAGATATATTTTTATGTCTTTCAGTTCTGGTTTATACATACATTACATTTCAGTTCTGGTTTATACATACATTACATTTCAGTTCTGGTTTATACATACATTACATTGATAAAGCTAGGTGTTTGGAGGCCGGTGTAACGATACATGTTAATACAACCAATCACAGGACATCTGAGATCTACTTGGATAACGTTTATTTTTTGAGGAAATGAGCCTACGCACGTGCCCAGGACGTGTTTTGTTTGTGCCCATCACTTCCAGGAGAAATGCTTCTCAAACCTGCTCCAGTTTAGTGATGGATTTACTGAAAGGCCCCATTTAACAGAGATAATTTCCATCTATCTATCCAGTTGATGAGGGAAGTCGAAAACTGCACTGAAATAATGATAAATAGTATTGTATAGTTGATTTTTGTATTTATTACAGAATTGATAGCTGCGCCATTTGCATTTTCATTTCGTTATCTTCCACCTAAAAATGCTAAAACGTTAGTTAGCTGTAGCTTCTGGCTCACTAGGCTAATCACTTGTTTACATGTGCGCAGACAACTTGTTTGTCAGAGGTGGATTTGGTGTTTAAAACTAGAGTAATTTTACTTTCTGGTTGGACACAGGATGTGACATACCTAGGGGTTAACTGTTACTGTCATAACCAAAAGATGCGGGACTCGGGGGAAGTTTTACGGTGTTTTTATTGACAGAACAAGACAAGTGACGGGAGAACATACGAGGAGCAGGGTGCAGGGGTGCAGGGGTGCAGTTCAAGGTCCAGAGGTGCAGGGAACACGAGCAGGAACCACGGGCAGGGACACAAATAGGACGAAGACACACACGTAGCACCACAGTGAGACAAACAGATGATCTGACCAGAGTGCTGGGTCCTGGCTCCTCTTATTCGTTCAGGTGGTGTAGATTGCGCTGATAGAGTTCAGGTGCGCATAGGAGGAGCCAGGACTCCTCCCAGCTCCAGGCTCAGACAGGTGAGGGAAGGGGCAGGGCACACACAGGAGGCAGGGACAGAACAGGGATCATGACAGTACCCCCAGATCGTTCTGTCGTAATGAGGGGGTGTGAGGCGGACCAAAAGATGCGGGACTCGGGGCAAGTTTTACAGTGTTTATTGACAGAACAAGACAAGTGACGGGAGAATATACGAGGAGCAGGGTGCAGGGGTGCAGGTCAGGGTCCAGAGGTGCAGGGAACACCGGCAGGAACAAGTGATGTGATGTGTGTATCGAGGCTTCGAAGCGTGTGTCGAGTAGGGCATTTCCGCGATGTGCGTATTGAGGCTTGCTTCATTTAGGGGAGGAGCTGAAAATGATGACGTGCGAAGCCTCACTGCCCGGCTGTACCACGTGACTGATTCAGGAATTGGTTCGGATTTTGCCGCGCGTTTTGACAGCGATATAAACCCCTCAGGCTCCATTCAAAATGTGGATGTTTGATGGAGAGTTGCGTTCAGAGTTTGGAGACAGTTAGAGCTAGAGTTAGAGATAGTTTGGAGAGAGTTGGAGATAGTTTGAAGAGAGAGAGAGTTTGGAGATTTAGGAGAGTCAGCAGAGAATGGAGCCAGCAAGGAAGAGGAGGATGTCCCATGTGTGGGAACATTTTGATGTCATTTCTCCCAACAAGGTACAGTAATATAAAAGATTTTTTTTTTTTTTTTCAAAATTACTATTGATTGTGCAATGCAATATATCTTCATTTGTCTTTACTTTTGTACAAGGTGAAGTGTTTGCTGTGTGCCAGGGAGCTGGGGTACAACAGCAACACCTCATCCATGCTCAGGTACTACAGGGCTTTGCATGAGAATAAGGACACCGAACGTGGACCAAGACCAGGTGAGCCATCAAAAATGCCATGATAATACAGCATGCTGTAATGTGACTAAATAATATAATAATATTGTACAACTATTATAAGTTAATGTGTGTGGTATTTATATTTGTGCTTTGTTTTTATTTTCTTTCCTCAGGAGAAAAATCTCAAATAGATGAAGACCTGGTTAGCATGGTGATTGAGGACACCCAGCCAATTAGCATTGTGGAGGACAAAGGATTTAAAAGATTTGTTAAATCATTAATTCCTAGCTATGTTCTCCCCTCTAAGAAGGTAATAAAAGCATTGAAAATGTCAATGGTTTTATTCAGTAAAAGCACCAATGTGGACAGGCAGGACTGGGGCTCAAACCTGAGTCCATGAGTCATGGGACAGCCAGCTTGTACTTTTAAACTAAATGCTTTTTTCCTTCCTTTAGGCCCTGAAAGCCATGGTGGAGGCCAGGTACCAGGAGATGAAGGAGAAAGCTAAGGCCAGCATTGAGAAGGCAGCAGCTGTGAGTTTGACAGCAGATATGTGGACTTCTATTAACACAGAAGCATATCTCGCTGTCACCTGCCATTTTGTTGATGACTCCAGCTTATTAAATACAGTTGTTTTGGGAGTGCAACATTTTCCCAAGGCGCACACCGCAGAAAACATTGCACAAGTGAAAAGCTCACTCATGAGGGAATGGGCTATTACTGATAAAGTTACATGCCTTGTAACGGATGGAGCTGCCAATATGGGGGCTTGTGCAAGGGAGCTACGGCTCAAACATGCCATATGTGTAGCTCACACCCTCAGCTTAGTGGTGAAGAAGGCCCTTGACCAGATCCCTGAGCTCTTTGACATCCGACGCAAATCCAGGAAGATAGTGGGCTATTTCAGGAGCAGTACCACAGCAAAGGTAAGATTTGTGCCTTAATTAGTTTCTTTAATACTTCTTTAGTTTATAGTTCTGCTGCCTTGACAATTTAATGAATGCTTTTTTAATTGTATTTTGTAAGGAGAGGCTTGCAGTGGTGCAGGAACAATTGGGGAAGCCTCAACTCAAACTGATCCAGGAAGTGGAAACCCGCTGGAACAGCACATACAATATGCAGCAAAGACTTTTTGAGCAAAGAGAGCCAGTGGGTGCTGCTTTGGCAAGTCTCACTACAGACATCACACCCATTTCATCAGAGGAATACAGCATCATTTCCGAGTGTCTGATTGTCCTCAGACCATTTAATGATGCACCTACCGAGCTCTCTGAGGAAAAAAAGGGTGTCTGGCTCAAAGGTCAATCAAAGGCTTGCCATGATGGATCATTGCCTCAGTGAAGAAATACAAAAAACACCATCCATCGGGTCTTCTCTGGCTGAAAAGCTGAGGATGCAACTGAGAGAGAAGCTGGATAGGATCCAAGCTATGAGCATTATGTGCCTTGCGACACTTCTGGACCCGAGGTTCAAAAAAATTGGATTTCTCAGCCCTACAAGAGCGGGTGAAGCAGAAAAATGACTTAAAGCATAATGTGCTTCCATAATTAGGGCCACCACCACCTCCTCTTCCTCCTCACCACTACCACCACAGCCATCAACGTCACAAACTGCTGAGGCGGTTTCCCAAGGTACAATTGTTATTCCATTTTGAGTTTATATAAACTGTTAAACTCACAAAAAAACTTTTATTTCTTAGGTAACAGCCTGTGGCGTCGCCTGGATGACAGCGTCAGACAGACACAAACGCAAAACGTAATTGCAGATGCAAATATTGAGGTCCAGCGGTATATGAGGGAGCCAAATATTGGAAGGCTGGAGGACCCTCTTCAATACTGGGAGAGACAGAAATATGTCTATACTCATTTATATAAGTTGGCACTGGCATTCTTGTGTACGCCTGCCTCATCTGTGCCCTGTGAGCGGGGCTTTTGCAAAGCAGGAGAAATATTGTCTTAAAAAAGAAATCGCCTAATGGTGCGTTCACACCGCAGCGTCAAAAACGTGCTGGCCGCCTCTATTTTGACGTGTGTGCATTTGAAGACAGACGCTCTGGACCAAGACGCACGTATAAAGAGCGTCGAGTGTTTTCCCGCTCTCCTTGTGCACAATGGCCGACCATGTTGAGAGAGTAGCTTTGGCGTATTTATTGCACAAAAGTCACCAACGGAGGCGATCGACCCGGTGGCGGCGGCGTGTCTGGGTTCACGACATAATCCAGAGGCGTTCGGAGTTTGGCGAGTTCCATCACTTGCTCCAGGAGCTCCGTCTGGATGATCAACGCTTCCAGCGGTATTTTCGCTTGTCCCAGGCCCAGTTCGATGACCTGCTGTCCCACATTGGTGCCCGGATAACGTACCAGGACACCAACTACAGGCGCTCAATTCCAGCTGCAGAGCGCCTGTCCATCTGTCTTCGGTAAGCACATATATAAATCTTAATAATTCTGAGTGCAAGAACAATAATTTATGTAGTATTCACGCATTAGCAATTAAAAGTAGCTTAGCATTGTTAGTTCTCTGTTCTGGCTGCTGCAAATAGACCTACTGTGGTATTTGTGTGAAAGCAGCATTTTACTATATTCATATAAAATAGGCCTCATTTGTAAAGCGTTCATGTTTTCAGTTTAGACTGTAGTACATTTGAATTGGATTATTTGTATTATTGTAGTACATTTTAGTACAAGTACATTACATTTACTGTTTCTGTTGCTCAGATATCTTGCCACTGGGGACTCCTACCGGACAATTGGGAGCAGCTTCAGGGTCGGTGTGTCCACAGTCTCCACCATCATCCCAGATGTGGCTACAGCCATCTGGGAGTGCCTGGTGGGGGAGTTCATGGCTGTGCCCACAGCTGAAGAGTGGAGGACCATAGCAGAGGAGTTTGAGGAGCTGTGTAACTTCCCTTCCTCTGTGCTTGGGGGCTGTGGATGGGAAGCACGTGACCTTAAAGGCACCCCCCAACTCTGGATCTCTCTTTTTTAATTATAAGGGGGATCACTCCCTGGTCTTGCTGGCCGTTGTTGACGCCCAGTACAGGTTCAGGGTAATAGATGTTGGTGGGTACGGCCGGGCAAGCGATAGGGGAATCTTGGCCAACTCAGAGTTTGGTCAGGCACTGCGTGAGGGCACCCTCCAGCTACCCCCTGACCAACAGCTGCCTGGAGCTGAGCATAGTGGACCCCAACCCCATGTCTTTGTGGCAGATGAGGCCTTTGTGCTGCAGAGACATATGATGCGGCCCTACGCTGGACGTAGTGGTCTTACCCTTGAGGAGCGCATCTTCAATTACCGACTCCCGGGCACGGTTGGTAGTCGAAGATGCATTCGGCATCTGGACATCGCAGTGGAGAGTGTTTCGCCGGGAAGTTGAAATCTACCCCGACACTGCTGAGAAGTGCGTGAAGGCAACGTGTCTCCTCCACAACTTCATGAGGGCGACAGCAGCGGCACACAACCCTGCACTGAGGGCAGCTGGAGCACAAGGAGAGGAAACACTACCAGATGTGAGGCGGGTGGGAGCCAACAACCCTTCCCAAGAGGCCACGAGGGTGAAGGAAGTGTTGAAGGCTCACGTCTGTGAAGAGGGAGCAGTGCCATGGCAGCCAGCAGACTAGTCATGTCCACCACAGGACTGACCCACAACGGCTCTTTTAAGAGCCACCCACTTAACTATAAAGAGCTTAACATTGTCTATGGTTATGATTCATAATATAAATTTACTTAGCTAATATTGTATTACCAACATTTGAAGATTGTATATTCCTGTGCTGTTCCGTTTCTTGTTTGCAGGTGATGTCTGTCAGGACTGTGCTGTGACTGTGGCTTCAGGTTCATCACATGTCTATTCAAGATTGACCCTAATCACCAGGTTGCACAGGGAAAATAATAAAACATACAGATTTACTTAACCCTTGTCCATGGTTTTTTGATGTTTAATTTATTGTCCTCAATTGGTAAATGAAGTAAGCTTTTACATATATAAATATGGTTACATTTTGTTATTAGTTACTGATATTACCCCTTAACCTCCTAAGCTCTTGCATGTCAGGCTTTATTAATTTCTCTTTATTATTTGGGCAGATTGAGACCTGATGAGTGTAAATACAAAGAATTATCTTTTTACATTATGTACTTTTTGAGAAAAATTATGTTAAGTGAATGTCCTCATATGTGACATTTTAATCATTTTGATAAAACATTACAAAAATGATTTGCTAAAAACTATTAAGACCCTGAATACAGCAACATTTGTCCTGAATGTAAAAACATGAGAAACAACAGTTGTGCCTCTTGGAACAATGTAGCTCAAGTGAAGAGCTGCTGACAGGAACAGGAAGACATGAGTCTTCCCAAAAAAAAATTACAATATTCTAAACATTCTAAACTCTTAAAAATGTCTAAATTGAATAAATTTGCATTGTTGCTGTTCTTGTTTGCTGTTATTCTTCTTCTAAAAATTTGCTTTGTTGCCTAGACAACCGAAAATGTGTTGTCTACATATGTGGACGCCAGGTCCTATGAGGATACACTACGCAGCAGTAGACAAATGGTGCATGATGTATAAAAAACAAACATTTTATCTGCAAATGTATACATTTTATTGTACAACTTAAATTTTGTTTGAAACAAATTCATCAAAACATAAATACAATTCACTATGTTCATCTTTATTCTTAAAGGACCTTGTCTGGAGGGGCGGGGGAAGTGAGGGAACATGAAGGAGAGGAGAAAGTGTCTGTTTCCTCCCCTGCAGAAGGTACCACCTCCATCTACAAAGTAGGCTCCAATGGTTCCGAATTAGAAGAAACTAAAGTGTTTTCAAATAATAACCTGTGAATGCTAAATTTTACAAAATCTTTTCTGTCAGGTGGCACTTTATGCAGGAGAGGAAGCAGAGACAACAAGAAGTGCTCATCCTCGAAGTGAGCAGGAGGAGGAGGAGGTTGGTCCCGGAGTGCCGCCAGCAGCTCTCTTTCGAAATGTGAAGGCGACGACTCCAGGGACCTCTTCCTCCTCTTGGCTGTCCTCCGAGGTGGACCTGGAAAACAGAAAGTGTAATGAGAATGATGTTTAAACATAAGTAGATGGGTATAAATTGACAAAAGAAACACATATGTACATGTAGTGGAATTGAAGATTGAAACATTGAAGACTGAAGTTGAACACTGAAATTCACAACAATCTCATACAGTGTTATGAAAGCCTGACTACAACTTAATGCCTTTACACACCTGCCCTGAAGAAACACTGAATTATCATTATTCAATGTCTAATGTTATTATTACAACATAGCATAATGAATGAGACATGTTGTATGTACATAATTTTCCTATGTCTTTTTTGACTTAACTCAACTCACCTCCTGCATCTGACAGCGCTGCTGCTGCTTCTTCAGGCCCCTCAGGACAGTCCCCTGGGGCCTGCATCTCCTCGACCACCCTCGGCATGTTCCCACTCGTTTCACGAGGGGAAATGAAGGGGTCAAGGAATGTCAGGACCCCAGAGAACCGCCATTTTTTTTCTGGCCCTGCTGCTGACCCACTCCTCTTTTCTTTATTTTTTCTCCTCTCCTTCATGTACGTGTCCCTCAGACTCTTCCACCTTTTTTGCATGACTCCACTGAAAGAATAAATGAATGAATAAATAAAAAAAATACACTCATGAGCTACAAACAAGCGCCAACAGCAACTTGTTGATGCTAGCACTGACTAGCGTCAAGCCGGCAAATATTGTACCGCTCCAAAGTTGTGATAACTTACCTGACACACCGAGCACCTCACTAATTGCCCTCCAGGCAAGGTCCTTTTTGTCCCTGTTTCGGTAGTCTGCCAGCGTACATCATATAATAATGGACGCTGGCAGACTGCAACAACAAGGCTGTCCTCCATTTTTCGTTTCTTTTGATATCCGCGCTGGAATTACGTTGCTTTATCACTGGAGCGTGGTCTCTGATTGGTTGACACGCGCGTCGACCGCCTCAAAAGTTCAACCAAGTTGAACTTTCGAGGCGTTCGACGCTTGTACGCTTGGGCGTCTGAACGCGTAGACACGTGGAAGCTCAAGACGCGCCGCGCTGACGGCAGATTCGCGCCGCCTTGACGCGCCGCAAAAACTCTGCGTCACCAAGACGCGCGTCCACCATAGACTTTGAATGGGAGCTTGACGCATCTGACGCCGCGGTGTGAACGCACCATAAGACCTGCCACAGTGGAGAAACTGTTGTTCTTAAATAAAAACCAATGAAGTGTCCCCTAAACCATATTCACTGGCCATACCTCAATGTTACAAAAGCACAATCATTGTCCATACCCCAACCCAACCACCCTCACTGTGAATGATCATTTCAAAATAATACATATATATATATATATATATATATATATATACATATACATATACACACACAGTATAGTGCAATCACTACAATATACATGTTTGGATACTTCTTTATTTTGCTGACAGGCTTTCTGCAAAATGCCAAAATTCAGGCCAAATGATATTTTTGCGACCAGTAGATGTCGTACTAGAGCAAATGAAGCTTCAAGAAGCTTTGTGCTGGAGTGAATCAATTGGATGAAAAGCTTCAATGCTTCATGAAGCTTCATCTGCCCATCACTAGCAGGAACACGAACAGGACGAAGACACACAGGTAGCACCACAGTGAGACAAACAGACGATCTGGCCCAGAGTGCTGGGTCCTGGCTCCTCTTATTCCGTTCAGGTGGTGTTGATTGCGCTGATAGCGTCCAGGTGCGCGTAGGAGGAGCCAGGACTCCTCCCAGCTCCAGGCTCAGACAGGTGAGGGAGGGGCAGGGCACACACAGGAGGCTGGGACGGAACAGGGATCATGACAGTTACCAACCATTATGTAAAGGCTCAAATTGTGTTAGATTAGATTTAAGGAAATAGAAAGTGACAACATTCATTTATTTGCCTCCTCAGACGAACCTGTCAAACAGTTCCGACTACATACTAAGTAAGTTGGCTGCGTTCACACTGCTCTCAGCCTCAGAGTGCGGGTGAAATCACTCAGAGACCTCCTGTTTCAAGCGCTCTCAAACCAGTTGTTTCCTATGGTCCAGAACGTGGCTGTTGGGTTCACAGCTTTGCTGTTAGTGTCAAGATGCCGCCTGTCCGTCCAGGGAGCGGATCCCTCCTTCTGTGGCTCTCCCCTGAGGTTTCTCTCATGAGTTTTTCCCCTCACCCTGAAGGAGGGTCTAAGGACTGGGGATGTAATACTGTAAATGACTACATAAATGATTAATTTGTTAGTCAGTTACCATCATAATGTACAGAGGGACCAAAAATGAAGACTTGGAAAAATAGTTCAAGAGAGTTTATTGACAATACAAAATGTTAAAGGTGGTTATCGGAGATAGTTGCGGAAGGTTGGGCCGGCGGTGGGCGTTCTGGCACAGGACGAGGCGAGCTGAATCAGAGGCTGCAGTGCACGGATAGTCCAAGGAGCAAATACTGGAAAAAAAACAAGAACTGAGTACAAAGAGCATAGTACAAAAAACAACACTGAGCCAAGCAGACAGTACCACGAAGATACACTGACGATCTGGCAGTGAGTGTATGAATCCTCAGTCTCTCAATACTCTCCAGGTGAAGGCTTCATTGCTTGATGAGGTGCAGGTGTGTGGAGGTCCCCACCCAGCTCCAGGCACAGACGCAGAAGGGAGGGGGAAAAACAGCACAGAAACACAAGGACAGACTGGACTCATGACAGTTACTGAGGGTGAATCATTCTTATTAAACATTTTGACCAGTATGAAAGTCTTTGTTCATGCTTTATTAAGGCTAATTAAGTTCTATGTGTAGTGTATTATAGCCCTCCATTTTCCATCTGTTTTAGTCTGCTTCATCCCAGGCCAGGCTGCAAAGGCAGCAGTCTAAGGAAAACTTATTTTGACTATTTGTATCTGCATTCTTGTCCTTTCAGTCATTGCACAAAGCTCATGACCACAGGTGAGGGTAGTAATGTAGAGTGACTGGTAAAATGAGAGCTTTGCCTTTCGACTCACTTCAACAGTCTGATACAGCGTCTGCAAATCCGGGCTGTATCTTTACGCAGGACTGTAAGCAGCTGTCTGTGAGGTGTGAGCGGTGTTTGTTTTGTTTTGACAGGTATACCGGCTTCTGCGAGTGTGATGTTTATTTTGAGTGATGAAAAGTAATACATTATTTTATTTTAATATTTCAAGATTATCCAATTCAAACTACAATATAAATAAATAAATACATTTATTTATCATTTTTCAATTAAATAATCAATTTTTCCCAAGCCACGTGGAGCCGTGGTATAAGGATGAAAGAGCCGCATGCGGCTCTGAAGCCATTTGATGTTGAAAATAAATTTTTCTACTGGTGTAGAACAAATTTGAGCTAAAATATAGCAAGGCCACTGCTCTGGACTTACTGTGTTCTTCAATTTTATTTTTCTCAATTGGTGATATGCAGGATTCGGCACTCATGCGTAGTCATTTTGGTAAAAAAAAAAAAAAAATCTGCAGCTGTTACGGTGATCTGTTGAGTTGCCTACTGCATTTAGCGCCTTGTTGTGATGACATTTATGGCAATGTCTATGGAAATCAGCGGACTTGTTTCTTTTATCAAGTCATTTTAGATGAATATTGATTTAAAATATGGTAATTAGAACATAATGATAATGGTGAACATGGTGATCATTTTTAATCCGTAGTTAAAAAGTGATCTAATTTCAGCAAAACCTCCACAGCGTGTGATTCCATTATCTAGAGGACTACAACAATGGCTGCGGGGGGGTGTGGCACAGGTAAAGAAACACTCCCAGGTGCTGGGAGGGGGGGTGGAGTGTGAAGTATCTGAATATTGCCTTTAAACGAGCCAGTGCAAAACGAGTCATTCTCAGTCAGTGCTCTGAGTGAGGGTCTGAGATAGGGTTCTGGAGCACAAATTATAAGAAATTAAGATGATAGGATCTAATATTACAAGTATTCTATGCCATACTTGCATGTTTTGGTATGTCGTAAAAACATCATATTCTTTAAAGGTGAATGAAATGCCATTGAAAAGAGATTTAATTTTATCAATAGCGTAATCATGGTAATTACTTCTATTCATGGTAATGTGATTGGACTTATTTCATATTTGTTCCATAACCTTGCTATGGTGCATTCTTGTCTGCTGTATTATGCTGTTTTTGAATTTCATGGGAACTACCTTAGCTGAAAATATGCTATATAAAAATATCTTATGCTATTACAACAAACTTCAACCAGTGTATGTATTTGACTACAAAACATCCTCAGTTTACAACTCCAAAATCATGCAGTAAATAACTTAAAACACCTCTGGTCCATTTAACTGGCAAATCCAGAGTGATTTTTTTTTATACAGATTGATAGCAGTCTGAAGCCTGGTCAAATGTCACCGTGCAATCAGATCCGTCACACATGAAACTAAGGAGCTCATTGGTCACCTGTGATTGACACCTCAGATTAACAGTTTAGTGCTTCCTTTATTGATTCTGCCCCCTTTGATATATTTTTTCCTTTATTATTTCCAATGCATGTCCCCAACTGGCTAATCAACCTGTCAGTCACGCACATTTGAAAACAGGGAGATTCACCTGTGACTAGACTCGTATCTTCTTAAGTCTTGCAGAAGTGTGTATCCCAAGCAGCTGGCCCATAAGACTAGAGTCAAATTAGCACCTATGGTTGAATTAACTTGAGTTCATTACTGTGAAGATCAAATCGTGAATAGTTACCTTCACATTCTGCTTTGCGTTCAACTGAAAGCAGGGCTCCTAAATCATGTTTTCATAATGAATAGATAATAGAGGGCATGGGAATCAACCTTGTTTTTATTACATTCCCGAGGCTATTACTGCGAGTGCCATTGTTGGGACATAAAATAGTGCCAAGGAGAAGCCGCTCTGTCAGCTTTGTCAAAAACAGCGGAGTGCCCAAGCTGACAGTTCAATCAAATAGCTTGTAATAGTTCATTTTATCAGTGTTGGTGTATCCAGGCGGTATCATGACCAGACACCTGCAACTAAAAAAAAATTAAATAAAAAGGGAACACGAAGAGAAGGGCAACAACTTCAAACGGGGCTGGGATTTGAGAGGAGATTCCGATCGGCTGTGGCATTATCCCAGCCTGCAGGCATACTGAACGCACTTCCTGTTGCTTTGATTTGGCACGATTTACTGTCAGAAATGTTTGTGTTTGTTCTGTGTTTGCCATTTACACGTATGGACGTCTGGAATGAGATCAAGAGATAACGCTCCCTAGGCTCCTGTATTTAGCTAGTCATTGTTTGCATTGATGGACTTGCTGTTACATGTATGAGGGGAAAAAAAAAACATTTATTATTAGTCTGTCTACATCTCCAAAGCTCAAAACACTCCGTTCCTCCATGTTGTGCCATGAAGTATTACAGAGGATCGGGCCAGGGATTGGTACTAGTCCATTATGCATTTGCTACCAGGCTAAACAAAACAAAAAAAAAATGTAAATTTGTCAGTGACCGCATTTTTTCGCCCATCCCTTATGAAATCCTGATAGGAAATGGGCAGGGAAATCCATTTGATACAATGGCGAGTTTATTATATCTGTGCTAGATCTGCTCTTGTCTCCTCCACACATCAGACACGTCGCCCAAAAGTGGACCCCCAAGCTTGTGAAAATGAGCTAAAAACAAAAGTCTTTGGAGAGATATTTTGCAAAGGGGAAAAGGCCAAACTGAGGAGCCAGAAGAGGAGCCTACGACCTCCAAGAAAAATAAAGCTAAATTTAACAGACAACACCAGGAGTACTGCTTAAAATATGGGTTTGTCGCTACAGGTGACTCTCAGGTCTGAAAATAAGACCTACATTATTCTGGTACGTGGTGCAGAAAAGGTTGGGGACCCCTGAAGTAGTAGTTTTCATGTTAATAGCTGCCTTTCACCTTTTGCTCAGTAGAGGGCTGAAATTATCCAAATGGTTCTAGTGAAGTTGATGGTGAAGTATGGAGTTTAAAAACACATACGGTGCACTTCCATGACATCACAAGGTGGAACAGAGTGTTTTCCGTTTGAGAGAATGAATGAAAACACAACTCCGGGCATGTTTTTTAATGACGAAACAACATTATAACATAGATCAGAAAATAGAATAAAAAGGCCCTTTGACTTAATGCAATTTTTCTGTGGGGGTATTTAATAATCTAAGCATTCAGATTAACATAGCATATTTAGATGGGGTGATGACAGGTTAGTTGGCAATTTTATGTGCTACTATATTTGTATATCTGAAGCAAAAAAAACCCCACATACACAATACATATTAATTTGAAATTCTTAGTAGCAGATTCAATGCTTTAGGGGTTGTGCAGTCTCAATTGCTTTTATTCTTGTATCAATTTTTATCCCATTTAGATAAACATTCCTTTTTTTTTCTTCCCTGCCCTGTAGTAATATGCCAGGCATGTTGTTGACACTAGACTGCTCAAGGGCTTCAACAAGACCCTGTTATCCTAATCCCGCACCTGGGTCACAGCCATCCCAATTACCATAGTCTTGACTCAATGAATTAATCTTCTGGAGTGGTGATTTTAATCAGAAAGTTAGCAACCAAAATTGAGTTCTGGGAAAGCACACAATCAAATTAGTTTTCCACAGAACGTTTTCTCTTTCACAAGTATCTAATTTTGCAAGTTGGTAAAATAAATTGTCTGATACTTCAGTCTGCTATTGTCATTATCTGGAGATTTCATTTGCTTATAATCACTTTGGGAAGACAGTGCGTTCCTTAATATTGCTTTCAACAAATGAAACATTTACTTTTATTGATTAATTATTACAAGCCAGACACCAGTTGATACTAAAACTAGTGTTAAAACAAGATACTCATTTGAACAAGTATTAATACTGAGAAAAAAAATAAAAATAAAAATAAAAATAAAATAAAATAAAATAAAATAAAATAAAATAAAATAAAATAAAATAAAATAAAATATTTTATTTTATTTTATTTTATTTTATTTTATTTTATTTTTTTTTTTATTTTATTTTATTTTATTTTATTTTATTTTATTTTATTTTATTTTATTTTATTTTATTTTATTTTATTTTATTTTATTTTATTTTATTTTATTTTTTTTTTTATTTTAAATAGGATCTACTATTAAAGAATCTTTGTTTTGTCTCCACCCACGATCACATTTCAAACCCTGCTCCAAAACAGATTACAGCCAGCTGCTTCTGATTACAAACACCTGGCTGTAATCTGGTCAGTCTTGCGTGATGTCATATAGTACTTGAAATTGCGGTGGCAGCACATACTTATTATATATTTTGTTTCTATTTCATTAAAGTTCTGCTTTCATACAACAAGCGTGTCAAACTCTAATGGTAAAAGTAAAACGCAACTACCTGCTAAGCCATCAAATAGTGTGTTTTGCACATGACCCCATTTCATAAGCTTGCACAACTTCTTGGGGTTCCATGTTTTCCACAGTGTTACTTATATATTAACGGCATGCATACGTAAACAGAAATATGTGTACAATAAACACTTCTGTATGTAGTATGTAAACGCTGTGTGTGTAGATGTGCATGTGTATGTGCTACATGTGTGTATGCATGTGCCTCACATAACATTGACCACTGTGAAAAATAAAAATGAATTGAATTGGATACTCAGTTTTTCCATTTCTTTTTAACGAGGAAGCTGCAACTGTATCTCGTTTGCACTACAAGCGTCAGATGATTACTATGAACAATACACATTAAAACACCATATAGACCTGCACAATATATAGCCAAAAAGTTAACTTAGTTTTAGTTCCACTTAAAAGAATATTGTTTTTTGTTTGCTTGTTTTGTTTCATTGTGACATTAAAATAAGTCAAATTAAAATCTAGCTTGAAATTTCAACATTAACAATGCGACCTTACACACATCTCGTACATACAAAATACGTGGGATACATGGGTCATAATACAGTTTCCCACTGGGCAGCTTCAAACCCGGCACACATCTTACATCTTGAACAGGTAACGTGTGTTGCCCAAGGACACAACAATAATTTATACTCGGTGCGAGGGTCCAATCACCAGTTTTCTAGTCTAGAGGGCAAAGACTCATCCAAAGCCACTGCTGGGAAGGTGGTATCAGAGTGAACATATGGTGGAAGAAGTAGATATCAGTATAAATACCAACTACAGGCAACATCAGCAAGCATAGATTTAAAAAAAAAAATAGTTGGTGGCTCTGTCCCTCCCTTGCCTTTTGTGCACAAATTCCATGTCATTAGGCAAGACATTTGCATCACCCAACTGGTACTGGTACAATAAAATCATATAATACATTGTTGGTGATGACAACATATCACAAAATATAAAGGGGGGAAAAAAAGACATATGACTGAAAAATCTGTCTTTTTACGCCTCCCAGACCCTGTGAATCTGTATGAGAAATGTAGTGCTGTCGGGGGCTTAATATATCGCCACATGGGTACGTTTATTAATCATTTTTATTACCTTTGAACAGTAATAAGAGTAAAGCCATTACTAACCGATTCCTGCCAGACTTGATCCAAAATGGTTTATGGAGTGTGGAATTGCAATTTTATAATTTCCCCACTCAGATTCCTCCAAGAGCGTCATATAAAAATAAAAAATTTAAAGATCCCATATTATGCAAAATTTGCCTTGCCCCTGTACAGATATATTGTAAAAGTAGTAGCAGCAGTAGTAGTAGTAGTCTACCTGTTCGGATAAAACTATCGCTATTACATTGCATTGTATTTTACACTTCTCAATTTAAAGCAAAACCCACCACTTTTCCTTGGCATTTGGTTCTAGCTAGGCAGGATATCTTGGCGTTTTATTGTTTTATTGCTTGTGTGTTGTATTTTTTTAAGCATATCTGTTTTTTGTTTGTTGTTTATGTGAAGCACTTTCGGCAACTTCAGTTATACAGGGTGGCCCAAAAGTCACTGACATTTCTAAATCTTCAACAGCTTCTAAAATTCTTAAGTTATATTCACCAAATTTTAACAGTAAGTAAACTGAACCTTTCAAGATTTTTGGCAATATATATGGTTAGAATTGTTCGCTTACAGCTGAACTTATCACTACTTAGACTAGGGGAAGTAAAAATGACATTTCCTGGCTTATGGCTCTTCTTTGATCCTCGATATTACATTTTAAGTCGTTTATTGTCTGAGGTTTATTCACAAACACCTTTTTTTAAGATAGCCCCACAGGAAGAAATCGGGACTAGACAAGTCTCAGGAGATCACAAACTGCCCCCTGTCTTTGAAAACGACTTATTATTCCTTTAATGGCATTTATGCTTGGGGCACACTGCTGAGTTTCTGAATTTGACCCATGTGACTCAAAGTACCACTGGGCAATGAGGGTTCATTCCTCGGTGCTATATTTGCTCATATTAATGTCAGACGGGTAGTTCTAAATGCTCTGAAAAAATAAAAGAAATATAATTAGAAACAAAAAAGTTATGCTTTTTTTTTTAACTGTCAGTGACTTTTGGGCCACCTTGTATTTTAAATGTGCTATATACAGGACATAAAATTTTATTGAACTGGAAAAAAACAACAACTTGATGTTAGCTTTATTGTCATGGCAAAACTCCACACTCATCTCTAAGGTTGTTTTCACACATTTCGCACTTTGTGTACCGACCCCAGCTCTGTTTGCTTTACTTTTGGGTCGACCTTGTTCACATACACCACGCATCATTCAGGCATCATTCACCTCAAACACGCACTATGAGAGTCCATCAATCAAACAACTGACCGTTACCAAGAACCCATACGTCACATTCATCTATTAGCGATATGAATGATGTGTCTTGCCTAAGGACACAAGAATAGTGCTGTGTTTGGATAATGTCGGCTCCCCTCCAAAAAACACTCTCGGAGTTGCGTTTCGTTCCATTCACATATGCACGCTCAATGCTATTCGCCTCCTGCTAATAACCAACTGCTGCCAGCTACTGTTTTTGCCTCATTTAAAGGCACTATTTACTGTTTAAAAACGTGAAAAACAGAACTAGTTTTTTTTAATCTTGTCCAGATTCATTCCTTGCTTACTTTATATGCATTCTAAACGTCCTAACTATTCTCTGTGATAAGGTTTTTCTTTTCAGGTTTCAGAGACCATGTGCAGACTTTTGCCGTGACGACGCACTTTCTGATTACCGGACAATAAAATGCTTTCGAATTAGATACGGACAGCACACAGCAGACTTATTTTGTACAGTGTATCTGTACTGGAACAAGACAAATGTTGCTCAAATGCATCAGCTTCAAACACAGAGCCCTTAAACCGCTTTCACACTCCCTATTGCTTTCTTGTTGACACATACTGCAAACCTTTTGAATTGTGTGACCGTAAATGTACCAACATATTTCCCCACCATAGTGCAACTTAATGTAAACTTGTAATACATATTTATACCCACATGTCTAAAGTGTCCCCGCTATAAGTTTGGTAGTCCTGGGAGGCCCGGCTGGAGCGTCCTGATAAGCCCATGTGAGGTGAACTACACTGTACTGGGACTCTCTGTACAATATTCTGAAATTACTAGTTGCTGGCTATTGGCACAGAAGCTAGCTTTTCCTTTCATTGTTATCAGAAGAGAACCAGAGAGGACCTTGGGGTTGGTCGTGGTAATGACACATGGACTATTGTATCAAGCTACCACAAGATGAGAGAAAAAATAGACAAAGACGCTGTATTAACAGGTACTGATTGGACGTACAGTGAAAGGAGCAAACATGTACAAGGTCAGTTGTGACAGTGTCCTTGTTACAGGTATAAAGACCGCAGTGAAACACAAAGCATGAAAAATAAGCAATATAAATAACAATGCAAGACCTTATTCACCAGCTTTAACGTATTGGTGAAGATAATAAACAAAGTACATATACGCCATTACCTTTGCACTGTTGACTTTTCTGGCATGCCAATACACATGAAATGAAACTAGTTCATTTTAAACAGTTTGCAATGGTCCATAATATTCCTCACTTACATTACGCAATCCTTAGCAAAAGACAAAGTTTAAATCTGTCAGCTGGACAAATCGTTGTAGGAGTGAAGACGTTTCGCTGTTCATCCAAGCCGCGCTTCTTCAGTTCTGGTCAGATTGCTGGTGGACACTGCCTTATATCTATCTGAAGGGAGCGGCTAACCACGCAAAAGCTGTGAATAGGGAAGTTTTAGCTGAAACTAGCGATAATAGCTGTTTACAGTTTTATACTCCCTTCAGCCCCTCCTTTCAGATAGATATAAGGCAGTGTCCAGTAGTAATCTGACCAGAACTGAAGAAGCAGCTTGGATGAGCAGCGAAACATCTTCACTCCTACAACGATTTGTCCAGTTGACAGATTTAAACTTTGTCTTTTACTATGGATAAGACCGGGACGACTGAGAGATACAAAGACATTATGCAACCCTAATCATTTCTCCACGATTAGTTTACACGTGCTTTTCATAACTTTCAGAGATGAGAGCGGATTTTGCCGTCACTGTAAAGCTTACGGCAACTAGCATGCTAAAAACGCTTCCTGATAATTGAACAGTAAGACATAATTAGACGCAGACAGCGCAAAGCAGACACATTTTGACCTCTAGAGCTGCTTATACAATATACACTGCCTGGGCAAGAAAAAAGTCGACACCTGGATACAACTAAGCAAATAGTTTAGCCTATAGGTACGAGTCACGTCTAGGTTCAGCAACAGTCTGTGCTCTAAGAATGAGGTCAGCTGACTACCAGAATATACTGAATGACCAGGTTATTCCATCTATGGATCTTTTCTTCCCTGATGGGCACGGAAATATTCCAAGATGACAATGCCAGGTTTCATCAGGCTCAAATTATCAAAGAGTGGTTCAGGGAGCATGAGACATCGTTTTCACACATGGATTGTCCTCCACAGAGTCCAGACCTTAACCCCATTGAGAATCTTCGGGATGTGCTGGAGAAGGCTTTGTGCAGAGGTTAGACTCGACCATCATCAATGCAACATCTTGGTGAAAAGTTAATGCAACACTGCGTGGAAATAAATCTTGTGACATTGATTTATCGAAACAATGCCACAGCGAGTGCGTGCCATAATCAAAGCTAAAGGTGGTTCAATGAAATATTAGAGTGTGTAGCCTTTTTTTTTGGTGGCGACTTTTTTTTTGGCCAGGCAGTATATCTGCACTTTAATTTATATTTTTAATTTTGCTCGAAAACATGTGAAAAAGTCAGGTACATGCCCTTTAAATACAGATATTCAGGCCTTGCTGTTAAACTTGCTAGTTCGATCATAATTTATGCAATTATTTTATTACAACTCACATATAAATTTAACCAATCAGAGTGAAGTCTTAGTGATCAGAAGATGCAGATATAGCAAAGTATTTTTAGTCTTGAAGAAATGACGAATGAAATATTAGTTTGTGTTGAAAGTGCCATTGTATTGTCTAAAAATAATCATACGGTATTGGAATTGGTATCAAGTACAGAGCATTTTCCATAGTGTCAAAATATAGTTTGAGTACCGTGAGTGAAATTACAACAGAGAAAAGTATTAATTTATTTTTTTATTTTGTAATTTTGCCCACCACAAGGATCTTTCTGCTTTTACTGTGACATTGTTGGCCCAAAAACAGTTAATTAATTTGTTCTGTTGATAAAACCATGCATGTATGTATTTCTTTTTTTGCATACATGCATCTGTGTGAAAACATGTGTCACATTAAGCGGATTTGCGTTTGAATGCTCATTAATTGTGGACCCTAATACATCAAGTATTTGCTACCCTGCCAAGATTCAAAAGTGTACTGCACAATCTCTATGACAGCCACTTAACCAGCATGTTGTATATAGCCTATACATCTGTGTCTCTGAAGTGCTCTCCAAATGCTACTTCACTGACAAGATTTATACCCAGTCACCGATGGGACCGCCAATGAGAGCCCATTAGGATTTTTATCAAGTTTTCATCAGGAAAGACATTGTAAAACGTTTAAGAGTTTACTGCAAAATCATTTTAGAGCTTTCTGCCATGTTATAACATTGTTCCTTTATCAAAAACATACCTTAAGAGGTTTTACATGTCATCCGTGCTTGTTTAAGTAAGTAAGTTCTTTATTTGTCAGGGACCATGTACAAATTCATTAATCTTACAAAAGTACATATTTATTTGTATCAGATTTAGCTGCGGCTACTTTCCATCTGCAGTGCCTCGGCAGGTGAATGCACATTAAAAATACACAATGACATTATAACTAACAGTTCATCATTAATATTAGCTGTAAAATACAATAAAATGTCCCCATGTTTATTACCTTATGTTTCCTACAGTCCAAACAAATATTAAATCAATGAACACACAACTGTACATATTAACTAAACTGATGTGGACACACTTGATTATCTAAAATGTACTTTTTCAAATTTCTGGTAAATTTATTCAGATCTACAGGTAATTTCAGACTGTCTGGAAGCTGATTCTACTGATGGTTTGGAAAGAAAAGGCTGACTAAGCAAAGGCCAAGGATTTTTTTGGAACTATGCAATTTCAGTTCACGCAGGACCGGGTGGATCGGGTAGTATGTTCAGAACAAAGTTTAATATATATATTTTTTTCAATGGAGGTGGAGCTGCATTATTAATAATTTTGAATAAGTTTCTTATGATCTCACCTGGGCCTTATTTGAACCCTCCTTACAGTTAGCACTATAATTCTGACTCAAAATTCATGCTCCTGCGGTGCCATCCATCCATTTTCATCCGCTTATCTGGGGCTGGGTCATGGGGGCAGCAGTCTAAGCGGGGACTCCCAGACTTTGCTCATCCCAGACACATCCTCCAGCTCCTCTGGTCGGACCCCAAGGCATTCCCAGGCCAGCCGAGAGACATAGTCCCTCCAGTGTGTCCTGGGTCTTCCCCAGGGCCTCCTCCCTGTGGAACATGCCCGGAACACACGGTGTCCAGGAGGCATCCTGAGCCCTAGCCACCTCAACTGGCTCCTCTCGAGGAGGGAGGAGCAGCAGCTCTACCCCGAACTCCTCCCGTGTGGCTGAGCTCCTCATCCTTTCTCTAAGGGTGTGCCCAACCACCCTGCGAGGAAATCCATTTCGGCCGCTTATATCCACGATCTTGTCCTTTCGGTCATTACCGAAAGGTCATGACCATAGGTGAGGGTGGGAACGTAGATTGACCTGCAGTGCCATTTTTCATAAATATACAAGAGCCGGATACAAAACAATACACTTTAATACGATGTGCAGTAATTTCATGAGTGAAATGCACACTGAATCTGTAGCGATGTCACTTTGAAGGAGGAGTGGCTTAGACAACAAATAATGGACGTTCAAGTGCAAAGCCACTGTGACACAGATTATAACTAAATAAACAGAAAACTACATTTACCAGCAAAGGATTTTGTTACTTGCTTACCCTCACTACTAGCTAAATTGACTTGACAAAGCAAAATAAAAAATATATATGTATATGTGACCTCTCTCCTGCACATGTAGAATGCATAAAAAGGCATAATACATCCATAAATAAACAAAGAAAAAATAATGGGTAACTATGCCATGTCAAAAACAAACAAAAAAACAACAAAAACATGACAAATTGTTAAAATATGATGTATAGAATGGTTTTATACAGGTAGTGAAATACCACAGAGTTCAGCTTTACACAAAAAAGCACAAATATGGGGATTTCAGCAGGATCATAACATAATTTTCTGTAGCTACATAAAGCACATAATCCCATACGAACAGGTGGGATTGGCCGGCAGGGACATCCATAAGCCCTCTGTTTATCCCATTAGCTGAGTGGATACGCTAGCAGCCTTATATTTCATGCTAGCGCGTTTCTTCTGCCTTCATCTGTTACCAGTCGGAACCGTGGGCAGCTCTCAGCGTGAAGCTTTGGATGAGAAACTGCCTCCTCTTGCTCCTGACGGACATTTTGTATTTATTTATTTGTTGGTCGTACTGCGGCAAGAGCCAGTCTTAAGTGAATGTGATTGAGATAGCTCTAGGTCGGCGGAATAGGCAACGGGAGCCTCAGAGTTAAAAACTCAACATTGATCATAGCACAATTGAACAGGAAGGATGCTATTACTTCTACTGGCCGTGGTAGCAAATGGGATCCAGCCACTGTTCCTATTCAAGTCCAGAATACTGACAGATGGTGCTCAGCGGTCTTAAAGCGGCTCTATACTGCAAAGTCGACTTTTTAGAGCTTGTAACCATGCTATACTTGCTTCCCCTTCACCATTTAGTTGCCCAGGATCCCAAGTAGTAAAAGCACAGATCCACTGACCTAAAGGTTGGCGGTGCAATTCCAGCTCCTGCAGATGAATGCCATTGTTTTGGGCAAGACATTTAACCTACCAGTGTGTGTGTGTGAATGGGTGAGTGGTTCCTTGATGTAAAGCATTTTGAGTGCCTAGAAGGTGGGAAAGTGCTATATAAAAATGTGACCATTTACTTTTCCATAAAAATATGTTTTATAAGATGGGCCCCAGATCACCTCTTGCCCAGGGCTCCCATGGTATCTAGAGATAGCTCTGCAAAATATCCAACAGCCACAGCTCGTCTTTGGTCTTGCAACAGTTCCAAGTTTGATCTTTGTACTTGCCTCCTTGGGAGACCCAGGACCCACAATTTTGAGCTACGACTCTAGATTTTTCCCACGTTTAGAAATATTTCTTCGCAGACAGCCAAAATCATGCTGCGGACACCCAAATTTAAACACCTCTCAAGTTCTGGAAGTTAAAGGTGACATTTCACGCAATATTTCTGGTGTCTGCTACCAGCTTGTCACTATGGAGATCTAGCTTGTGTACATGTTATTGGTTTGCCTAAAATGTTTCACAGTGTCACTTTAACATGTGTGTGCATTGGTGAGTGGTTCCTTGATGTACAAAGCTTTGAGTGCCTTGAAGGTGGAAAAACGCTATATAAAAATGTGTCCATAGACTATTAGCTAAGAAATATACAAGCATCAGATTAGCTTTAAACCAACATTACTTGCAGTCATTATAGAAATGCATTGTATTACCAAGCCTTATATAGTGTACAATACCCAACATTTTGGACATTCACAGATGAAGTTACGACCTGAGCAGACCAGATTATGCTTTTTAAATGAGTAGTGACTGCTTCCTCTGCCCGATAAACCAGCTTTATGCCATATTGCTCCATCTACTTAGCGGCTCTGATTGGTCTGATTGCATGTCATGTGCTAACCCATAAGAGCAGGAGTGGTATCATGCGCAGTGAGGCCGTTATAAAAATGAGAAAACATAACATGGCTCCCATTTGACGAGTAAATTATAATGAGTTTATCTATGCAGCCAAATGAACAGGCGCCATCACTCTGTAGCCCATTTTCAGCCAATTAACATCAGAATCGGCTCCAGATATAATGGAAACAACATGCTGCATTCTATTTCAAACCCAAACTGATTTTATTTTCTTACTTACGTATAGTGGCTATGATTTTTTGTTGTTTTGTTTTGTTGCTGATTATTAACTGAGGCTTCCTGAAGATGTGAAACAGGTCTCAACTTTGACAATGTTTAAATCCCGTCTTTAAACAGTTCTGTTTAGCAGTGTATATGACTGAAAGTTTTTATTTCGCATTTTTCTCTTTTAATGTTAATTTTATGATGATTAAGTATGATTTGATGTGCTGTACTGTGATATGAATATCTTTCTCCTTCTGTAAAGCACCTCAAATTACTTGTGTGAATTGTGCTATACAAATAAACCAAATAAACCAATAATATAAATTCACAGGAAGACAGTATTTCTCACCTTTGTGTTTGTTCCTGTCAGCCAATCACAGCTTGAAATCTCATCTATTGTACTTGTAAATGTACTCATAAGCTTATATGTGTGACATTTTTCATACTTGATATTTCATACCCATCAGCCCCTTCTTCAGCGTAACAGCAGAACCAACAGGCCTAAAGAAGTTGTATTTTAGAAAGTTGTCAATGCAATAAACTACTGCATTGATATGCATTTTTGAGCTGATTAACGCTGAACTGACACAAAAATCAGAATAGAAGCAGAGTAGACGACACTAGTGAGAGCTTTGTGCACAAAAAAAAATAATTATTATGTTATTATAGTTGCCATAATAATAATAATAATAATAAAATATAATAATAATAATAATAATAATAATAATAATAATAATAATTATTATTATTATTATTATTATTATTGTAGTGCAACAGTTGAGTTAGATTTACATAATTCCAAAAGGGAACACACTCCCACTCTCAGTTTGAACCATTTTAAACACATCTGAGCCTTGGTCATTTCTGTCTGTGATTAGTTTGTTGATAAAATCAGTTCTCACATTGATATCATTTAACCAAATTGTAAAAAAGCCAGACTTTTGAACAGCTGTTTGAAGAGAATGGACCCAAAAGATTCGGATCCCATCAAGGAGCCAAAACTCCTATCACTAACAAGAATTGGTAGTTGTGTTTTTGAGCACACGTAGGTTTTAGCTATTTTGCATTACATGTAAACAATGAAAGACAGATTATTCATATTCCATATTCTTTATAAGAAGATTAGACTTGTTCTCATTTTCCTGACACACTTCTTTGGTTAGTATAAATCCAGAAGTTTGTTTCCAAATTGCACATACTCTCTCTTACAGACACAGACATACACTCACACAATTCTTTTTGAAGTTTCTCGTCTTTCAAAACACTACTTTAAATGCAATATATGGCAGTATGGCAAATCTGTATAAATACTGTTCTACTTGACTGGAATGCATTCACAAAAACTGTTTACATCTCAGTTCAAATCACGGTTGCAAAAAACTAATAAATTAATGAACTAAAATCATATTGTTTTTGGATTAATGATGGAAGACGCGAAACTTGGATGAAATGTCTTGCCAAACAAAAAACAAGCTTTGAACCAGCTACCCACCACTGCCCCAACTGTTAAACTAATAGGTTGGAAGAGTTTACGTCGAATGATTCTTTAAGTGCGAAATATCTAAACCACTCAGATTTTCTCCAAGAAGATACGTTTGTTTTGTTTTTGCTTGTTTTAGACCTGTCACCCATGAGAAAGTGTAAGGACTAAATCCTGCCATGTGTGGCGGCTGCGATGCTGCACTGTTTTATAGAGACTTGTTGACTAGTTTGTCACATTAAGAAATCTACACATAAATCAGCAAAACAAGTGGTGACAAGATCTGTTCCAATTTTCAATCTTAAAGCCCCAGACCTGAAACAATGAACAAAGGAACATACTTGTGCACATCCTATGAACAGATAGATATAAGGCCATGTCCACTTATAATCTGACCAGAACTGATGAGCAGCGACTTGGATGAGCAGCAAAATGTCTTCAATCTTACAACTTTTTGTGTAGTTGACAGATTTTAATTTTTCTTTTACAATGGATCTTATACCTGGACGACTGAGGGACCACGCAGGCAGCCTATAAAGTCATCTATACAGTCATCAGAATTCAAATTATATACATATGTTTTTTTTTTTTTTTTTTTTTACTTTTATGGATTTGGAAGAAGCTCTACGAAAACCTTTGCATGACATTTTAAAAAAAAGTTTAAACAAAAAAAATATATATATATATATATATATAACAAACTAAAACTAAACATTTTGACAAAACACTTTAACCCTGGAGAACCCACGGGGTCAAATTTGGCCCAGATCCTAAAGGGAATAAAGGGTTTTTAAAACAAAAAAAAAAAAGTGGATATTTCAGTGTTCAGTGTTCAATTATAGCAGTAATTTTTAATGCAATGTTCATAATTTTCCAAAGAAGAAAAGTGTTCTTGGGTTCTCCAGGGTAATAAATCAAAACACAAAGACTATTTCACTGTTTGAACTTTCTGTTAGTTAAATCAAACATTTTTTTAAGCCCTGGGTGACAACTACTGTTACTGTCCAACAAAAAAAAACCCCAAAACAATCTTATCAAAATTAACACTGGAACCCTGGCACTAGCTTATGATCCCAAAACGCAGTCTCTTCCAGGGTCACTGGGCTGCTCCGTGTGCCAGCTTCTGACACTGGTGTATTGACTCTCATTTGTATTCCAGCGCTCACAGCCTTAGTCAGTTTGGACAGGGGGGTGTCAGTAAACTGTGAACTGTGAAGTGGCGCAGGTTTCAGAAGAAGACTGTCAAGGGCACTCTGACATGTCCACAAACAAGAAATAATGGATCGACTCCCAGCGGTACATGAAACCCAGATACCAGGCTGAAAAGAAGAGTTTAACCACTGCGTAAAAAAAAGATCTGTGGAGCTATGATATGAGTTAAAGTGGGCCATAAACCTACTTGTGTGCTTTGTGTGCCTGCCACAAGTACATTAAAAAGACCATGGGATATGAACGTGTAGCCAAAGTTTTATATGCATAAGATTTGGGGATATTTTGATTGCAAAAGCAGAGGCCATTAGAAAGCTGCAATTGAGTAAATGGCAAAAATCGACCTGGTTGGGGCTGGTTCAGTTGCATTCTGTTGTGGTGTTCTTGGACAAGATACGACTGTGGGAAGTGAATGAATTGTGCATGAAAATGTAATTAACCAAGATTGGACTGGCACATATATTGACCCAAACAGTCATACATAGGTAATATAATATAATAGTAAAGATCCCTTCTTCAAAAAACATAGTAAGTTAGTGTTTCTTGCTAGGTGAGAACACTGTTCCCATAAAGGAGACATATTAGGGCTTTTAACTATTATATTTTCCGTTCTGTACACATACCAAAATGTTAAAATGTTGCATTATCATTAGAAAAACAGCAAAAGACGAAGTTTAAATCTGTCAACTGGACAAATCGTTGTAAGAGTGAAGAGGTTTTGCTGCTCATCCAAGCCGCTTCTTCAGTTCTGGTCAGATTGCTGGTGGACACTGCCTTATATTTATCTATCTATTATATCTGAAGGGAGGGGCTAACCACACTGTAACTGCAAACATCTATTGTCTCCAGTTTCAGCTGAAACTTTAGAAAAATGTGACATGCAAAAAGAACAGTCCACATATGTTATTGTCTAATGCAAAGTACAAGACACATCTTCGTTTCTACAGCAATCAATCAATCAAAGTTTGTTGATACAGCTCCTTCTAACAGCTTAAAATGGTAGCTCAAGGTGCTTTACAAAATAGAAATTTAAAAAAACAAATAAGTCGTAAGAACAGTTATTAAAATACCAAGAGCGGTGGGCAGAATAGAACTGGGAGTCCATGGCTAGCCTGAACGAGTGTTTTTTGAGTGTTTGGGAGTGTTGGAGAGGAAGTGAGCAGTCCTGTTTTGCACCAGTTGGAGTCTATGGAGAAGAGCTTGGTTCGGTCCAGCATGGAGGGCATTGCGGTAGTCGATCCTCGAGGCTTCACCTTGGCGAGGAGGAAACCGTTTGTACATAGTTTGTTTTAAAATACAGCTGGAATTATGGTATTTTCTATCATCAGAGAACTCTTTTACAGCACTGGTTCCCACTTCACAGTCTTAATTTCTTCCCTCATAAGGCTACAGAGCGTTCCCTCCCCGCTCCGTCCCTCATAGGTGCCATTTGGCAGCGGCACACAAGCTGTCAAATGCCATTTAATCAGACCCAGTTTCCGCCGAGCCTCTTCACCAGGAGCCATGATGGATGTACTGCAGCAGAGACATCCGTCCTCTTCACCGGTCCAAACTCCACTCTCAAACTCTTTCTCTGCTCCACTGGGCTTTCACTTTGGTTTCCCACAAAGCCTCCTCATGTCACGTTAATGGTAAGCTGTCGAAATATATTCCTCTCACATTGCAGTTGTGAGCCTTTTCTGTTATTCAAGTATATTTTGGTGTTTTGGCTTTGTTCAGCATTCATCAAAACCAGTGAAGTACAAATGGACTATAAAACATGGAGTAAAAGGCATATTGTGATATCTATGCAGTGCTACTATGAAAAAACTTATGTATTTAGCAAAAAAGATTTTATTTTATGTTTTCATCATCTCTAGAACATAACTATCAGGGGTGTCCAAAATATGGGCCGGTGGCCAAATGTGGCCCTCAGATCAGTTTTTATTGGCCCTCAGGCCTCCTGCTGAACAGACCCAATTGATCATAAGCAGAACTTTTAACATCAAATTAAATTATTTCTACCACTATATCCTCAAACATCACATTGCAGTGTGACATAGACCAAAAATTAATGTGTCTCAAGCCTCATTAATACACAGTGGCTCTGTCAATGCTGTGTTTAAAGCACTGCACTGTATTGATCACTGGTCTGTGACCCTCCGCTTCAAATATGTTTTGAGATGTGGCCCTTGATTAAAAAAAAAAAACCTCTGTGGTAAACACATCAAAATTGGGACTAAACTGGGGCTAAATGTGGAACTAATCCTGTACTAGATCAGGACTACACAAGGACAGGACTAAAACAGGACTAAAATCAATTCAGACCCACTACTCAACAAGGACAACGTACCCTTAGACTGCAATTAGAATTGTGTCCACAAATGTATTTATAGTTTAGTATGTTTCTTATGGTATCGCCAAACAGAAGTGCCGTTAACCAATGTGTGGACATAAAAACATGGTGCTATACAACTTTAAGAACAATTTGTCTTATAGAGGCTTTTAAAGTTGATGGACAATTTTGTGGATTATTCTTTTGCTCCTCAATTGCAATTAAACTGCATCTAGCAGCCTGCTTGTCTCCATGATTTTTTTTTTTTCTATGGAGCATGTATTGAGTCTATTATCCGTTATGGGATATCTACCTGGTTTGGCAACCTGTCAAATTAAAAGCTCAAATCCTAAGCTTGACTAAAAGGGCGGGTAAAATAATTGGCATGGCCCAAGGGTCCCAACCAGCAGACTAAACAGGTTTAAGCACTCATTTGTTCCCCTTTCAAGTTTCTTGCTGAACTTGAAGAAATAGTGCTCTACGGTATGGGAGCGTGCAGTGTCCTGCACCTTAGGCAGAAAGGCCCCAGGGAATGTGCAATACTCACCTCTATACTTTTAGGCCCCAGGGAATGTGCAATACTCACCTCTACACTTTAGGCCCCAGGGAATGTGCAATACTCACCTCTACACTTTTAGGCCTCAGGGAATGTGCAAAATATGCTAATTAGGGGAAGTCGGTGCAATATCATCAAATGTTGAATGTTTTGTTTTGTTTTTTCTGATGAACAGCATTAATTGATGTGTCCACTGTGTGTGTATGTTATGTTATATGGGTTTTTATAGGTGACATGAGTTCCCTTGTCCCAAGACAAATTTCTCCTAAGGGAGACAATAAAGGCTAATCTAATCTAATCTAATGAAGACTGTATTGCTTTGTTCTATAGTAATGCATTGCACTTGAACAGGACAATATGACCTAGGTGACAAGGTAGTTCAAAAGACTAAGGACTAATAACAGATTCTCTGAAAGAACTACAGTGTGTTAGTTTCAATGTAGTTAGTTGCTCACTTACACAGACATATATAAGGCAGTAATTTACCAGAACCCTGTCAGAACTGAAAAAGCTGCTTGGATGATATCTCCTTGAAATTTGAATACCATATTGTGGAACAAGTCTTCATTGAGTCGAGCAGATGGAACTCATCACCAGGAAAGTTACATATTGCACCTTTACTGATGCTATGCAAAGCTCTCCAAAGGGTTAATTCCAGGATTAATATAAATATTTCTATACTCCATACAATCCGGCTATGGTGCATGGTGTGTGATTTTGGCAATTGCAATATTTGGTGACCCTTAAAACTTGCCCTTTACAAAGCCAAGCATTGGTACACCTATTCAGCAGCGCTCCAAGAGACGCTTGACAACGCATTCACAAACTCTCCCTCTCCATGAACTTTTGAGGAATGAAAACTTCCTTAGCACTTCATGTGGAAATAATAGTCACAAAATCACAAAGTGGAATAGTGAAATGTACAATTCGGATGACATTCAGGTTTCCTCGAACTAGATTAAAGCACTTTCTAAAACCCAAAGCTTTGCAAATTCAATCAAGAAGTGTGATGTCGAAGGAAGATGTGAAAATGTAGTTACTTACAGTGATTTGTCTTGTATTTTGTTTGAAGGATAAGTCATATTCACTAATGAAAAACTTAATTGCATAAAGAGGTTCTTATAAAATTTCTCTGACGGTAGGTGCTCAGGTATTAATAACCACCAAAATTGCACACTACCTTGAGAAACAGTGTTTTAGTGCAATTGAGGTGGCATCTTAAAAATATAGCTAGACTTTTCAGAAGTAACGTATCAAGGGGATTTTTCCAGGCTTGTCCCACTGGGAGGAGCCCCGGGGAAGACCCAGGACACGCTGGAGGGACTATGTCTCTCTTCTGGCCTGGGAACACCTTAGGGTCCCACCGGAGGAGCTGGAGGATGTGTCTGGAGTGAGGGAAGTCTGGGAGTCCCCGCTTAGACTGCTGCCCCCACGACCCGGCCCGGATAAGCAGAAAAAAATGGATGGATCTTTTGTGAATGCTTTGGGTTGATGGATGGAATCTAGAGCGCACATAGTGAACCACCCTAGACATGAGGAGAACATGCAAACTCGGTACATGGAAAATAGCTGTAAAAGTCAGGGGAAAAATCATTATAAAGATGAATGCAAATACACATCCTGGAAAGAGATCTCGCAAGACGAACAGGCAGTGAACGCACCTTCCAGACAGTTTGAAATCATCTGTAAAACTTCATATTACATTTGGGAACTTGACAAGGTTAAATTGTACATGCAATAGTATCTGTGAAAATACAAAATAACTTGGCAATGTAAGTAATATTTAGTGTGCCAACCATGTTTTATTTTGGAATCCACTGAATTTGTTCTGTACGCTTATCACACAAATGCATGTTTTTTCAACATTTTTTTTAGCAATAAAATCCCTGTAACTGAATAAATGTGACTGATATGCTTAATGCAAAGATTCAACCCTGCCATTCTTCTTATGCTATTAAATATTGACCTTTCCTCACACCCACTGTATGTACAATTACAAAAGGTTCAGTTCACCTTTAGCATGCTGCCATTTCAAAAGACTGACAGACCTTATAGAGAATGTATCACGAGATGAAAAAACATACACTTCCGAGCCATCAAGCGCCAAGGGCATGGCCATTCAGAGTGATGAATTCTCTCCATTCACGTCTGCCTCTTTATCAAATGAGCTCCCCACGGCCCGAACATGAAACGCTCTTGAGTGGAGCCAGCGTTGCTTCTCTTTGATTGGCTCATTGGCCTAAGGTGATTTTGACAGGGGGGAAAATAAGCTGCCAGTTGTCTATCACGCACACGTTGGGTTTCCTTGCTTCATGGGGACGTTACATTGACTGATCCTGAACCTTTACCAGTGGTGGAAGATAAAGTAAAAGTATTAAAGTACTGTACATACATGAATTTTTTTTAGGTATCTGTACTTTGCTTAAGTACATTTTAAAGTGAGTACTTTTTACTTTTACGTCACTACATGTGAGAGCAGATGTCTGGACTTTTTACTCCATTTCATCTTTGAACTGGAAAAGTAAAAGTACTTTTCATATGATTAGAGGGGTTATTTTTACCATGTCTGTGGTAACATCCTGACTTAAGTTTTTGAATTCAAGGAAAAAAAAGAAGAAATCATTTCGTATTGTTACTGTTGAGCAAAATATGTATAATTTTTAAATCAATATCATTACAATTAACACTAACAAATTCATTACGCTTGTATGACATACTTCTACTTTTTACTCTGAAAGTACATTTTTAAACAGGTACTAAAGTATTTAAGTAGAGTTTTGCATGTGCTACTTGTGCTTGAGTAACTTTTTGCCTTGGTATCTGTACTCTTAAGTGACACACCAAGAGTGGTTCGCTGAGTACTTCATCCATCACTACTACCAACCTTAACTACCACCCTTAAACTAAACCCTAACCTTAAGCAATTTTAACCCATATCTGAACTTGCACTGTACCTGATTTTTACTGTCTTAAAAACTAGTTAATTTTAAATGTTTTGCAGTTAGTTAGTAAGTCCTATCTAGAAAACAGGGAGTTCTTTGTTGAAATTGGAAAATGTGTCTCAGATAAAATGTCCCTGAGCTGTGGGGTGCCCCAGGGGTCAATTTTGGGACCCCTGCTGTTCAATCTGTACATGCTGCCGCTAGGTCAGTTAATATGCAGCAACAATGTGTCTTACCACAACTATGCAGATGACACTCAGATCTATGTCTCATATGGCAGCAGGTGAATATGGACCAGTGGATTCACTCTGCCACTGCATCCAACAGATCAGTGAGTGGATCCAAAACAACTTTCTTCAGCTAAACTCAGACAAGACTGAAGTCATAGTCTTCGGCCCACAGAAACATAGAGAAAGTGTCAGCCGTCACCTCCAGTCTCTTTCTCTAAAACCTTCAAATCGGGCTAGAAATTTAGGGGTAATAATGGACTCAGACTTGAACTTTAACAGCCACATCAAATCAATAACATCTGCAGCTTTTTACCATCTAAAAAACATTGCAAAAATCAAAGGTATACTGTCAAAACCAGACTTGGAGAGATTTATCCATGCATTTGTCTCCAGTAGGTTAGACTACTGTAACGGCCTGCTCACTGGCCTCTCCAAACGGGCCTTGAAACAGCTGCAGTACATCCAGAACGCTGCTGCTCGGGTCCTGACCAGAACCAGGAAGTACGAGCACATAAGTCCTGTGCTCAGGTCTCTGCACTGGCTTCCTGTAGCTCAAAGAATAGACTTTAAAGCAGCTCTGCTTGTGAACAAGTCTATTCATGGCTTAGGTCCAAAGTACATCTCTGACATGTTAGTGCCATTTGAACCATCTCGCACTCTGAGGACTTCAGGGACCGGCCTCCTGCTGGTGCCCAGAGTCAGGACTAAACATGGGGAATCAGCGTTTCAGTTTTATGCAGCTAAAACCTGGAACAGTCTTCCTGAAGATGTGAGACAGGCCTCGACTTTGACAATGTTTAAATCCAGGCTCAAAACAGTTCTGTTTATCTGTGCATATGACTGAAAGGTTTTTATTCTGCACTCTTTTGTTTTAATGTTTTAATGTCAATTTTATGATGATTATTTGTGATTATTCATGTTTGATTTGTGTGATTTTAATGTTTTTCTTATTCTGTAAAGCACTTTGAATTACCTTGTGTATGAATTGTGCTATACAAATAAACCTGCCTTGCCTTGCCTTGCCTTGCCTTATTGCTCACTTACCTTCATGCAGTCCGAGCATCCTAGTTATGCAACACGATTAGTTTATAATTGCTTTTCACAACTTTCAGAGACCACAGCTTTGCCATCACTGCGACGCAAACAACTAACATGCTAACAGTGCACTTCTTGAATATCTGACAATGAAATGCTTTGTAATTAGGTGCAGTTATTACACAGCTGACTTATTTTGACTGCAACAGCTGCTTATACAATATCCCTGTACTGGGACAAGACTAATTTTGGTCAAATGCATGTAAAAAAGCAACATGTCTTTGATAAAATAATCAGTAATTTACTTAACGAGGACCTGTTTCTTATCACTCATAAGAGAAAGGGGTCCCGATGAAGACAGTGTATACAGATTTCAGTCCTGAAAATGTGATAAATATCCACCCACACTTTCAGATGTTGTTTTTTTTTTTTTCCTCCCAGAGCCGTTTCTCAGATTGCCGATCAGTTATGGCCTTTTGGAATTCAGCCGGAGGGGAAGTTGACGGCGCTTTGATTGCAAACGCGAGCATCATTCAAGGGGACAAATATCCTTTAAAGAGCAGCCCGGCGTAGCTCCTGTCAGGTGTGTTTTGACGTGTTGGAGGTGTGATAGAGCGGTAGACGTGGCATGCATTGGTTTGGAGTCACACGGTTCAGATGCCCGGGGGGGGTGAAGAAGCAACAGTCAAACATAAACATCTTGAAAATGTTTGTCATTCATACTCACAGCTGTCCCCCGGAGATGGCTCAGATCAGTAGTGCCGCGAATGGACTACATTAATACATATTTAATGCCCGTGCCGTGTTTACCATGTTACTAGGTCAGATTCATTCGGAGTTATGCAAAAATGTCACTATGCTTTTTTTTTTGGATAACTTACCTTAGCTTTAAATCTTTGTTTTATCAGAAAATGATCATCTTAGAATTATAAAGTGCAATCTGAAAGTTTTGTTGAAAATTAGACATACATATATTTTTGTTCCTGGGTTACTGCTGCACATTTTTGTAGGGTTTGGTCATTTTTTTTCCATTGTGCTCTATGAGTGGTCAGAAGTTTAATACCAGGACTAGGACTAGACAAATCACAACCGGGATGAGAAAGTGGGCTTTTACGCTGTTTTGCTTCACAAAAATGGAAAACACTCCAAGGAAAACCAAAACTGGATTAATTGGTGACACAATTGTAATTTAATAATCTGGTAAAAAACTGTATCAGACCGTTGATTTCCTGGTCAATCAACGTTCCTACCCTTACCTATGGTCATGAGCTCTGGGTAATGACCAAAAGGACAAGATCGCAGATACAAGCGGCCGAAATGAGTTTCCTCCGTAGGGATAGGGTAAGGAGCTTAGAGTAGAACTGCTGTCAACAGGAGCCAGCTGAGGTGGCTCGCGCATCTGTTCAGGATGCCTCCTGGACGCCTCCCTGGGGAGGTGTTTCGGGCATGTCACACCAGGAGGAGGCCCCGGGGAAGACCCAGGACACGCTGGAGGGACTATGTCTCTTGGCTGGCCTGGGAACTCCTTGGGGTCCTTCCGGAGGAGCTGGAGGACGTGTCTGGGGTAAGGGAAGTCTGGGAGTCCCTGCTTAGACTGCTGCCCCCGTGACCCAGCCCCGGATAAACTTTGTTAATCTGGTAATAAAGTTTTATACACACCTGCACCCTGTATAAATACAGATAAAGAAAGAAAGAAACCTACGATATCTAGCATGCAGATAGAAATTTGGTATTCTAAGGGGAGAATGGGTAAAAACATTATTTACTCATATACATATATGAGTGCAAGTGCTGTTATATCTGGCATTAGGATACATGTATACTCAATGGTGTGAATGACATAAAATACTACATTTGACTGAAAATATACATAATTAGCATTATTGCATAATGTTAAGTGAACTGCATAACTTTTCTTATGGGATTAGTATACATATTAATCATATCAATCTTTGCATTTTAGTTTAGCTAAAACCTTCAAAAACATGCACTCTTAATTTGACAGTGTTTGCTTATATATCTGATCTGTAAATTTAGCCGGGGGCATGCTTGTCTCCTTGGAGACTGATTCTTTTCTTCTTTCTTTATCTTTATTTATACAGGGTAACTCAATGAGAGCAGTGGGGGCCCTCTTTTTCATGTATTGGGAAATGCAAGACAAACAGAAAAGCAGAGACGTATACAATACAATAGTCCATATAAAACATTAAAAACAGGGGCAGGTGTGTGCATAAAGTTTTGTTACCAGATTATTAAATAGTGATTGTGTCACCAATGTATCCAGTGTGGCTATTTCTTGAAGTGTATTCCATTTTTGTGAACAGCTAAAATCTCTCTTTCCTGTTTCAGTGTTGGTGCGGCTAGTGCTTAGCCTTATGCAGTCATGTGATCTGGTATTAAATGTGTCGATGATTAACAAGCAGGTGAGGTGTTCTGGCAGTTTTTGTAGTCTTGTAGATAAATTTCAGTCTTCTCTTGTAATAGACAGTGATAGCCAAATCACTTTTTCATAGCGAATACAGTGATTCAAATCCATCACCTGTAATAAAACACAGGGCAGAGTGAAACAGTGGATCCAATGGTTTCAGGATGAAGTCTGCATGTATACCACATCTCCATAATCCAGTACGGAAAGAAAGGTTGTTGGTTGATTATTTTGATTTTAGACTGTTCAGTTGATGTGTAGTGCCATACTTTGAAACACCCCTTTGTCTATGGAAAGAAAAGTGGCCAACTCTCTACCAGAAAATGTACATAATCCATAAAGTTAATCAATATAAGTGAGTGTAAATGAAGTAGCTGGACTGTGGTAAACCTGTAAAGAAACCACAACAAAAGACAAGCAAAACTTTAACATGGAAAAATCTTTAGAAATCGGCCTTGTACATGTTCTGGGAAACATTGCAATGAACAATTTTAGCAGAACTTTGTGTTAAATGAAGCAGATGGAGATGGAAATGCGTTGTCATTATTTCCTCCAAAACTTAAAAAACCTCATTCACTGAAGGACAACATTGTCGGGAAAATGGCCCCTATTTATACACTCTTGCCTGCTCTGAAAGTCTAATTCCAACTATGCAGCGTTTCTGGTCGACTATAGAATTTTTAAGAGTCCATCCAATAAATCATAAATGGCTTCGAAAAAATATACGTCGCCATAAATCAAAAAAGCTCCAATGCAAAGTAAGTTTTATAGCTCATCACTGATAGAGGCTGTAACAGAAACGAGGACACTTGTATTTTAGTGATTTAACTCGCCACACCACAGCGGTACCGTCGGCTTGTGCAGGTGCCAAACTCAGCATGGCCAATGACCCGTCTGCACTGGTTCTGTCTTAAGCAGGGCTAAATCATTGTTTTTTATGTTGTTTTCTTTAAAATGTTGTCTTTTTTATTTGATTTTAACCAAATAATCCCTTCGGCAAGACTTCATTTTATAAGCAGACCGTATTTCTTTGTTTTCCCATACCATATAATTCCTGATTTTAAGGGCGTGTAAAGCAATTTTCCTATCTAATCTGTTTTGTTGCAGCATTACCATTTGCCAGCTGCAACTTATTCCTCAACCACTAGATAATTTCACAGCAGTGGCACAATGTTAGTCAATCGGAAAGTTGACTGAATTGGCTTTGTATATCAGTCACAGTTTATTTATTTATTTTCTAAATGGAGATGTGATTACTTGGCCTGATGTTCCATGGTATGACATTACATGTTTTTAATGTCATACCCTTTTTGTTTCCTTTTTGTATGATATAAAGATGATGATACCTCTCTGTATTTTTTTTTTATACAGATTGATCAATCTGGTCCCCCTCACGTCTCAAGTCAGAACCAAACATGATTTTTTCTCACGAGAGAGATTAACAGTTAAGTGCTTCACTCATTGATTCTGCATTGATATTTTCAGTGCCCTATGACATTTTTCCTTTCCTTACTTTGTCCTCATAAGCAGCCATTTTTGTTTTGATACAGAAGGACCATGCGTGTCCCTGATTGGTTAGTCCACCTGTCAATCACACCCACCTAAACACAGGGAGATGCACCAGTGAATAGACTCATATCTTGGTAACGTATTGAAGAAGTGTGTGTTCTGGATCCCAGGCATAATGTATGTAGGTCAGAGTCATATGGCTACAGAAGTAGTTAACCACAACTGATTACAGAACCAATTGTTGAATCATTATTGTATTCTCATAAACAGCATCTGAAAGAAGCTAGCATCATTTATACACACTATGAGACACAGATTTTTGGCAATATATATGGTTATAATTGTTCACTTACACTTGAACTTATCACTACTTAAACTAGGGGAAGTAAAAATGATCTAATTTTTTTAAGTGTCCACCATTTTCGGTTTCGCACTGAATAGCTCTATCCAACACACTCTGCATAACATTTGACAGCATTTGCGGGCTTATGGCTCTTATTTGATCCTCGATATTACGTTTTAAGCTGTTTATTGTCTGAGGTTTATTCACAAACACCTTTTCTTTAAAATAGCCCCACAGGAAGAAATTGGGACTAGTCAGGTCTCAGGAGATCACATACTGCCCCCTGTCTTTGAAAACAACTTAATATTCTTTTAATGGCATTTGCGCTTGGGGCACCTCTGGTATTAAAATGTCGACGCTGGGTTTGCGAATTTGACTTATGTGACTCAAAGTACCACTGTACAATGGGGGTTTGTTCCTCGGTGCTATATTTGCTCATATTAATGTCAGAAGGGTAGTTCGAAATGCTCTGAAAAAATAAAATAAAAATATTTAGAAACAAAAGAGTTATGAATTTTTTTCAACTGTCAGTGACTTTTGGGCCACCCTGTGTAAGAATAACAGACAGGGCGACAGTAAGCTCAGTTAGTAGAGTGCTTGACTGCTGATCTGAAGATTAGTGGTTCGAATCCCGCTCTCGACATAAACACCATTAGTTGAGCAGTCAAATACAGCTCTCACAAATAAATACTCTCATTAGGCCCTTAGGCAGGACACTTAACCAACCTCACCCTCAATGTCTGCCTACTCTGATGTATGAATGGGCTTGTATAGGAATAAGTGAACAGGTGAGTGGTTCCTTGATGTGAAGTACTTTGAGTGCCTTGAAGATGCAAAAGCCTTGTATAAAAATGGAATCTTTTACCAGGACAATTTAACTTGTGTAACTGCAAGTTGCTTAAAATGAACACCTACACAAGTGAGTCATCAAGCCAGTATAGCAGTCACTCAGTATTGACAATCTACATCCTTAATAGATTCTACTCTCCACACAGTTAATTACGACTACAACAAAGTGCCTTATAAATCCACTCTGACGCACGACGCTTTTCCAGCATGGACCAATGGGAGCTCAGTTTGTCCAGTGTGTTTTATTCCTACGAGTCACTAGTAAAGACTTCATTCATAAAAACACGCAGATGTGGATATAGGAAGCACTACGGGAGCTGGTTGTAAATGGGCTCCACCTCTCAGAAACCCTTACTGACTAATTTGCACGTATATCTTTCGCCCCAGCCATAAAACACTACTGATCGATACAGTGTGATCGTTCCAATGAGGAGTTGACTTTGTCCTCTCTCTCATCAGCAAACGCAGCAGCAGCGGCAGCCATTTAAAGACTGTGATTTTGAAACACTGCAATGATCAGCAAATGACAGTTTTTTTGTGTGGCATATATAAAGAGAGTTAAATACAGATATTAATGAACAAATAAGTGAACTGATCAATATCTAATGATTAAAGAGATGCTGTGGATTACCGTGTAATTTTTCTGCCATCTGAGATTTTGAGATTTTCAGAGCATTGAGAACTACCCTTTCGACATTCATATGAACAAATAATGCACCGAGGAACAAACCCTCACTGTACAGTGGTACTTTGAGTCACATGGGTCAAATTCAGAAACCCAGCGGTGTTACCATTGACATTTTAATACCAAAGATGCCCCAAGCGTAAATGCCATTAAAGGAATAATAAGTAATTTTCAAAGAGAGGGGGCACTATGTGATCTCCCCGAGACCTGACTAGTCCCGATTTCTTCCTGTGGGGTTATCTTAAAGAAGAGGTGTTTGTGAATAAACCTCAGACAATAAACAACTTCTAACGTAAAAAAAGGGGAGGAGGATCAAATAAGAGCCATAAGCCTGGAAATGCTTTCAAATGTTATGCAGAGTGTGTTGGATCGGGCTATTCAGTGTGAAATGAAAATGGTGGACACTTAAAAATCCTTATTTTAAAAAATATTTTTTACTCCCTAGTTTAAGTAGTGATAAGTTCAAATGTAAGTAAACAATTATAATTGTATATATTGCCAAAAATCTCGTAAGGTTCAGTTTACCTACTGCTAAAATTTGGTGAGTAGAACTTAAAAATTATAGGAGCTATTGAAGATTTAAAAGTGTCAGTAACTTTTGGGCCACCCTGTACATTTTAGCTACTTTCAGGATTTGAATATAAAATATAACAAAAACATTAAATACATTTTTTTTTTTTTTGCTACATAAGTCCATATATCTTACTTCATATATTTGATATATTCTATATGTATATATAATATGTAGAAAGTTAAAGTTAAAAGTTAAAATTACTGAATGAGATAGTGTGTCCAAACTTTTGACCGATAGTGTATCTCAATGGGAAAAAGGCAAAATGACAAATCAGATCTATGGAAAGGCAAACCTGCTAACAGTAAGAATGCATGAAATATGTTATTTTTCTTGTTTCATTAAATAATTAAATGCAAAATAGATATGTTTAATGCTATTCTGTGGAACATTCCAAAGCAATACCATCACCATGGCGACAAGCAGGTCTCCATCTATGTCTCTGGTGATCTTTCCCACGGCATTTCAGCTTTATTTGGGGGGTATTGTTGTTGAGATGTCTGTATTGTCCAGTGACAGAAAAAATAAATAAAAAAATTAAAAATATCCATCATATTACAGCCATATCCCACATCATCATGCCATCTCTCTATTGAAGACATTCTTGTTGCGCTTTGCTTTTCGGATGCATTTAATCCACCACTAAATATTTAAAGTCACAGTGTATTCCCAAATTACGTAGCTTCCCAGAACTGAACTCGAGTGAGAGGTGGAAGTCGTCATTGTGGTGAGTGAGCAGTGAGTGAGCAGTGAATACAGTTGCAGTTATGACATCTCTGTCAGAGTGACTTGGGTCTGTGAGACAACGGTGTCAGTTCAGATAAGGGCTCCATCATCGCACCAATCAAAACAACACTGACAGACTTTGATATGAACCAAAGTCTGCACTGCATGAAGGATGGCTGACAGTGGCCATTTTCCAAACTGAATGCAACAAGTAGGTATGATATGATCCAATAGGACTGTTTTCCAATGTGTGTTGCTGTTGTGGCTTTTAAATAGTATTGGTCAATAGAAAGGTTTATAAAAAATGAGTTTTAACATATCTAGTTCAACTTTTTACACAATGAAACCTACCGGAACAACTGAGAAATTATACATTTCAAAAATAAAGGTAGGTTATTTTGAGTTGTTTCCTGTCTCTTTTGTTTAGTTGCACCATTGGCCAGAAAGGTAAAGTTTTTGACATTCAAACTAGAGCTTTATTATGTCCTTTGCATTTGACCTATCTTTAAAACCGCAGTGCAGCGTCATGGGAACCCTTCTCCAGATCCCTACCACATTGTCTGTATTTGGCTCTTAAGTGGCATACCATAAAGTCCCATCATAAAAGTATGTAATTCCAACGCTATCGTTTTATTACCTCATTGCACTGCTTTGTTTTCCACACAATACGTATCCTCAGTGGTGTTTTCCCTTTAGACGTCATCGAAATTGATTTCCAAACCATTACCGCCCCTTCCGTGAACAGCAGCTTCAGTAGGCGCTTATATGCATACACATTAGCTGCGACACCGCCGGCCTCTATTTGTTTTGGGGTCAGGTCTGTTTAAGCACGACACGCTTTGGAGACCGGCAAAATGAGCCATCGCACCGTCAGGAAAATGTAGGAGTCTCGATGCTGGTGTCAAGGTCTCTGGAGCGGGGGGACAGTGAGGGAGAAATCTGTCACGAAACGCACTTACAGCTGTTACAATGGTCGGCCATGTTGGTTCTCTCTGGAGATTTACGCACTCCTCCGGCTGCACTCCTAATGAGCGAGCTAATCATCCCATGCACTGGAGCAGACACACAATACTTTATGGTCCTCCGGGTGTAGACGTTGAAAATAATGAGTCATTAACTCAGGTGAAGATGGTGAGGCGATTGAATCAATATTTTTATTCTATCACCCTTCATCTCAACCTTCCATTTCAACCCAGGGAGAAAGTTGTGTTTGTTCTACACTCTTTTATGAGTTCTGACTAAATCATTGCGCTTACGTGGAAATATTAAGTGGATTTGAAAAAGCCATCGCCCTTACTGTGAGGTCAGAGTGTAAGTGATGAGTTTCAAGCAAAGATTCTGATAGCACTTTAAAGACGCTTTTCAGGTATTAAGTATTAAACTGTGACCTACGCAGATTATGATTTTATATTTTGTACACGGTAAACCGCAATATTGTTCTAAAATGGCTTTATAAAAGAAATGGGTCCAACTGATCGACCCACCTCTTTATAGTGGCATTTTTTGGTTGAGAACAGCAGATTTTAATTTATGTTTTTATTGTTGAAAAGTGTCTACTTGACAATTTTGAACCAAATATGTATGATGCAGGTTTTTTTTTTAAGTATAACTCTGACTAATCTCAGGGTAGACTGTTACAGGATGACAACAGCCCAGTTTGCTAGAGTGTTTGTCCCCTGATCCGAAGGTTGGCAGTTTGAATCCTGCTCTCGACAAACATATAGAGCGGTAGAGCAGTCAGATGAATGCTGTCCTTGTGTCCTTGGGCAAGACACTCAACCCACCTTACCCCCAGTGTCTGTGTACAATGGTGTCTGAGTGTGTGTGTGTGAATGGGTGAGTGGTTCCTTAATGTAAAGCGCTTTGAGTGTTTTGAAGGTGGAAAAGCGCTATACAAAAATGTGACCATTTACCATTCATAATCTGGTTAAAAGTCAATGTTACATAATATGTCCCAGCAGTACGACAATTGCGTGGTATTAGGAGAAGAATGAATACTCATATGTCACTATAATAATGTCAATCACCATAGTGAAGCTAGGTTAAAAACTATGGCAATACCTTTTAGCCTAGCTCTAAATGAACTTTAAATATCTACCAATGAGTTATTTAGTTGACATACATTTACTATTACAAACATGTGATTATAACTACTTATTTGTTAGAGGGATTTTATCTTATCTCAAAGCCAGGATATGTAGAAACCCATCACGATCAATTATAATTTGGAGAGCGTTTGATGAGTAGAGGGCAAACGTCTCATATCTATCTATCTAAAAACCACATTATAAAACAAGTTAATGTCATGACTACTGACAGTCTCGTTGCAATGACTAATAGTTAATATGGTAATGAGGAACGGTTGACTTTGTTGGCCCTGTAGGGAGACTTGTCCTCTCATTTGAACAAGTTTTCTTCGGGACCAACAAAGTATCTATCTACAATCAAACAATGAGAATGAAGTAATCACTGAATCTTCGCCAGTTCTTGAGCACGATTCATGGTCATGACATGAGTTAGACAGCAGATAAATTAATATTATAGGAGAAAAAGCATGTCCTGGAGAAAACCCAGACTTCTCATCAGAAAACAAGCCTGGAGTTTGTGTTTTGCTTCATTCATGCATTATGTGATCATGTTTCTCTGTGTGCTCAAAAATAACTGCAAACTATTGTGTTGTTATGAGAATTGCTATAATTATCACACTGCCATTTTCCTCAGACTGACTTTACTTCAGTTTTTAAGTCTATTGACCTTATTGTGCCATTTTGCCTCTAAATGCTAGTAAACCTCACTTTTTTCAGGTTAATTGGGAATCCCATTCATTTCAATGGAGGACATGAGAAAAGTTTCATTCCTAAAATATGATATAAAGTAGGTTGATTTGTGTAAAATATTCAATATTCATGTGCACCAAAAAGTTAACAATGCACAAAATCTCTGGGATGCTTTAAAAAACAGCTTAAGGCTGGGTTTATGCTCTAAATCTGAGACACACATGGATATGCGCGCTGTCCTTCCTTTGCATTGTTCTGTCATTTGGTCCATCTCTTTCAAACATGTGGAATCTGCAACAGAGCCGTACATGTGCTGGATGCTGGGGACAGTAGTGAAACACAGCTTGATAGAGCAAGCTAGACTTTTGTTTTAAGTGACTAGAGCAGACTGCAAAACAATGTTTTCTTGCTCTATTTCTTCAGTTTTGATCAACTGTCAAACTGACTTTGAGCCTCTGGTGGTTATTTGACAGAATACATATTTGACATTAGAAATGGATAAAAGCTAAATGCAAAGATGGTTACTACACTTTGAACACACAGATCATGTGAAAATGGAGCAAAACATGAGCCATAGTCTGTAGTTAGTATAGAACTTAAGATCATACAAAATAAGCCCATGCAAAAATAATACAACTCGAATGACAAAGGTGGCACCCACGGCGATCTCGAGATATATGATGAATAAACCATCACATGACAACATGCAGTGTTAATGCCAACATATCTAAAAGCAAAAGACACAGCACTGTCAACCAATCCCATCAAATACAAGCAAAAAATCAATAGTGTCCCTTGAACACAGTGTACACACCTGTCCACCTGTCCGAGCTGCTGCAGACATGTGACAGCCTACATTATGTCAGGTTGGAAGTTGTTTGAATAGAGATTACTACATGTCAACCTGTCTGTCTTCAATGACAGTCATTAGCACACAGTCACAGTGTGGAGAGTGCAGCTCAGGACACAGACACAGACCATTTTAGTGGGGGCTGTGGACTTTGTAAAATAAAGGGGAAAAAGCTGCAGCCCAGTGTTCACTGAGAAGCGGTTTGTTGAAAATCGAAATATCATATCAGCTTTCTTATTAATCAGTTCCCAGTCATATTTAGACTATATAGAGATAGAATACAGTACTTTTGTATAGTTAGTGGTAAAGTAACATAACACAATGAGACATACCCATCACTTACTCAAAACCCCACACTGATATCTCTACTCAAAAGAAAAACATAATTGTTCATATCCATGCAAGATGCTGGTAATACATTTCTTTCATATGCTGCAGATGTAAGTACAAGAATGCCCACAACTGCACATTTGAAAGCTATACAAATTTGAGTTTCTTGGTTTATATTATGTTCGGCCCACAACCAACCCTGAGTTTTTGAAACTGTCCTGCGAAAAAGAAAAAAAAAAAGTCATCTGACTTCCAGTTGAAAACAGTGGCTAACATCATTGTTCATCATCTCAAAGTTCATCCCAACAAAGCGCCGCGATGCCAATCCTTGCTGATGGGTCCACCTATGGATAGGTAGTTCACTGTAGCAATGCTAAAAGCTAGAATCCTACGTCCACATGGGGGATTGTTCTCAATGCAAATTTTTGGAGCAATTGTGTCTTTAGTGCAGGAGAGCATGAATCACTCTAAATACAAATTTGAGTGGGTAAATGAGAAGGGGAAACAATATACAATATGGCTAATAGCTCTCAAAAGTAAATTTAGCATAATATGGCTCCCTTATTGAAGGGGAATTGAGTATATGAACTATAAATACTCAAAAGGATGTGCCCTGCGAGGGCCATTTAGATCTCTGAAGGAGTTGAATATGCACCACTAAAACATATTTAATAAATGGGGTAATTCTGAAGGAGGATACATTATAACATGGATACAAGCTCTTAAGTCAATTTTCAAAAGCAAGAACAAAGCCTAATCTAAGGCATTTAAAACCTATGAATCACACAATATATTTCAAAGTCACTCTGGATTTGCACATAAAAATGATTCGAAGAAGTTTATCTGGGCCGGATTGTTTGTGCAGCAGCTGTGGAGGAGTGCATTTGGGATGGCTTGTTGTGACATAGAGACATCACAACAAATGTCTTGCCATAACGCAGGTGGTAATAAAAGTGACACCTAGGATTTCACACTTCTGGGTAACAACCTGTTACACACCAGAGACACTCCGACACAGACGCGAAAGCTGCTATTGTCTCTAAAATATCATCCAATTGCTTCCAGCCCAGAGTTCATAGAGAGATATATAGAGAAAGTGGATGGAGGAGAGGTGGGATTGAAATGTATCCGGCTATGTCCTGCAAGAGCTCCATGGTTAACTAGAGCCACTTTGATCTTCTACGGGCGACCTATGACCTTTGGAGTTATAACATCCATCATTCACAGCTGGGGGTCGAGGACGGGGCAACCCCATTTCCCCTGACTGCACAACCCAGAACACCTGCTTAGTTCCTGAAATGAGAGGAGGGAGAGAAAGGGTCCAGGTGGGGCCGGACACTAGGGCACGGGATAACTCATGTACTCACCCGCCTGGCTGGACACAGATAGGGAGCGGGGAGGATGAGGATTCTTTTATATATCGGCATTACGGTGAAGTAATCCTATAGACAATGTTCATTATAAGAAAAGTATCTCTACTTTTTTATAATTTCCTTGAAGAACCTTGTGAAACAATCAAAACATAACACAAGACGCTGATAATTTAACCTTTTGTGCGGCCTTGCTTGTTTATTCAATTCATTCAGATCAGTAACGCGGTAATTTTAAATCAGTAATATAATAATACAATAATTTTACAGACAATTTTTTTTTTTTTTTTTTTCCTCTTCTTTTTATAATTTCCCTGAGCAACCTTGCCAAACAAAACGTTGATAATTTAACCTTTTGTGCGGCCTTGTTTATTTATTCAAGTCATTTTAGATCAGTAAATCAGTTCATCTACAGCTAATTATATAACAGACAAAAGCACAATATGTCTTATTTAAAGGTGCACTGCATAACTCTCCTGGGGTGTTCTGTCACCTACTTCTCTGCATTGAGATGTTGAGATGCTTTGCCTGGATTTTTCCACAGTGTGACATTAAACATATCCATCTTTCATTTATTTCATCACGTCTGCTTTTATTGCTCAACGATACCATAAAATACACATTTTCTTACTGCAAATGGTGTTGCCTCTCTGCAAATGTGACTTGTAAGTTGGCCTTCTTTTGCCACCTGCTTGTCTCCATGGAGAGGTAAAGTTAAGGGAGACCCAGGACACACTGGAGGGACTATGTCTCTCGGCTGGCTTGGGGAATGCCTTGGGGTCCCACCGGAGGACCTGGAGGATGTGTCTGGGGTGCGGGAAGTCTGGGAGTCTCGGCTTAGACTGCTGCCCTCGCGACCCGGCCCCGGATAAGCGGAAGAAAATGGATAGATGATGGATAAAAGCACTTTTTACAACTCTTAGAGACCAGAGCATAGTTTTGCTGTCACAATAAAGCTAACAGCAACTAGCATGCTAACAGGTATCATGCACTTCCTGATATTTGGACGGTAAAAAGCTTCATAATTTGCAGCAGGAAGCATACAGTGGACACATTTTGGGGAAAACAATGAGGTGCGGGTTTGAAGTATAGCTATATTTCTGTTTTTCTTTCTTTCTTGTTTTTGCTGTTTTGCTGCCATTTTATCTCACGCTTTTAATGTTATGTACCTGCTTTGAATTTGCACCAAGCACTTTGGTTGACTGTGCTGTAAAGTGCTCTATAAATAAAGTTGGACTGAATGTCCTTGATTGACTCCGGATGTACTCTGTGACTCTATGTTCTGGACCTCCGCGGATCACACCATAAAGGTTGGCATGTTCTCCCACCCACGCCCTCAGAGGAGATGAAAGCCCGGTTGAAGCCACTGGCCTGCCTGTGTGAATCCTGAGCTTGCTGATCAAAGTGGACCCTATTGGATTCCATCTCGGGCACGGCGACAGCTCTTTTCATCTTACATCTAGCACTCTCGCAAAGAAACGGCACACAATAGCAACGCCTGTCCCCATGAAGTGCTATTGTGTCATTTCCTCGCCACCCAAGGGAGCAAAGTTCATGAGTCTGCATTGATTTTGAATGTCACCTCTCTGTAATGGTCTAGCGTCAAACAAGAAAAAAGCAAAAAAAAAAAACAAAAAAACCCCCCAAAAAACATGAACTTATTGTGTTGTGTGTGTGTGGGTTTTTTTTTTGGCTTAAATTCCACAGTTATTAAATTTGGCAAAAAATAAACTTCATCCAGGGGTGTTCCAAAGTATTCCATTGCATTTGTGAAAACGTTGACTATTAAAACCTTGTTACTATAGCAAGGCAAGTAGCGTGACTGTTTGCAGTTTACAAAAAGGAAGAAGAACAAAGAAGTACATTGAACAAACTCATTAAACAGTAAGACAGCAGAGTTACCTTTGTCCCTTAAGGGCTACGCTCCATAGCAGAAAAGACTTCAAACGTTTCCAATCAGTTTACACAGTTTCACAATTGGCCATTCACCTTCATCTTAAAGCCACAAAACACGAAGGTGAAAGCTAAAGTAAGCTCGGGAAAGGGGTGGTTTGTCAAAGGGAGGCAATTATTCTATTATGAACAGAAATTGTGGGGTAAGATACAATCTATTTTCTGTTTGCATCAATCTGCTCAAACCTTGGTCAAGGGAGAAATTAAGCTGGTAAATGATAAGCAGGTACAACAGCTGTGAGGGAGAGGGCTGGCAGAGAACAATACGTTAGAATGATCCAAAAGTGGGCTACGAGGTAAAGGACTGTGCGAGAGTTGGCTGAGATCCAGAACAGACACTTCTTCAATACATTACAAAGATGTGAGTCTGGTCACAGGGGAATATAGCGGGTTTCAAGTAGGAGTGATTGACAGGTGGATTAGCCAATTAGGGACACACATGGTGCACTTGTATCAAACACAATATAGCTGCTTATGAAGAAAGAAAAAAAAAATGCTGGAAGGGACTCGGCACGAGACTGATATCCCTCAAAATACAGAGCGATACCATTATGAATACTTTTTACTTTTACTTAACTACATTTGAGAGCAGGTATCTGTACTTTCTACTCCACTACATTTTTGAACAGGACTGTTAGACTGCTTAGACTGCTGGCCCCGCAACCCGGCCCCAGATCAGAGGAAGAAAATGGATGGATAAAAGCAATTTTTACAACTCTCAGAGACCAGAGTGTAGTTTTGCCGTCACAATATTGCAAACACCAACTAGCATGCTAACGGGTAACATGCACTTCTTGATTATCAGACAATAAAAAGGTTCATAATGGGGAAAAAATGAGGTAGGGCTTTTATCTAAGGTTAAAGTGTAGTTATATTTCTGTTTTTCTTTTTGCTGTTTTGCTGCCATTTTATCTCGCTTTTAATGTTCTGTACCTGCTTTGACTTAGCACAAAGTACTTTGGTGTTGTAAAGTGCTCTATAAATAAAGTTGGACTGAATGGACTGAAGGGTAAAAGTTTGGGTTTTTTTTATTTATTACTGATTGAGATTCAAAAATCTGAGGGATTTATTTTTAACATGTTTGTAGTTTGAGCAAAAAAGAAGAAAACTAAAAACAGCTAAGCAAAAAAAAAAACTGCTCGATTTTATTATTTCTGTTGTACAAAATTCAACACAAATCTGTATCAATATCAGTACATCAATCAGTACAAGATGTCAAAATTTAACAAAATATGTGAACTTTTTACGCTTTCAGTACATTTTTAAAGAGGTACTTTAATACTTTTACTTAAGTAGATTTTTTTATAAGATACTTTTACTTTATGCTCCAGTATCTGTACTTTTACTTAAGTAACAATATTGAGCACGTCTTCAATCACCATATATAGGCGAGACTGCACTTTTTATGGACGATAGAGAAATAAGTGACAAACGGAACAGAGAAACAATGTCCCTGGTTGAATTACTTGAATTAAATGTGTTTAATCTGACCCAAATCCACCCATATTCAAACTGCTATTGACATATACAACCCCACTGATCCCTGGTTGTCCTTACAGCCAGTGCAGATAAATAGCAGGAGATCACAGTTCACTCTGATTCTATTGCTGGAGAAGGCCTGTGAAACCTGTCTTTGGAAAACCGAAGCAGGAAGAAGCCCATCGATTGTGCTTTAATCTCTCACGTTCAGGCCACTTTCCGCCGGCTCTGCTAATTGAACAGAGATGCTTCCTTTGATTTTCATATGAATCCACTTGTAAAAACATGTGCTTCATTTAGAGATGGAGTAGCTGGGGATAAAAAAAAATCAATCCAACTCTTAAACCATGACAAAAGCCTAGATGTGCAGGGATTAATTTAGTATGAAAAAGTAATATTTGATACATAAATTAGAGAGCGGAAAAATAGAAATTGCTGATCCCATTAACCAAACGAATTATGACATATTTAAAATTTGTGATTAATTATCATCACCACAGAGATGGTTCATAGACATTTAACCATTCCAAAAAAAAAAAAAAAAAAAAAAAAAAAAGAGCAGACATAGGCGACCCCAGCGTTGTTGTATTTTCACATAACACTACTAGATGCTATCTACGTTGCTGCTATCTGACAGAAGAAAGCACAACCTGAACAAAGGCCAGTGGAGGTGAGGGGAGAGGAGAGGGGGAACAAGCTTCACATCTGCCATCTACTGGTAAAAAAAACCAAAAAAACCCAAAACTTGCAGGGAGCTTTAAAGGTTCCTCCACCTTCTTGTTTCCTTGGTGATGTTAATGCTTTGCCCTTATGTTACACAGTACGTTACTAAATGTATGTATCTCCATGAAAACAAGCGCGCAAATGCTGCCAGGTGACATTACAGGTCAGATCTGTGGAGAGGTGGCCCTGTTCATAGTTTTGAGTAATAAAAACCTGAAATGTACAAATGCAAGGTAGTGTAGTGATGGCATATTGTGGAACAACCAGGGAAACAAAGCAGGTGGCGGACCCCCTCCAGAAACTGCCCAGTGCACCTTAAAAAAATCCAAGACCAGATGATGTCAGATTTGCTTCTTTGCAAGTCACGCTTGCTTCAGCTGAACTGTAATCCCCATCCGGAGAAGCAGGGAAGACTGTAATCTCAAGGCAACCACATTTCACAAAAGAAAGTTTCAATTTCAACAATGCTGGATGTATTCTATCTTTATTCTTTATTTAACAATGCCCAGTGATGGAGACACGCTGGCTTCAGAAGAAATCGTTTGGGCCTTTTTGTGTCCTCCGAAGCCGAGATCAAATGGACATTTTTGTGTTGCTCAAATGCTGAATACAGCTGTGAATGTTAAATGTAAGTGAGAGCAAAGAATCAAAGAGTGTGAGCTGCGTGGGGTCAGTCTTGTTGCTACGCGACAGACATTTCTCCACCGAGGAGTGCAAAGCAGTATTATTATTATTGAAATCAGCTCCTCCATTTGAGTAAGAGAAAAAAAGTTATAAATAAAAAGGGAAATCTGTGATAAAACATAATTATTGTGTAACACTTAAAATTGGGTTTAATACAAATTTTGCTTTAGAATTAGTAGTTGGTGTTTTAATAACCTCGTCTACTGTTCCCAGGCAAAGTTTATATAACTTTTGAGCAAAACGAGTTCATTTGCAGCTTTGTGATAAAAAGATGGAAAGAAGTAAAAAAAAAAAAATAGAAAACTGTGAAACTGACGCTTGTGGGTGAACCTTTAATCATACCAGACAATTGCCTGCAGGGGTGGAGTTTAAAGTGTTCGTGCTTGACAGACCAATCACACAGTTCCTCATACATCCAGTCCCCCCCTCCATCCTCCCCTTCACTCTCCCCTTTAGTCTTCCAGACCCACCCCTCTGCCCCTTCACCTTTAGTGTTCCAGAGCCCCCCTCCTCACCCACACGCTCCTCTTTAGTCCTCCAGACCCTGCCCCTCCTCTTCGTCCGCACTCCTCTCTTTGGACCTCCATTCCAGGCCACTTCTCCCCCACACTCTCCCCTTTAGTCCTCTAGACCATGCCCTTCATCTCCCTCACTCTCTCCTGTTATCCTCCAGGCCCCCACCGTTTCTCATCCTCACTCTCCCCTTTAGTCCTCCTCCCACTGACTCTCCAATTTAGTCCTTCAGACCACATCCTTCCTCACCCCACACTGTCCTTTTAGTCCTCCTGACCACCCCTTGATGCCCTTCTCCCCTTGATACCCTGCTCCTCACCTCCCACATTCTCATCTTTAATCCTCCAAACCCCCTCTCCCTTCAGACCACTCCCCTTCTACCCCTCCTTCTCTACTTTAGTCCTCTCTCCCCTTTAGTCCTTGATGCCCTGCCCCTCATCACCCACACCCTTCCTTTTAGTCCTCCAGACCATGTCCCTCCTCACCCCACACTCTCCCCTTTAGTCCTCCAGACCACGCCCTTCCTCCCCCACGCACTCCCCTTTAGTCCTCAATGCCCTGCCCCTCATCCCCCACATTCTCATCTTTAATCCTCCAAACCCTGCCCCTCCTGACCCCCTATCTCCCCTTTAGTCCTCGAGACCCTGTATGTCCTCACCCACACTCTCCCCTTTAGTCCTCCAGACCACGCCCCTCCTCCCTCACACTCTCCCCTTTAGTCCTAGATGCCCTGCCCCTCATTCCCCACACTCTCATCTTTAATCCTCCAAACTCCGCCTCTCACTGTCCCCTTTAATCCCCCTGACCACGCCCCTCCTCCCCCACACTCTCCCCTTTAGTCCTTCAGACCCCACCCTTCTTCCCTTAGCAACTGGAACATACTGATCTCTCCAACATGTCCCAATTCTAAACATGCTTTGCCAAATCTTCCATTGTGGATTCCTGTGTATTTCAAAAGCCGTGAAGCATTATGAGAAGACTCTTTGCCCCATCTGTCTACCTGTTACTTCAAACTGATGCACATTCCGAGTTCTACAGGTGGACTCGCAGACAAATGCGTCGTCCCATGTGGCTAATATGTTTTTGAGACAGGACTGGGGAACTCTGTCACTGGGTTTTTCATCACGCAGCGTCAGGTGTCAGGCCGGTCTCTGCTTAGGTTTCGGGGGTTCAGTTCTTGAATAATTAGATGGCACCAGATGGTCTTTGTCAGGCGGGCCATTCTCCTGTGGCTGTGAGGATGGGCCTGTACGACATTATCAGCTGTCTCTTAAACTCGCTGATAGGCAGGAGTGAAGATGGAGGGGAGAGGAGCAAAGCCTGGGGAGAGGGGTCTCGGTGCAGTGGATGGATTTGTGGTTGTGTGGTTATTTTATTATAATATTGCACTATTTCCAGATCTATGTTATAATGTTATTTCCTCTTCACATACCTAGAGTTGTGTTTTGTTTCATTAACACGCAAACTCTGTATATTTATGCTGAGTTTTTCTCTCAAACAGAAAAAAAAATAAAAAAATCCTCTGTTCCACCTTGTGATGTCATGTGGTAATACAGGAAGTGCTCCACTGTGTTTTTAAACTCCATACAGCTTCACTAGAATCACTTGGATGATTTCAGACCTGGAATTGCCAATCTCTAGTAAACAAAAGGTAAAAAGGTAGCTGTTAACTTGAAAACTACCACTTCATGACATCACAAGATGGAACAGAGCATTTCGAGACAGACTAATAATGACAAGTTACTCAAACATGTGTTAATGAAACAAAACAATTCCAGATATGTTTTTGAGAAGGTAACAGCATTATAACATGCCTTAAATGTCACAAGAGATAGTTTTGCGTAATATAGGAGCTAATATATCTGCATTTGTATATATCTGCATATTAAAATCTTGTCACGCCAGTCTTTTAAATGTACAGTATGTAACTTTTTCTGGAGGTGGCACAATACCTGCAATATTCTAATGGAAATAGAAACTTATAAGCAAATTCTAGAGCCATGCTGTAGAAAAATATAGCCAGGGGAAGAACAAATCCATGGAAACAAGCAGGTTAAGGCCCTCCACCAGGCCACATAAGAGTCAGGTTTGTGGAGATGCAAGCCCGCTCAGAGTTATTTCTGCGTTTTTCCAATGCAATAACACAAGAGTGAGACAGTGTTGTGGGAGTTTCCTTAAACTTTCAGACCAAGTGCTTCTCCTCTTCCGCCCAGCCTGATGTGCAGAGTCTACACAGAAACGAATGCAATAACACAACCAAAAAAACCCCCAAAAAAAAACGTTATTAATTGAAATTGTACTTCTGGTTGGAATCATTTTCTTTTAGATTTTTATTCCAATCAGCACTGCCTTTCCGTGTTAGTAAATTGAATAAGTAAGACTCACATTTCAGAGTCTTGTTAGAAAACATTAACAAGTAGATTTAGAATGTTGGTGCTGTTTTTAAGGATGGGGATAAGCATATAATAAGCATAACATCTAGAGGCTGATGCTTTTACATTTCTGCATTATAATTTGACCAAACCAATGTACAGATTGGCTGCTTTTGAACAGTTACATTTAATAAAAGGTTGGTTTGAGTGATCCAAGAGTTCCTTGTCTGAATACTTGTATTAAAATTAGTCATCTCAATGTCTATAAATGATCATACAAGGTTGTCTATTGTGGCGGATGTCCTCAACCAAATGTTCCGAACGCAAAAGGACATTTCATTTTATTCTTCAAAGATCTTAATATAATAAATATTACGTACCTGTTGGATGGATGGTGAGGTTAAGTGTGAGCAGGCTCTTGTAATTGAAAAGATGCAATCATTGATGTAAGGCTGTAGATTATTATAGAATATAATAGTGCACTGAAACCAGATGAAAAGAATTGTGGCCTATGCCTCTATGCTTTCAACCATGGAGCTGAATACCTTTAATACTATTGAGTTTGTAATTACCTGAATATATAAGGAAAGCTGTTGATTTACTGGTTAATCTTTGTTCCTACCCTCACCTATGGTCATGAGCTATGGATAATGACCGAAAGGACAAGATCACAGATACAAGTGGCCGAAATGGGTTTCAGCTTGGTCACATGGGAGAAGCTCGGAGGAGAGCCACTACTCCTACACGTTGCGAGGAGCCAGCTGAAGTGGCTCGGGCGTTTGCTCAGGATGCCTCCTGGACGCCTCCCCAGAGAGGTGTTCTGGGCATGTCCCACCGGGAGGACACGCTGAAGGGACTATGTCTCTCAGCAGGAACGCCTTAGGGTCCCACCGGAGGAGCTTGACGTGTCTGGGGTGAGGGAAGTCTGGGAGTCCCTGCTTAGAGTGTTGCCCCCGCGACCCCGCCCCTGATAAGCGGAAGAAAATGGATGAATGGATGAACATATAGGATAAAGGAGAGATCAGTGTTTTACTTCAATACCACTTGTTCATGACATCACAGCGTATGAGGGGCAGCAAAATAGCATCTGTAAACTTTTTATTTTCTAATTTCAAGTATCTATTTGGCTTTTTATCTTGTGTTTTCGCAGTTATGTGCAGTGTCGCAAAGTAACTAAATACAAATGTTACCCACGTTACTGTAATTAAGTAGATTTCTGTTTTGTGTTATTGTATTTGTGCATATTTTTTAAACTTGTACTTGTAATTGAGTACAATCATATCCATGTAATTGTACAGTACTCTCTGTTGTACCTGCTCCTCTCTCTGCCTACAATACAAAGACACATAACAGCACTGCATTACCTGCTCTGATTGGCCAGATCTCGCAGAAAACACAAATTAAGTTTCAAAACAAGTGTATTCATATGTACACTGTTTAATTAATTTGTTAATTGAACACATTGAAATTGAGCCATGTAACTATGCTATTACAACTGTGCAGTACTCTTTGTATTTGTCCAAGATAACTTCTAAATCTAGCATATGTTTGACTGCGGTGTAACACTTGACAGACAGGGAGGTGCTATAAATGTTGACATGTTTTGTCTTATCCAACATCTCAAGCCCTGGGCCCTGCTCTCCCCTGAAAATATTCAAATAGTCACTCAATTCTGTCCTCGTTTGCATGGCACACGGGCAGACTCATTACCAATCCTGCCTCGTGGCAAGAAGGTTGTGGGTTGAATTCTGGGTCAGGCTACAGCTCGAGGTGAGAGTGTCAATTTGTGGAGCTCGGTGCTACATATGTGAGTGATGCTGCGATGCTTTGATTCTGTCTCATTTGTTTGTCTTTGCTCTTACAATTTCTGAAGATAACTAAATTGTTTTATCATTCTGCAAAATATCCCCTGATGTAATTACAGTATTTTTCAATCACTTCGACATTAACGTCTAAATTTCAACACGTATTCTCAAACTTGTCACTCAGGCAGCAAATACTCATGTTCATGTTGACAGAGCCTTAACTCACATATCAAAACCACAACTACACTTTTGCAGAGCTTAAACACAATGATCAACTGTTAAAACACAGTTGCACTTTCTCTGCACATGCTATAGTCTGTCCACCTAAATACTGAACACTTCTGCCAAAGTGTTCAAAGTGCCAAAGACCTAAGACACAAAAGACAAAACAGAGCACACAGGACTCACAACAGAGTTTATAGACATAGAAACCACAATGTGAAGACTTCTGTAGTGTGAACGAGGTTTTCGTTCAGACTTTGAGGTCAGACACAGTTTAGATACCAACTGCTAATAAGTATAGATTTGAAAATGTAGCTTTTTTGTGGCCTAAATGTTTGTGTAATATTTGACACATATTTACTGCATTTAACTCACTCTTAATCTATCAAAAATAGTGTGATACTTGTCCTACATGTCTAACAGTGCTGTAGCATCCAACTGCCAGTGTCTGGATGATGGTTAGGTAAGTTTATAAATCTGCTAATTGTGTTTATATTTTAACAACAAAGTTGAGTGTTTTATGTCTTGTTAACAAAGTTGATTTTAACATTCTGAATTGTTTTGTACTTTGTGTGAATAGTTTTGCAAAGTGCACAAAATTAGTAGAGTTACAGAAAGTTTTTGAAAATGTGAAAGCAAAAAAAAAAAAAAAAAAGACTTGTAATTAAAAAACAAAAAAAAAAAAAAATACATGTACCTGTATTTGGCCTTGTTAAGGATTTACTATGTGCAATTGTTAGCTTTTAACATTGTTATATTGCATTGTACTTCATTCATACTTGTTTCATAAATTCACTAACCTGGCTCACGGAAGACTGATGTGTACCACTCTGAAATGAGTTCTACACATTATCAATCTGAGATTGCTCTTACTGAAAACAAAAAGCGGAGTACCATGTTGATTATTTGAATCTGATTGGCCAAAGCATCACAACAGTGGAACAAGCTGAAAATTTTAATTTTGGTTTAATCTAGTTGTGATAAAGAGACAGACATCTTCCCTGTCCACACATGCTCAAAGCGCTTACCTTCTGCACATTTTTCACAAACAAAAATAGTCAGTATTTTTTGCTAAAACAGGCTGAAGTATGTCTGTCGGCATTACTGTGTTTGTTTTGGTTTGCTTGGGCGCTTCAGCACAAACTTAATGCTGCTCTGTGATTGGTCCACCTGCTCCTTAACCTTACAGCGGGATCCTCTCAAGATGGATCCTTGTGAGTTTGTGAACTCACAAACATCACGAGACTCCATTTTGTTGTGCAAGGCTATTAATCCACGATGAGCACTCAAAAATGCTCTGCAATGCAATGCTTAGATATAAACCACCACAGGACTTTTACTGCAGTTAAAGTGTGTTCACCTTTCTTTTGTGTAAAATGTAAATGCACATCAACCATCAGATGTAATTATTTGGTTATTTGATTATAACTGTCCTCACACTCAAGACCTATGAGGATCAAGTGCTTCTAACATCACTATTTACCACAGTGTAGCAGTGATGATCATGTATGAACCTTTATTTATTAATTTATTTTGGAGCCAGCAATGGAAAATCTTGCATTTGCATACATTTCCATAGAGACTCCCTAATGCAAATCACAGGTGTCTGGCTCGCCGCATCACCATATATGGAAAAATGGTCCCCCTTAACGTATAATCAGTCGCAATTGCTATACAGAATACTACTTAGATTCCCTGGGCTTTCTTCTTTCTGTTAAAAAGGATGAGAGATAAAATGGCTTTCCATGACCACAATTGTGCGGAACATAGCTACGGGCCATTATTCAAATGCTGATATCGAAGCCATTCATTCTTATATGATAAACAGTTTTGCATAAAATGAATTCTTGGAATAAATGGCATTTTATCAGCAGTGCGCTCACATTTATTGGAAGATCAAGCTGGGCCCAGTTGGTGGACAATGCAATTAACGTTTTTTGTTTGTTTTAATGCTTTTTGGACTATAATGGCTTATCATCAGCTAAGTGCATAGATGTACACTAGTTTGGACACATCTCATTCAATTTACTATATTTTCTATAGTGTAGATAGAGACATATTACATCAAATATATGACGTGAGATGTATGGAAGTATGTAGCAATGAAACTCTAAATGCCTTTTTATATTTTGTGTTAAGATTCCTCAAAGTAGCCACCCTGTGCTGTATTGACCACGCTGCAAACCCGTGGCCTTCTCTTAATGAGCTTCATGATGAAGTCACCTGAAATGGTTTTCACTTCACAGGGCTGCCCCATCAGGGTTCATTAGTGGAATGCCAGGAGTGTGCAAAGCGGTGATCAAAGCAATGGGTGGCTATTTTGCAGAATCTAAAATGTAATGCATGAAATACATCATTTCAAACTTGCACCCATCCCATATGCGTTCTGTCATAGTTTTGATGTCTTTAGTAAAAATCTACGAAGTAAAAAACAAAAAAAAACAAAAAAACACAATAGGCAAGGCATGGCAAGTTTACTTGTATAGCACAAAACATAAATAATCACAAACAATCACCATAAAATGAACATTAAAAGAGTGCAGAATGAAAACCTTTCAGTCATATGTATAGCTAAACAGAACCGTTTTGGGCCTGGATTTAAACATGGTCAAAGTACCGACCTGTCTCACATCTTCCAGGTTTTAGCTGCATAAAAATGAAACGCTGATGCTCCATGTTTTGTCCTGACTCTGGGCACCAGCAGGAGGCCGGCCCTTGAGGTCCTCAGAGTGCAAGATGGTTCATACGGCACTAAATTGTCAGCAACATACTTTGATGCTAGGTCATAGAGAGACTTGTTCACAAGCAGAGCAGCTTTAAAGTCTATTCTCTGAGCAACAGGAAGCCAGTGCAGAGACCTGAGCACAGGACTTATGTACAATTAACACAACAAACATGGGGAAAAAAACAACAACATGGTTTTATTTTAGTCTATTTTTGTCTTAAAAGTTATTTTCTGTAGGTTTAAATGAAAAAAAGTCTATCCAAACTTTTGTCTGGTAGTGCATTTGCATTTTATACCCATCCACAGTCAGTAGATTTCGAGGATCGTCTCATGATAAACCTGTGGTCAAGGGGCAAACACTGAACAGCGGGGTGGGGATAGCAGAGCCTTATATTGCTGGTTAGATATCTCTGCTTAAAATGTTCTCCAGCTGAGGAGTCGTTTCTGTGGGAGGTCAGAGATAAAAAGGTTATGCCTGGGATGGGAGCTAGGAGAGCACTGTGTCTCCCACGGGTGCCAAAATGTAGCCCAAAAACCTGCTTCTTGTGAGAGATGAAGGCGGAGGAGCCAGGCAGGAGCTTAACCAAGGGGGGTGAGCTGACAGAAGACACGTGGTGGCTATAGGGATAAGTTTAGCATGGAAATCTCACGCTGCATTTCAACGAGAGGAGTCTTCAACAGATAAAAGTTAGAAACACGCAATGATGAATAGTTTAGTGAATTGGAACATGTTTAAACAGTTATTATCAATGCAGTGAGGGAAGTTGTGTTGTGTTTGATTTGGGAGATGCTATTGCTTTGCCTGGAAAGTTGCAGAGTATGGCATTAAACATATCTTCTGAAACTTGCTTCACATCTGACCAGGTTATCACTGAAAAAATGGTCTGGGAGGGGTTGCTGCTAATTTCTAAACATTAGTGTGAGAGCAATATCAGATCTGCAACGATTCTCAATCAGCTGTGGTTGATATTAAATCTGCATGGAATTCCCTTCCCGAATACTTTCAAAGGGAAAATTCAAATGTACACAGGACGTTACATGAGCAGAGCGCGCTGCAGTGTGGATCCAGGAGGACTGTGAGAGCTAATCTGGAGGTAAGACTTTTCAAGTATTTTATATGCTTTGTCTGGCCTAGAATGTAGCCTTTCTAAACACATGTTTGTGTTGCTTTATTTGAAACTAAGGTTAATGTAAGGCTTGCTTCCATGAAATAAACTGTTAGCATGACTGCCCATCTACAAAAGAGAACTGTACTAAGACTTGAATGTGGCGTCGAAATAGAGTCTGCAAACAAAGATATCTATAGCACTATGGTGTAGCTGCTGATAAACTAAGCAATAATATAGTTGTTTTTTGTGTTTTTGTGCAGCACAGGGGATGTCACAGTAGAAGGACGCTGCACTGCCCTACCTGTTACTGAATGTCTATTAAGGAAGATGAAAAAAGCAGCAGATGGTGAGTATTCTTTCTGCAGGCACATTTCTAATGTTCAGTGTGATTCTGTCCTAGTCCATTATTGCATTAGAACACAAAGTAGATAATCATATGGTAATCATGTCTTATTCCTCCCTCCACAGGCAGAGACCTAGTCTTCACATTGTCCAGCTCCAAACAAGGTGTCTCTGCCCCTGTGCTCTCTCTGTGTTGGATTTGTTTCATTCATCAAGACAATACAAAACTGTGAAAAAATACTGTTTTATGTACATCTTTTACTTTAAACCCTTTTAAGAACATTTGGTGTTGCATGTAGAAGTAATTATGTAGAGAGAATTAAATAACATAAAAAATAAGGTTAATTTAAAATGGTTAATTTTCATGATTACATAAGATAAATATGTCATTTCAGCATGATTTGATTACATTTCATCAACATGAAAAATTTTTATTTTGTGAAAAGAATTACACACAACCGGTTTCCATATTTTTACACAAAACCTGACTGTGATCCCCTTGGTTGAGGTTTTTAGATCTCTGGTAACTGCTCTGTGATACTAGCTTACCTGCCACATCAGGTGCGTTGACACTCGCCCTGTCTGGCGGCTCTTCTATCTCCACCCAGTCTCTCCTGCCCTCATCAGTCTCAATCAAATGATGCCATGTCTGGTCCTCAGTCTCTCAGTCTAAACCATCACACATCCCTATGTCTGCCTGGCTGAAATAAAAACTTTCGGACTTGTAAGACACCCCTGCTAAATCCACCGAGGCACCGGTCACGTGAACACCTTCAATCTCTGCTCCATACCCATTTCCTCCCTTAGCACTTCGCAAGAGAAGCCTCAGAAAAATGCATTATTCAACACAAGATCCCTCAGCAATAAAAGCCCCATCATCACCAAATTAATTCTGGATTCTCAACTAGATTTACACTGTCTAACAGAAACCTAACAAAAACTCTGTACTACTTCTGTCTAAACCAAGTCATCCCTCCTGGATTTTCCTACCTGGACAAACGCTAAGACCCCAGCCTCTCCCCATCCCTGCAGCCCTCTCTTTTGAACATCTCACTTTTCAACTCCCTGCCTCAACTCCTCAGACCAATGCTATCAGTTATCATCCCCCCCAAAACAAACCTACCCTTTCTGTCAAATTTTGTAGAACTTATCACACAACGTTTCTCATACTCTACACCCATTCTAGTATTTGGTGACTTCAACATCCATACTGACTCCCCATCCTTTAACACTGCACATGGGCACACCTGTGGACATATTTTGGACCTTATCTGTTCCTCTGGTATTGTCACTGACTCTCTTTTACTTTGCTATTTCAGGCCATCTCACAATAAACTGCAATATCAACATAACCACTCCTAAATCAACACAAACACGTTCCATATCTTCTCTCAACTCACTATCCCTCCACCCTCAAACCCCAATCTCCAGCACCATTCCTACAAACCCACCTTCCCAATAACCGAACCGCTGAGGACCTGGTCACATACTACAATGAAACTCTCTCCTCCTGCCTTGATCTTCGTGCTCCTGCCAAAACTAAATTATACTCACTGACTCGCTCCGCCCCTTGGTACACTCCTGAACTTCATCAACTCAAAAAACAATGCAGGAAATTTGAATGCCTCTACAAGAAAACCAGACTCACAGTACGCACTCAAGCTTACATAAACCACACCCACCTCTACAGAACCGCACTCTCAGCTGCCCGCACAGCGTTTTACTCTGGTATAATTCTCAACGACACTTCCAACGCCCGTTCACTATTTACCGCAGTAAAACAACCGCCTCAAACCGACGGACAATATCTTCCAATCCTTCCTCTCTTTCTTCAATTATTCTCCTCCACAGATCTGATCTGTAACATGGCCTGGTGGCTGGTCCACAACAATGCTTTGAACAGACACATGTTTTCAAGGCTGTGTCCATTGTGAGTGGTTTATATAGCCGTTTAAATGTCATAGAAATAGATCAGTGAGATTTATTGTATTATATGTATTTAACAAGGTCGAGGCAATTGTAAGCACGTCTAAGACTCAGAAGTTAAAGTATGATTTGAACCTCATTACTGTGCTGTCACGATGTAAGCTTTATTATGAGGGAAGTCAGTCAGGAAAATAAAAATAGACCTTGTGATTATATGGTTGGTTATGAAAGAGAACACACAACAATGTAGACAGTTAATTTCTGCAATATGTCTGTTCGTCTGTTTTTGAGAGTAAAATTAATAACAGACCATGCTTTTTAAACCTATTTTTACTTGTCTTTGTTTTAAAATACCAGGAAAGGAGCTGAGTCAAAAGTCAAAGCTCTCGATTCATCGGCCAATCTACGTTCCTACGTGAGCTCTGGGTAATGACCAAAAGGACAAAATCGTAGATACAAGCGGCTGAAATGGAGTTCCTCTGCAAGCTAGCTGGGTGCTCCCTTAGGAATATGGTGAGGAGCTCAGTCACACAGGAGGAGCTCGGAGTAGAGCCGCTGATCCTACACGTCAAGAGGAGCCAGGATGCTCAGGCATCTGCTTAGAATGCCTCCTGGATACCTCCCTAGGGAGGTGTTCCGAGCATGTCCCACCGGGAGGAGGCCCCGGAGAAGACCCAGGACACACTGAGGGGACTATGTCTCTCGGCTGGCCTGGGAACACCTTGGGGTCCCACCGGAGGAGCTGGAGGACATGTCTGGGGTGAAGGAAGTCTGGGAGTCCCTGCTTAGACTGCTGCCCTCACGACCCAGCCCTGGATAAGCGGAAGAAAATGGATGGATGGATGGATGGATGGATGGAAGAAAATACCACAAACCTTTACCACAAAGTAGATATTCAGCCATTAATATCACAGGGCTGCGCAATTAATTTGAAGTAAAAAAAAAAGTTGGAGAGCCATATATTGACTTTTCCCCTGAATGTATTAACTGTAGCTGACTCCACACATCTTGGATCTTGATCTCTTTGCACAACACATACATCCCGATTAGTATCTGTCTGCTCGCCTCATTCACGAAAAGCTGTCATCATTATCTTGGCATAAAAATCTTTCCAGCATTTATCCTCAAAACAAGTGGTGAAGACAGGCTTAGCACATTGATATCGTCTAGACAATAATTTTCCAGCTTACTGCAGAGACATTAAAATCCATGACAGCCCGAATTGAGGAACTAATCGGGGAATTAATAAGATGTGATGCCGGCAACATTTACATGGCTGAGTGGTACACAAAGAGCCCAAATCTCAGGGCTAGCAGCGTGTGTGATATTTATGTATTTACTCATGGAGGAGTCTTGCATTCGAATGATGCCGTGAGCTTTCCTGACTCAGTAATTTCAGCTGTTGATGCTAGGGTGAAAAGTATGGCTTGAATATGGGCCAATTTCATCAGCTCGTAGGCTTAAGAGTGTCTGGATTTCAGCACTGTTGGGAAGCTGGTAAATGAGCTAATATGTTTTGAGGTCTTTTGAAGAAATAGTTGTAACCAAAAGGGAAATTAAAAGAAATACTTTTGTTTAAAGGAACTGAATGTGAGATTTTGATATTAAATTTCATAAACCTGTCCCCAGATATGAGGTAAACCTGTTTTAATCAAATATAGCCATAAATGTCATCATAACAAAGAGCCGGCACCTCCGATGGATAGCTGCAGATCGTGCTATCGAGCAGCATTTGTACCAAAATGACTAAAGAAAATAAAATTGGAGAAGAAAATAAGTACAGAGCAGAGGGCATCTTGAAAATTAGCAATTAAAGGTTACTCAAACATGCACAAATGACTCCCAATATCACCCAATTTTCTTTAAAAACTGCGAGAGCACAGGCTTTGTATGGTTAAATTGCAATTTGAGAAATGAACTGTGGCTTGTGCTCGTAAAGGTTTAGCTTTTGTTGAAATGGAAATGTTAAAATGTGCACTATGTAACCTTTCTAGAGGAGAGTCAGTCACCATTGATCGTTCACTCGTCTCCATTGAAATGATTTGCTTTTGCCAGGAATGTTCCACAGTAGCATTTAACTTAATTAGTTCCAAGGAGAGAAGCAGGCCAAGTGACAGGTCAGATCTTTGGAGAGGAGATCCCACTTGCAGACAAAATGCATTTTTTTCCCAGCTATAAAACACAGATAAGTTCAAAGGCATACCGTGGCAGCAGATGACATACGCTCTGCCAAAAAAGTTGCACAGTGCACTTTTAATTTGTGATGACTTGTATGCAACTGGTGCTTTGTTTCACACTAAGACTACTTATTTGTAATGTTACAAAGCTTATATAAAAGACTGTGAGTGGAGTCTTCCTGTGTGATGTTTGCATGTTCTCCCTGTGTGAAGGTGGGTTTGTTTTAGGTACTTCACTGTACCTCATCAAAATTAAACTTGAATAACTTAATCTGCCAGCTAGATACTGTTGACCAAACCCAGCTCAAGAAATGGGTTCATGGACGTTCCATAACGGTTGCCCATTGCTCCTGACTGGTTTGACATTGGATGGGTCAAATGCAGAGGATAACTTGTGTACACTACCAGTCATAAGACACAATAAAAAAGAAGATTTCATACAAACATTTCTTTAGTTGCAAATGTTATTCTAAATGCCTAACTCCCTTTTTATCTTAATTTAGGGTTGTACAGTTTGTAGCGAGTATAAACGCCTTACCGAATTATCATTTCGCAAATGAACTATGTAAATGGAACAGATGCTAAAAATCTAAACTGAATGCTAATTTTCCAGAAGTTTTTCTAAGGAGTTCAGAGCCACTTTCTATCATAAGTGGGATTTACAGGGGATGTAAACAGCTATGCCAACCCTGCAAAGCCATGTTTCTACAAAGATAATAAATAACATTAAAGAGGGGATACCACACTTCTATGGGGTATTAATTGCTAACACATAACATATTTCGATCACCGATGTTACCTTTTATTGTTTAAAAGTCGATGTATTTGCCAAAAACAATGTATTGACGTGTTTAATATCTTTCAGTTTTGTTTTTGATGCTCCAAGTCTCTGTTTCCATTTGCTCTCCACGCTAAGTCACTCCCGCTTCAAAGTACTATCACCTTACGATTGGCTTGCATTTTGCTAATGAAACTACCGCACATTGCATCAGGTTTGTGAAGTTGTAGTGTATTGTTTTGTATCCTGCTTTTGTATATGTATAAAAAATTGTCATTGCTAACCACAAAAAGGGTTTGAATAGGGTCGGGTAGAAATTGTCAGATCGCTCAAACATGCATGGACGACCTCTAGAACCTGTAAATGAGGGAATGATGAGGGAACAATGTTAAAACATGGTACAAAACTCAAAAAAGTTGGTTTTGCATAATACATCCTCTGTAAATAACATAAATAAAACTGGGTAGATGAGGACAGGATTCCTCTTCCATTCTATGTAAGTTAGAATTCCCAAAGTGAGATGTTGTAATGACGTATTTTTGATCGACATGTGAACATCGTGGGTATACATTCTACGCTCTATAACCTGCTGAGCCCCTATTATGTGACAAGTATGTTTTATTCCCCTGACCTTGACTTAAAGAGATCACAGCTATATTGTCAATACAAATGAAACATATTCAACACATGAGCTGTAAAGTACAAAGAAATGAAGCAGGATATGAATTACAGTACTTTAATTCATACTCCCACAGCAGTAGAACCATGAGCCACCTCTGCCTCTCTCTATCGCCTTTTTCACCAACACCGGGTTCAAGGCCCCATGGAAGATTTGCAAGAGCCACATTTCAATTCATACACCAATTCAGCACCCTATTATTCAAAGCACACTCATCTGTACGTGTTGGAAGATAAGGAATTTTACCCACTACCCCTGTGCTACGGCTCTCTTTTCAGTAACTGGCCTATTTCATGCAGTTAAGGCTGAGTTCAAACAGGGGAACATTTTATTCTATTAATTAAGCAAAAACATTAAGGTAATTTTATTTAGTTTCAATTACAGTAGTTATAGTGTTTTTTTTCTTTCTTTTTTTTTTTTTTTCCTTTATTTTGTTAATTTCCATATTTTTATTTAATATTTGTTATAATTCAAATAGTTTTGTGCAATTTTCAATCATCCGTCCTCTATTGGCCTAATTGTTCTTCATATGAATCTATTTCATATTGAGGAATTGGCTCCCTGTCTCCATAATAACCCTGCTCTGCTGATAACAAAGTCAGAATTGTTTTCACATCATTGATAATTAAACCTACACACACACACACACACACACACAAATTAGCCAAATGAATTTAACTCTGTGGAGTGTAGTTTGTTGTTGATCAAGATGGATGTTGGAAAAGAAAGGTAGCGTCAGTGATGTGCGGTGAGGTTCATGGTTGGTGAGGCACTGATGTCGTCACAATCAGATTTACAAACATATAAACCAGGTGTCAGTACATTTGGCTCCGGGTCAGTTTCTCTCCCAGTGACTTGGGGCCAGAATAAATATAAAAAAAAAAAAAAAATCAAAATAAAAGTTACGAAGTCCGTATGAAATAGCTCTAATAGTATGAAATAAAAAGCAAAGCATTTTCAATGGATTGAAGTCATTAAATTTCTTACCATTTTGTACATCTCTGTTTGAAAAGAGCGAGTCTTTCGTCCCATCATCTGGAGCAAACCATTTAGCTCCTTTAGCGTTGGTCTTCCTTTAATTATAACCTCCTGCTTCGTCCGAAAGTTCAGTTTAGAAAAGTGCTTGAGCTTTACTATGTAATCTTCCCCCATTTAAAAAGTAGGGCCAGACAGAAGAAGAAAAGAAGAAGAAAAAAGTGAACGGATTGCTAAACTTGATTTGCTAACTCTAAATTGTAGCTTGCTGTCACTATTCTGCGGCCCCTATTCTGCGGGAGTTATACATGGTGATCCCTGGGCTCACGAGTGCCCCCTACCATGAGGCCAGGTACTACGTGCCTCACCCGGCGTCTTTTCACAACCGCTTCTTAAAGCAGCAGCTTAGCACACAGCACAGTCAGTCCATGTGAGGCACAAATACCTCATGTCTGTCTGCACGTCTCTTCTCGGTATTTCAACGGTAAACGTAAAAATACAGCGATTTTGAATAAAAAAATTATTAAAATTGCAAAGTCAAATAGAAAATAACTTTATAGTACAAATCATTGGATAAATATAACAATTTAAATATTTTTTTTCTCTGCCATGACAGGTGAGGCACGGCCCGACTGCACATCATTGGGTAGCGTAGTAGTCAGCAATTTCAATAATGGACAAAAATGAAAATAAACCTGACAATAAACAGGTTTTTGGTGCTGTCTTCCTACCAGTGGAGGCAGGACGACAGTGCCATCTGCAGTTCGACCTCTACAGAACAGTATCCCAGGTGTGTGAGAGTAAAAAGGCCCCCTCGTCCCGGTTTAAAATCCTGTGTCCACTCTGAGGCAGACCGCTAGTGAGCAGTCGACACTGTCAGCTATGAAAACGAAAACAAAATCATGGTAAGAAAAATAATCTATTACAACAAATTATTGGAAGACTAGATGAACCTCATTGTCATGATCCCACGTTTGCAATTCCTGCCTGGTGTATCCTGTGTCCTCCTCTCCCCTCCCTCACCTTTCTTCCCTGATTTTTCCGGAGCTTAGGCGAGGTGAGCATTTTGTATGGCTCCTCCCACACACACCTGCAGCCCAATCAGGGCAATCAGACAGCTGACCACCGGTTGGTAAAAAAAGGATGTACCAGGACCCAGCTCTCCCCTTTGCCAGGTTTCGTCTAACAATATTCGTCACCCTGCTGAGGTCTCCACTGTGCCTTCACAAAAATTTTTTGAATTTCGTCGCCGTCGTGCTCAGGTCAAACTGTCTCCCTGTTCGTGTCCTGCCCTGGTGTCCTGCCGATTTCCTGTTCAATAACAGTGCTAAGTTTAATAGTGTTCTCCGAGGCTTTCCCCCCCCCTGTTCTTTAATTTTGTACCGGTTATTTTTTTGTGTTTCTCGTGTCTTCCCTCAAACCTCTGGAACCCCTTCAACCTCACACCCCAGCACCCAGCTCCTCGTATCTTTTTCCCGTCACCTGTTGTGTCCTGCTCTCAATAGTCAAACAAGAATAGTTTTCACACCTGCCCCGAGTCCTGCACTTTTGGTCCGCCTCACACCCACAAATGAATTAACAGAACGACCTGGCCACTTTTGGACCAAGCAGACTCGGTGGCCGACAGAACATGGATGTCACCCTGAGGCGCTTTCCTGAGCCCTGTGTATCTGCCCTGACTCTGTCTACCCTGTGCAACCTGCCTTGGCTCGGGTCAGTTGTCGTCTCCCGACCCCCCGCCTGGTTCCGTCCTGACCTGTCCCCGCTCCGGCCCGAAACCCTGTGCGCTCCGCTGGACATCGTCTTCCGTCCAGGGACCTCATCGCGTCGTCTTTGTGTTGGTTTTTGGACTGTGGTGGCTCCGCTGGACATTGATGCTCCGTCATTAGGGACCTTACCATTTTGTCCCTTGTGTTTTATCCGAGCCGATGTAGCTTCTCCGCGGACACTGGAGTAAACTCCGCCCCAGGACCTCATCGTGCCTTCTTCCTCGTCCTGATTCTCGTCCTGATCCTGCCCTGTACCTCGTCCGTGAGCGGACCCTGTTGAGCTGGACATTTTTTTTTTTTCCCTCCACCAGTAGGGCCCACCATCCCGATTTGGTCAAGCTCTTTGGACGTCTGGGAGCCGTCCCTAAACTTGGGGGGGTTACTGTCATGATCCACGTTTTGCTCCTGCCTCGGGATGTGTCTCCTCTCCCCCTGGGCACATCCCTGCCCCCTGCCTGAGGCTCCGGAGCTACGGGCGGAGACCCCGTCTTTTCACCTCCACACACACACCTGCAGCCCATCAGCAGCATCAAGACACCTGCAGGTTGCTTTAAAATGAGCTGGTGGACCCCAGCTCTCCTTGCCAGGTCGTCTAATCGTCACCCAAGCAATGATTCTCACTGTGTCTTCAATTGCAAAGTTCGTCGTCGTAGCTGCTTGTCTCCCTGTTCGTGTCCTGCCTGGTTTTTTCCTGCCCGATGTCCGGCCCGATTGTTCTCCGACCCTAGTCTCCAGATTTCAATAATGGACCAAAATGAAGATAAACCTGGGTTCTCGCTGTCTTTCCCTGCACCTCTGGACCCTGAACCTCCACCCCAGTCACCCAGCTCCTCGTCGTCCCGGTTTTCCGTTCTCTGAGGCAGACGTCACCTGTTGTGTCTTCTGTCAATACACACCTTAAACCTGCCCCGAGTCCTGCACTTTTGGTCCGCCTCTCACACCCCACATCATGACACTCATATAATCTTTGAGGTAAAAAAAAAAAAAAAAAATCAATAGGGATGCTAACCTAGATGGCATTAGAGGCACTGACTCATTAAAGGCATGAATGATTGAGTAAAATATGGCTCAGGTGTCAATAGACAAATAACAGATACACCTCAAACAGCTAGAGTGTGTTAAGTTCAGTGTAGTTAGTTCAGACAGATATTGAAGACAGTGAGCTACCAGAGCCCTGTCAGACGTGAAGAAGCTACTTTAGGGCCGGCCCTAGCTTTCAGAGGGCCCTAAGCTGAATTTGTCTCTGGGGACCCTAACAGCTGATGCCTCCTGGCTCAGCTATTGGTGATTCACATTTGACAACATTATGACTCTGCTCTCATCACCTTGACAAGTTGTATCTGTATGACCAACATCAGACTAAAAACATCCAAAGTGTCACAAGTACCATAGTCAAGATTTTTGAATTTTCTAGACAAGTTTCTGGTGGATTTTATTGTGTTCCAGTTGGCGACAGAGGGCTTAAATTTACATTATAAAGGGTCCTTACACCAGTGTAAATATGTACAGTACCTGCTCTCACCTCTGCCCGGCTCAAAAGCAAATGTAGCAGCAGCAGATATTTTGCTACTATAGATATAAAACCAATGTAATTGTTTCAGAGGGATATTTAGGCTGCTATAAACACACACGCCTTGTGCCCAATAAAACTTGATATATATTACATTATTTTCCGTATAAATGTATGTTCTCTTGAGGGCCCTCTGTTGGCCTCGGGGCCCTAAGCAGCCGCTTAGTCTGCTTATAGGCTGGGCTGGCCCTGCACTACTTGCTACTTGGATGCTGGCGAAACATATTTACTTTTGTCCTATTAAAACTGTTGTCCAATTGACAGAATGTTTTTTTTTTAATATGAGCTTGAACTCATATATATGTTTTGCAAACTATGTAAACTTTCATATTTTGCAAATTTGTGTCATTTAATTCTGTGTAAATTACTTTGAGTTGAGTTGTGCATGAATGGTGCTCTGCAAATTTACTTGACTAGGTTTTGACCCAATCTGGATGAATTAGGGATTACACAGACATTTTAAGTTAAGCATGCAATCCATACACCTTTATTATGAACTCTAATGAGACAAAGACACATTTTCTACAATAGGTTTTTCGGCCGGCTGCCCAGACCTGGACAATGGAGTTTAGAATGCGCTGCTCGCTTGTGAGAGGGGTCACCGGCACTAGTTCAAAATGGAGGTATTTTGGGCTCAGACTCCAGCAGGGGAAAACCAGGGGCAGACGGAACGAGCACAACAAATTATGTATTCTGTCTGCTGTGGGAATGCCTCCGGACCCCCAGGATCAGCTGGAGGACAGGACATGTAAGAGAGTGCAACTTTTATGAGCTAAAGTGAGAAAAGGCAAAATATTCATGAATGTGAGTAATGATCTTTTATATAATGGTTCCACAATATAAAGGGAAAATCATACTGAATGTGTTGATAAATTCTTATAATAAACTTCTATAGACTTGGTCATTTTTATTGGTTTACAAAGTGTAGCTAAAGGTAAACTTTGCTGTGTTTCTGATGAAGTTGAGTGATAAGACCGGTAGTGTTCACTTGAGACAGGATGCAAGCAAAAAATAAAAATAAATAAATAAATAAATGTGTTCTATCTGATTTTTACTGTTAAAAAGAGAGAGAGAGAGAGAGAAAAAAAAACAGAACTAGTTTATTTCAGTGGTGGAATGCAACAAAGTAAACGTAGTAAAAGTACTGAAGTATAAATTGAAGGTATCTGTGCATTATTTAAGTAGATTTTAAAGTGGATATTTTTTTACTTTTACTTCACTATTGTTTGAGACCTGCTAAAAAGCCTGAGGGTTTATTTTTTATGAAGGTTAAAATTTAAATAAAAAAATGCAAAAAAAAAAAAAAAAGAAAAAAAAATCAATTGTTTCTGTTGAACAAAATTCAACGCATACCTTTATTAAAATTTGAAGTCTTACCAAACCCCAAAATGCTCACAAATGCTTGAATTTTATTTTTTATTCTTTAAGTACATTTTTGGATGGGTACTTTAATACATTTTTTTCATGTGATACTTTTGCTTTTACTTGAATATTGTTGCTCCATTATTTGTACTTTTACTTAAGCAACATAATTGAATACTTCTTCCACCACTGGTAAATTTTTACGATGGCGTATAAGCGTCACTTAAAAAAAAAAAAAAAATTCCACAGGCGCTACGAGAATAAAGTCGTAGCATTTCAACATTAAAGTCATATTTTTACGAGAATAAAGGCATAGCTTTTTGACATTAAAGTCGTATTTTTTACAAGAATAAAGTCATAATACAACGAGAATAAAGTTGTAATTTTATTAGAATAAAGTCACAATTTTATGAGAATATAGGCTCCTGTGTGTGAATGAGACTAGTGCGTTATGTGTTATAGAGAGTTTGCAGTTTCATTTGGGCTTTACACGCGATGAAATACTTGTCTACTGCTACTGTCTTTTAGCCCACCATCACCGCACTATCATCAGTCTAAGTACTTTGAAGCGACACTGCAAACGTTTGAGTTTGTTTTGTCAGAGGAACCATTCTAATAAAATTACAACTTTATTCTCGTAATATTACAACTTTATTCTCGTAATTTTATGACTTTATTCTCATTGTACTATGACTTTATTCTCATAGCGCTCATAGAATTTACTTTTTTTAAGTGAGCCCTTATACCCGTTGCACATTTGAAACAGTTTGCACCGGTCCAAAGTTATTCCTCTCATATGTAACGCAACCTACTTACTCACCACAAAGAGTTTATAATCATGTTTTACAACATTTAGAGGCCAGAGTTGAGTTTTGCCATCACAGCGATGCTAAAATCAACTATCAAGCTAACTGCACACTTCCTGGTTCACTGAAAGTTTTTAATTTTTTTTAACTACAATTAGATGCAGTCAGCAATCAGCCAACATTTTTTTCTCAACTACATGGAAAAAATCAAGTACAGCCACTTAAAAATTACTACTGTATTTTGTATATATATGAGTGGTACAGAAGGGTTCCCCAGCCATTTGAAACACTTACTTTTTTGGGGCCAGCTCATAACTCATTGCCTCCACAACTGCCCAAGCACCAGCATATTTGGCAGGCCAGTGGCAGAGTGCTCCCCCAGGGACCAGCCTGCCCACCTTGGCAATAGGAGCAGAGACATGTCTCATCTAACTCCATGTGTCCAGCCTCCCTTGGGATCTGGTCAGAACCATCGAGTGGAGTTTAAAACTGCTCAGACAGAGGAGTCTGCCCGATGTTTGTGACTTACGAAAATAGCTTTGTCTCCTTTTATTTATGATGATGATGACGATGATGATGATGATGATGATGATGATGATCATGAAGATTCCAACATTTCTAGTAACACACTCATAACCATGTTTTTTTCTACAATTTTATCCCATGTAATCATGCAATTTGACAACACAATTCAAGGATTTAGGAGGTTTTTTTTTGTTTTGTTTTTTTTTTGTTTTTTTTTATGCCAGATGAGTAGTCACCCAGCAATAAAACAACAGTATGGGCCATACATAAAAATTGAATTATGTGATGAAGTATTTTTGTTTATTTGTTTAAGGACTGAGCACATTATTGACCATTATAGTTCACCTATACTTTTTTTTTTCTTTTTCTTTTAGCCATAAAAGTCATGTTAAAGGACGTATCAGCATGTACTTTTGCCTTTTTTCCACACAACTACCTGCATTTTACAAATCCATCCTTATTTTTCCTATGATGCATCAAATAACTGCTCTGATTGGTCGTCTTCAAGGAACAACGTAAGCACATTATCGTAATGAAATGATTTACATATTAGCACAATTGGTTGCAGAGTTACAGTAATGGAAAGATTGCAACCGCGAGTCTATTGGCATCCGGCGCTATAGAGTTAATATGTCCATTAATTACTTTGGTTATTGAGTCTTTTTAGATTCTAAAACGTGATGTCATACTTTCAGATGGGGTCAAGAGATATGTTTTCTCGTATTTATGATGTGGTATGTTGGATTTGCTATTCAAAAGAAAATCTGCACATGAATTGCTTTATCTCAGATATATATATATATATATATATATATATATCTATAATATATATATATATATATATATATATATATATATTATATATATATACATATATATAAACAGTTTTATATTTAAAATTAAATATATAAACAGTTTTCCTAACTTAGTCTTTAAAGAGGGTGCACTTTGCAAAGATTTTCTTCTACCATGTTATAACGTTCCCTCATCAAACACATGCCTGAAGAGGTTCTACATGTCGTCCATGCATTGTTAAGTCATTTAGCGATCTCTCCCATGCCCTATTCAAACCCTCCTTAAGTTTAGCAGTAAGATTCTGTGCAACCCTACACCATCCATGCTCCCACACAAAAATGATCCATAAATATACAAAAGCAGGATACAAAACTACACAGCAACTTGATGACAATTTGACAAACCCGATGTGATGTGCAGTAGCTTCATTAGCTGGATGCATGCTCATTGTGTTGTGATAGCGCTGTGAAGGGGGAGTGAGCAGAGAGCAAAGAGAGGGGAGACTCGGAGTGTCAAAACAAAAGTGAAACTTAAAAACATGTTGTTTTTAGCAAATATAGCATTTTTAAAACAATAAAAGGTAACATGGTGATCTAAATTTGTTACGGGTTACCAATTAATACCCCATAGAAGTAAAATACCCCATGTTTGATGAATAAATATTATACCTTTAATAGCTCAATCCAAGTAGTCTGACAAATGCCTAAGTTTTAGTGATGTGATGTTCGTGAACTCAGCTCGTTTGAATGGTTCCTTAACGTGAACACTTAGATCGGAATCTCAATTTTTAAACAAGCCAAATCTTTTTCTTTCTAATGTGTTTGCATTTTTTTAACTGATTTCCACTTAACTGACACAAAAATCTGTACAGAAGCAGAGCAGGCAACACCAGTCAGAGCTTTGTGCAAGAAAACATATTTGGCGTCATATTAACAGGTAGTTTTGAAGTTATTATTATTAGTGTTTTATTTTAATTATGCATAATTTGAAAGAGTAAACACACTCCCACTCTCAGTTTGAACCAGTTTAAACACATTTAAGCCTTGGTCATTTCTCTGTCATTAGTCTGTTGTTAAAATGAGTTCTCACATTGGCTTTCGTCATATAAACAAATTGTTAAAAAAAAGCCAGTCTTTTGAGCGACTCTTTGAAATGAATGGGTACAAAAGATTCGGATCCCATAAAAGAGCCAAAAGTCCCATTACTACTTAGTTTTCATTCATATTGCTGTATTTAAATGCAAACGGCACAAATGAATCCGCGCTAAAGACCTTATTCAATGGAGCTTTGTCAACCTTTTATTCAGTAATGCCCTGTCACGTTCTTAACTGCATCGCCTTGGCAGAGGTGGAGAGACTCAGCGGCACATGCCCATACCACACTGTGCAAATGGATTTATGCTACGTATTAAAAGCTAATAACTCAGACAAAAGCCTACCCCAACGCACACCGCCGAACAAAGACACCGCACTCAAATGGACTAACATTCAATCAAAAGTTTGAAAACATTGCCGTAATAGCCTATTCAACATATTTGTGCCTTCACACCATTTGCACAGGCAATCTCTGGGATTAATAGAGTGATAAAAACAGCTGTTGCCTTTTATGCCTCCATAGATTACACCTGCAAACAGTATTATTCACCGTGACTTATTCGTTTACTTTAGACAGGTGTTTGCAAAGAAAGAATATGTTTTCAACTTTAACCATATGGCTTTCAGACGGCAATACAATGCTCGAATAACAGAAAAACAAAACAAAAAAAACAAAATAGAAACGGCAATAATTCAAATGCAACTCAACTCCCAGTTTTGCCAAAAAATGATTCATATTTCTGGGAGTATATAGTACATTTTTACCAACATTATTATTATTATTATTATTATTATTATTATTATTTTATTTTATTTTATTTTATTTTTAAATAATAATATATATTATTATTATTATTATTATTATTATTATATTATTATTATTATTATTATTATTATTTATATATTTTTATTATTATTATTATTTTTATTTTTTTTTTTTTTTTTTGCAGCAATTTAGAGGTAGAAACAAAGTTAGCTCCAAAATACACAAATACAAGAAAAAAAACTAATAATTATAAAGGTTAAAGGGCCTGTATCACTCTATGTTATAATGATGTTTCCTCATCAAAAACAGACCTGGAGTTGTGTTTTTGTTTCATTCACACATGTTTAACACACAAATCCTGCATATTTAGGCTAAATTCTTCTCTCAAACTGAAAACACTCATGTGGAAACGCAGGAAGTACTCCATAGTGTTTTTAAACTCCATACACCTTCACTAGAATAAATTGGATGATTTCAGCCCTGGAATTGCCAATCTCTGCTGAACAAAAGTTAAAAGGTAACTGCTAACTTGAAAACTACTTAATCACATCACTTTAACTTGAACACTACTTAATATCATCAGAAGGTGGAGTGGAGCATTTTGAGGACAGGAGATGTAGATAGACTAATAAAAAAGAATTACTCAAACGTGTGAATGGAAATTGAAGTAGTAACAACATTGTAACATGTATTAAAGCTCACAGTCCACTTTGCGGAATATAGGCTCTTTCAGGCAAAGTCATAACATCTTTAAAGAGCCAAGCAGGTGGCGTACCTCCCAGTAGGAAAGTTACATAATATACTTTAACCCTATAGATAGATAGATTTGCAGTTGTGGACTTTCCATTACCGTAACTCCACCATCAATTGTGCTTCATGTAAATTCCAACAGCGTCTCAAAGCAGAGGCATGGAGCTCTTTAAATATGTTACTGTCATTACGATAATGTGCTTACGTTGTCCCTCGAAGACGACCAATCAGAGCTCAGGCGCCGCCGGGATTCTCCCAGTCACTTATTTGATGCGTCAAAGGAAAAATAAGGATGGGTATGTAAAATAGAGGTAGTTGTGTGAAAAAGGTAAAAGTACATGCTGATACTTCCTTTAATATGATTTGTATAGCTAAAAAAAAGAAAAGTCTAAGTGAGCTATAATGTGCTCAGTCCTTAAAGGATTAAACTAGTCTAAACCACTCAAATAAAGATAAATGATTTTAACTCAGAGTGTATCTCTTGCCTCACAGCCAGAAGGTTCTGGGTTTGACTCCCTTTCTGTGTGGAGTTGGTATGTTTTTCTGGCATCTTTCTACATTCTGTTCGAATCCAGAAGAGCGTGACCTCTCGAAAATTCTCATCATATTCAGGACAAAATGTATAACTTTTTTTTTTTTTTTTTTTGCCTGAGATAATAAATAAATAAATGAATAAATAAATAAATGTGGTGCTTTGATTGTTGATTCTGCAGAAGCCAGTGCTGTTTCTCAGTCTTCTGTGTTTCTTTTTTTTTTTTTTTTTTTTTTTTTATGTCTGAACCACGATGTTTGTTTTGACAGGAACAGACCATGCATCTCTCTAATCACCTGTCAATCACGCCCTCTGGAATTGGGGAGACAAGATACGGTTCCAGAAACCCACTCGTCTTAGTTAAGTTTTGTCAAAGCATGTGTTTCTGGCTGGCCAAGAGAAGATACCCCAGCGGCATTGAAGTATGGGTCAAATGTAGAAGACAAACTTCCCAACGGGGGACAGTAGAGTGTATCTTGAGTTTGTGGAATCAGGTGGAATAAATTGCAAATATATTTCCCAATTATTTTGGTCCATTTAACACTACTTAGAGCTCTGCCCGTCCCCTTTGCCACAGTACTCTGACTAAAGAGAGCAATGTGAGTGAATTGCCATACCCAATGACACAGTTGGCGGTCTTCTGTTGCTGACTGCATCCCATCAACTAATACTGCTGCTATTACTGGCTATGAAACTGCTGAAATTTCCACAGAAACATATGGATTATTGACAAAATATGTTATTATCCATTGAAATGACCAAAAAACCCCAAACTATCCAAGTACATAAAACTATTTCACAGAAGCAATCCTTTTCATAATTGATCGTATAACCAGACCTCCTCAGCAGGAAATGGATTGTGAATAGTTTATATTTCACTGAGTTGCCAAGTATGCCCGTTGATTGCCAAAGTTGGAGAAATGATCCATGGTTTGTCTCTGCAGCAGGTTATAAAAGTGTGGCATGTGTCACGGGTATCAAAATTAGATTGGAATGACACAGATGGGGCAGTTTGTCATGCTGACAAGAATCCATGGCTCAGATATGCACGAGCAGCGAGAGAAAATAGCCTTTTCTTTTGAGAGGACTGAATGGGAAAATTGGTAAAATTCAGATGGATTTAGTGCTGTTATTCTGAATATGGTTTTCAAAGTGATCATAGTGTTTTGTCAGTGCTGAATCAACCCAAACCAAATTCAGTCCATGCGAACGCAACAGTTGATATATGCCTTATATCCCACTAAAGAACGCAAAGAAAGGAAAAAAAACGATGTACAAAACCATAACTTTTAAGGAACTAAAAGTAATATACTGATTTAAAATTCCATAAACATTACATAAATGTGTCCCCAGATACGAGGTAAACATCCAAATCAAAAGTACCTTTTACTAGTAGTTCTGATTCATAATTATGACAAAATGGAGATGGTGGCCAGGTTGTTTATGTTATAATTTGGTATTTTGGTTCTGAGGAGAATTACTCTATCACAAACAGAATGAGTTTCTCATTTGCGTCGCCAGTTTCAAACCTGAACTCTGACATTGTACCTTTAAAAAAATGTAATTGTGTAGGCTGCAGGTCATTTAAAGTAGTATTATAATATGACAAGCCAAAGCAGAAATTGAATTGGAACAGCTGGATCTGTATTCATGTGTAGATACTGTAAGATACTGATTGTTTTCAGATTATAGAATGTCATCAGTATCCGTATCATAATCAGATGACATCCGTATAAGGTAAAAAAGGGCAGGCTAATCCTCCAACTCGCCACTCTTGACCGAGATCCGGGTCCTGACCCCTTGCAGAGGGGACATGAGCCAGACCATCAAATTTCCCTGTGGAGACAATTAGGAACAAAAAGGATTGTATATATAAGAATTAAAAAAAAATGGTTAGGGTTTAAAGTATAAAGATGAACAGTGATTGTAGTCCCTCCTATATTTCAAAAGCACACAGTGTGTGTTCTCTGATGTAATCATGGTTCTTTCTTTGTGCTCCCCGCTGATAAATTGAGCTGTCACTATTAAGAGAGCAGAGCAGCTCTGACTATCAAAGAAAGCTAAATACATTGAATTGTGACCAGCCCAGATATTCACTATTAAAGCTCTGACCCAAGGTTAGTGTAGATTTCTCAAGCAACTTTGAATGTACTTGACCCCTTTTTAAGTCAGCCCTTAAGTATACACTCTGAAGAGATGTTCAAAATGGTTTCACATCCCAAATTCAAAAATAAAGTTGTGTGCATTTCATCTAGAACCTCCTCTGATCTTGAGCCTGGATCTGGGTCAGATATACAGAGATGGAGGATTTTAAGTGAGGAGGAGGGTAGGTTTTTTTTAGTTTTTTTTTTTTTTTTTAGATGCATAGGGAAAGAGAAAAGCATGGAGTTTCAGTGGTGGATAGATACTCTCGCCTCACAGCAAAGTGAGGTCCGGCTTTGATACCTTTCTATGTGGATTATATGTGTTTTCACTGTGTCTAGGTGGGTTGACACTTTGGTTTGGCCAATCAATCAAAAAAAACCAAAAAAAAACAAAACAACAACAACAACAAAACTGCTCATTAGAAAAAATCCTCCAAGGAAGTCTTGACCAAGCCTTGTTCAAGATCACAGATGGGTCCTGTTTCTAACAAGTTGTTCCAGCAGCCTTGAATGTTTGAACCAATACAGAGGAGGAATGAACCACAAACAAGGAGAATATGTTTACACAGCTTAGAATCAATACAGTCAAGGGCCTCATTCCTGAAGCGTTCACACAATTGTACTTAAGCCCTTCTTATGAACATTTTTGACATTCACAAAATATTTTCTTAACTGAAAATGTTCTTCTGGAAGACTTGTAAGAACAAAAATTCTGTTGATTTAGAATTATTTATTTATTTATTAATATTTATTTTAGAATTATTGCTCAGATAATGCAACACAAAATTTTGATTCCTCCATGATTTTAAGTTATATATTTTCTTAAATTATTTCTTCTAAAAATATTACTATCTGGTCCAATAACATTTATGAGGAGATTTGTAGATAGCATGTGGTCTATTTGGTCTAACAGACTTTACAGAGTGCAGTGACAGCCTCTTCCTGTCCCAGTGCTCTCCATATGGGCCACTGTTACACACCCACCACCCCGCATCGGAGTGCACCCTTATGCACCCCCAGCCCCTGCTATTTATCGCAGTTCTGCTACTTGCAGAAAGTGTGATAAATACGATGAAAGCGCTTCCTTATTTCAATAAATTTGGCTGCTTAAGAATGTGTTCTGAATCTGGCGCAGGGTTCTCCCAGCATCTTCTAATGAAATTTATGAAAATCTTTAAAGAAACCACCACATGAATGAGACCCACGGGTAGTTAGCATTAGAATTCTCTCTCACTGTGATATAACATGGGTTATTGAATAGAAAAAAAGAAAAAAAAGCATTGAAAAAAATCATAGCAGGTCAGTTTACCCTGATGAATGAAAAAGTCACTTTAAAAGCTTGAGCCTGGATGTGTGAGCACAGCAGAGAGGGCATGGCACTGTGGGTGTCCGAGAGGAGACAGACAGAGCCACAGGGAGGACAGACAAAACATCTAAATACAAATGTGCAATCTGGACATGCAGAGAGAGACGAAATATAAAGAGGCTGTAGTCTCAACAAGTTCAGTAAAAAGACCGCTCAGGGTAAAACAGTCAACAACTTTATTTACTCTAAAATGTACATCTAAAGTAGGCTTATTAAAAATCAATGTTTCAGAATTAAAGATAAAATGGAACGTCAATGCATAGGCCTACTTTTTTTTTTTTTTTAATTAGTGCATAACTTAGTTGAAAAGTTCAGATTGAAAATAACTCCGCATGTCTCAACATTGCTCAGATGACTACCTATGAAACCTGTTCTACTATAGACCGCTCCTAGAGGTTACATAAAAAAGTCATCCGTTGCAAACCCAGAAGAAAGATGTGTGTCGTCATCAGTATATAACGCTTAGAAAGACTAATGTATGTAAGAGTTTAAATACCAACTTTAACCTCTTTTTACGACTGAGAAATCAGGTATTGGGGGTTTAACATATAACTTCAAATGTCATTTTGCTTTCTAATTTGTCCAGGAATTGTATTATTTATTCTGATTAATATTATTAAAGCACTTTATTCAGTCCTCGACAGTCCTGTCAGGGTTGAGTTGTTGCTGCTGTCTCTGGCCTGGAAATAGTTCCCCTGTAAAGGTTTCACAAGCAGAACAAGTGACAGAAGTAAGTGACAGATCACACAACTCAACTGCATGCAACATTTAAACTACAGTGTATTACTCTGAAATGTTGGACCTTTTAGAAGAAAACTAGAACAAAAGAGGTTAAAACATTGAAAACCTGAGCATATATACTTACAGTTTTTAAGAATGAGGAGAGATATTCACTGTTTTATCAAGTGTTGAGTAGGTGCCTATGTTGAAGCAGTTAAATAAGTCCGCTGCATGCTGTCTACATGTAATTATACAGCTTTTATTCTTCGATAATCAGGAAGTGCGTGTTGGCAAGTGTTGTTAGCTTTAATGTCATGGCAGAATTGCGCACTGGTCATAGATTAAACGGATTAAAACGGTCCCATTTTATATAGTGCTTTTCCAGCTTCAAGGCACTCAAACCAGTGTACGCAGACACCGGGGGCAAGGTGGGTCGAGTGTCTTGCCCAAGGACACAAAAACAGCATCTGTGGATAATTAGGATGTTCTAAATGTATGTGGTAAGTGAGGAATAACTTTGGACCCCTGCAAACCAATTAAAATGAACTAGTTCTGTTTTTCATGCTTTTTTTTTTTAAAGACATTTACAATCAGGTACAGTGCTTTTAAAGGCGTTTCCAGCCTTGTGCATGTTTTAGTGGTTTGTACAAGTAATATTCCGATCTAGCTAGAAATGTGGAATGCATGTTGTAATTTTAAGAAGGCAGCTGCAAATACCATCATGGAATTACTTCAATTTTATTGCATGACCACAGAATAATGAATTGCCTGCCAAGAGGAAACAAATTGACCTAATTGTTAAGCATATCATTTTGTTCCTTGTAATTCACTGGCATGTTCTCGTATTGGCCCAATCCCAAACTGTGGCTTGGATTGTTTAACATTAGCATACTGCTGACTAACACGTTTCGCTGAAAGGATATTGAGTATACTTCTATTCACTTTAATCTGGCAGTTAATATTTGAACAATGCTGTTAAGATCTCTATATTGTCTCATCTGAAGTAGTCCACCGTGCCCTTGAAGAAGACATCACTTTCTGTCAAATAAAGTTTGTTCTTGGACTTCTGGGTGAGAATGGCAGTGTTTTAAACATTTATTGGCTAGTTTAACACACAGGGTGAAAAAGAAAGGACATTCTGCATGTTTATTGCTTGTAATTTCTACAGACAATCCGTTTTTTTGGAAAATTGCATAATTGCCATTACACATTTGGAATATTGAGATGAATAATACAAATAAACTGTTAAGCTGTACTGCAGGGGAAAAGGTTTTCAAATATTTGGGGTTTGTGCACTCTGAAAATTCCTTTTAAATTAAAAAAAAAAAAAAAAAAAAAAAAAGGTAAAATTTACTGTATGTAGCGCTGTATGTATGTCCTTTAATAATTACACATCACATCTTATTTCAAAGGTGAAGTGGGTTAGGTCTGGTTGATACTTGGACAAGAGATGAATGGGAATACCAGGTGGAGAAAGTGGGACAGCACTAGCTCTAATTCTGAGAATTCTGACGTTCTAATGAATTTTATCAGAGAATCAGGTCCTCCAAATCCGAGGCCATGTTTCTCGGACGGAAAAAGGTGGCTTGCCTTCTTCAGGTGAGTGAGGAGTCTCTGCCTCAAATGGAGGAGTTCAAGTATCTTGGGGTCTTGTTCAGGATGGAGCGTGAGATTGACAGGTGGATCGGTGCAGTGTCTGCAATGATGCGGTCGCTGTATTGGTCTGTTGTGGTAAAGAAGGAGCTGAGCCGAAAGGCAAAGCTCTTGATGTACCAGTCCATCTACATCTCTACCCTCATCTATGGTCATGAGCTCTGGGTAATGACTGAAAGGACAAGATCGCATATACAAGCAGTACCAAAATGGGCTTCCTCCGCAGGGTGGCTGGGCCCACCCTTAGAGATATGGTAAGGAGCTCAGTCACACAGGAGGAGCTCGGAGTAGAGCCGCTGCTCCTCCATGTCGAGAGGAAGCAGCTGAGGTGGCTCGAGCATATGTTCAGAATGCCTCCTGGACTCCCTCTGTGGGAGATGTTCCAGGCATGTTCCACCGGGTGGAGGACTCGAGGAAGACCCAGGACACTTGGGGTCCCAGTGGAGAAGCTGGAGGACGTGTCATGGGGTGAGGGAGGTCTGGGCGTCTCTGCTTAGACTGCTGCCCTCATGACGTGGCCCCAAATATGCGGAAGAAAATGGATGGATAGATGGATATAACTTTTATACTGCCTATGAGACAGTTCATTGTAACAAGGTTCCTATGGCATATTCCTAGGACTTCTCCATTTTACCCAGAATACCTCATTATAAACGCATCAATCAAACAAATGCAAAAGACACCTCAGCTGCCTTCTCTTGATGCATAGGAGCAGCATCTCTATCCAAGGTTCCTCTTAAGTGGCAAAGCTTTTCATCTACTTCAATGGAATTTTTGTTTCTCTTATCAATACAAAAAAAAAAAAAAAGAAAAGAATCATGTAGATGAAAAGAGACAGGACATTAGCCTTAGACTTAGCCGACATTGGAACAGAACTGAATACATTAGTGCATCTGTCTGTATAGCATTAGCATTCTATTTTCAAACACATAAAAAGGACATTACTAACCTGGAGTGTTATGGCTCCTGTGCCACATATAAACATACAAACAGAGTGAGGCAGCAGCTCCCAGCGGGCACTCGCACATGACACTCTACTTCCCACCATCACACTGCTGTAATAACATGCACATATCCTTTCCTCTCAGCATGTACAGCGTGGACCAGTATAAAGCAAACATATAGGTAAATCCAGAACCCGGGCCCGTCTCTGCCTCGGGCGGGTCCCATCTCCCCACTGCTGTTACCCACAATCCCCCCTGGCGCACACGACCAAAACAGTAGGGTACTTTAATGGCATGCTCATACATAAAGCTAGAGGATGTAAAGCTGTAGGTGTTGCTGCGGTTCTCTGGGATGTGTGTTTGTCAAGCTGTTAAGCCATTTTGAATTGCAAATGTAAGTTTAAGTGAATCTCATACATCGACTTGTCTTGTTGGAAGACACCACATAGCAGGGTTTGATATTGTTGCTGAAAATTGATGTAAATGTGTTGTGGCACATCTCAAACTTTTCTTTTAGACAGTTTTAGGTTTTGGACACCTGGCAAATAGTAAATTGTCACTTTTTATATAGTGTTTTTCCACCTTCAAGGCACTAAAAGCACTTTACATCAAGGAACCCATTTATACACCTATATATGCAGGCACTGAGGGTGAGGTGGGTTAAGTGTCTTGCCCAAGGACACAATGAAACAACTCACGATTCATCTCTGGGACCTGGAATCCCACCACCAACCTGTGGATAAGTGGATTTGTTTAATCATGTTTATGTTGAGAGGAAGATTCGAACCGCCAATCTTCGAATCAGTGGACTACTGTCGCCCATAGTCACAGTAACAGTAGCCGAATCGCCACAAGTGCCACAAATAATCGCTTATGAGAGACGCTACTTGAGCTACGCATCAGAGAGACAAAATGGCTTCTTAAGATAATTTTAAAATGCACTACGATTTTCTTCACGTGGAAAACTATGAACCTATCACTTGACCGAAAACAAAGATAGAAGGAGGCATGAGTCGGCTCTTTACATGTATTCTTAAAACCTTAAAGTTGAACTAAATACTAATTCAATCTGGACACTGGAGGTGGTACTGGAGGTGGTAGAGGTGAGGCTGAAGCAAGTGAATGTACGATGAGATGATGAGAAGCCAAGGGGATGCTGAGGAGGAGGTGGGGGCTGAAGCGGCTGTGCGTCTGGGGTTTAAATTGGGCAAAGTGGGCACTGATTTGATGAAGAGGAGGTGTGGCGAGCAGCAGGGAGGAGTAATGGCAGGGGGTGATGAAAGCTGAGGAGCAGGTAAATTCTGGAGAAGCCGTGAGTAGACGGGAGTTAGGTCTGCCAGGCTGAATTTACGCTAATTCTGTGTCAACTGTTCGCTACTAAACTGTAGTAGCAAAATAGTAGACTACTGTTCTAAGCCAATTTTAGTGCAAACTAGGTAAATTTGCAGCTTTTTGGTAAAATAGGCTGCCTCCAGTGGCCTCTGCAATTTCCAGCAGTCCCTCACCTTTTTCTTTAGTCCTGCAGATACTGCCCAAATACTTGAAATTGCAGGGGCCACTGGAGGCAGTACACAGTCAGTTTTGTACTGTTTTTGAATACAAAGCTGCATTTTAACCTAGTTTGCACTAAAATTGCCAGAGTAGAGACTAGAGACTAGAAACTAGAAACAGTATAGTATGTTATTAAAACACTTGAGTAAGAACGTTGATTGAGGGTTTAGCTCCACTTTAAATCCTGTTTGTGAAGGCGGACAGGTGTGGTGTATTCAGAGTGAGCTGGGGGTATGAAGTTGTAGTTGTTGAAGCGATGATGATGAATGACAAAGTTTCCACAAAGTCCATGTTAGTGTCCTCTGCTATTTCCACCGCTCAATAGCTGTCACTAGGCAACAGGTGCCACTGTCCAGCTGCTATAATTGGCTGAAGTTCATTATAGGTGACAAAGTATTGAGTATGTTGGCTACTTAAAATATGAAGTTTTAGAGCTGGCTGCAATCTGATTAGGAGTTATAAATAACAATCTGCAAAATTGCGCTGAGCAGACAGACATGTAAGAGCCCCAACAAATAATCACTTACAGAGAGCACTGCTCAAACCACACCCTCCTCGAATTCATAGCTATCTCCATGGTTGAAGCTAAGTGATTGTCTGGCAAATCCACCACACCCTGTGTCATGTCTCGAGCCAGAACCCAACATAATCAGATACATTTTTTTTTAAGTGATGCATATGAAACAAAGAAGCTGATTGGTCACCCATAATTTTGAATAAAGTGACATTTTAAGATTAACATACATATCATGCTTTGTCTGCTATATAGTTATAATCTATGATGCCTGAGCATGCTTATGTTATATTTTGGACATTTTAAATTGTAATATTGATCTAAAATGACATATTAAAAGAAAAAGAGTCTGCTGACTTCCGAGTTGGAAAAATGCGGAGCCCAATGAGAGCCGACATTGCCTTAAATGTCATGACAACAAAGTGGCCCTTTGCTGGACCGTGCTGTCAGACCTTTCTATGGATATCTGCAGATCACACAAGGGGCTGCATTTTTTGTGTTTTTTTTTGTTTGTTTGTTTTCATTGGTGCCAAAATTGATATGTAACACTGCTGAATCCTACATCACAGATTAAGAAGATTAAATTGCAGAAAAAAGTAAGTACAGAGCATGTACCTGGGGTGAAAATGGGAGTAGATCAGATCAATGACATCTTGGGAAAATAAAGATTCAAACCAAACATGCGTGAATCACTGTAAATACAACTTTAAGTGTGTAAGTGAGACTGGAAAACAATTATCCCATGGTTAAAAGCTCTGAAAAGTCAAATTTGCGTAATAGGTCTTTAACCAGTGTGAAGTCGCCTAACATTTGGGGAATATTCTCCCATTGTCTCGGTCCCATTCAGCTGCAGTAATAAAACGTCTTGTGGGTGGGTGGGTGCAGGAGTGTTGTAGTGCCCGCGGTACAGTGTCATCAGCTCACTCAAAGCTGCCTCTCCATCACTGTCACTGTTGTTTACTACTTTGCTGCATTGCGTCTTATTCAGGTGCAGTGCTCCAGTCGGTAGAGCTCAAACTCTCTCCCAGGCAGCCGGAGTGAATGTTTGCAGCCTCAACTTTCTATGACTTGAACAAAATAACTTTACATTTCGAACTTGGAGGTCATGTCTTTCAGTGAATTCAGTTGAGAACACAGAGGAGCAGGCATATTCATAGATTTTGATTGGCAGTGAAGTTGTTTTAATGTCTTTTGAATATATTACACAAAATACATTTGCTTCGATGTTTTCCTTAAACTCAACCCGCTGTATAGATGAAAATAAAATAATTAGTGGAGTCTTACTGTACTTAGTTTCAAACATTAATTAGTTTGGAGAAAAACAACATACACATCAATGCTTGTTTGATTTAGGTTGGCCAATATATAGGGCGTGATATTTGCACTTTTTAGCGTATCGGCTTTTGGCCTTGAATCTCCAGCACAGGCCGATATTTTGTTTTGGCCAACCTGCTGCTAACACGTAAAGTTTTATTTGAACACTGTGCAAAGCGATAAAGGCAGAAAACAAGACTACTAAGACTCTCTTGAAAGTTTGTGGTAAAAAATGGCTGTGGGTGAGGTTGTAGTACATTTTAATTACAATTGATGCATTGAAAATAATCAAAATTGGCTTATATATCGACTTATATATAACGGCAGAGCTTATCGGCCATTGGTTGCTCTGAATTCTAAACAATCTGTATCAGCATTGGCCCTGAAAAAAAAAAAAATCGGTCAATCTCTAATAATAATTTGATTTAAAGATGTTTTACGTTGGATTAGTCACTCTGCTCCTGGTAATGGTAAGTTACTTCACAGCTGCCATGGTCTAGACAAACTGAAACAATGCTGCAAATTAGAGTGGGCCAGGGATCCAGAACACACACTTCTCCAATACTTTAATTTACTATGAACAACCAGTCCGCACTTCTCCAGTTCAGATTGCTGTGATTGACAAGCGGATTAGCCAATCAGATCGTCTGTATCAAAAGAAACATGGCTGCTTACGAGGGAAAAAAGGGAAAAAAAAAATATTACAGGGAACTAAAAAAAACAACATAATTTTGCTCAAAATGACAGGTGACCAATGAGCCTCATCGAGTTCTTCGAGTTTTTCAAGTACTTCTTCTACTTCTTCGAGTTCCTCTGCTTCGAATTCTTCTACTTCCCGAGTTCTGCTTCGAGTTTTTTGAGTTCTTCTTCGAGTTTTTCTTCTTTGAGTTCTTTGAGTTCTTCTTTGAGTTCTTCTTCTTCTTCTTAGAGTTCATTGATTCTTCAAGTTCATTGATTCTTCTTGTTCTTTTTCGAGTTCATACTTAACTGTGGTTGGTTAAATTGACATTTCACTCACTCTGGTCGGGAAAGTGCAGATTGTCAGATTGTTTATATTTGTGCTCTCAAGCCCCCTGACCACCACCAGTCACTCATGCACCATATTCAACACATTTCATATGTGTGTATCTTCGGGTTGGTGGGTGAATGTTCTAACCACTAAGCCACTCTCTTTCCACTTGAAAACAATTCATTATGTCTCATAACTTAAATATGACCCTTCTACTATTTTTGAACAAGTGGACTTGCAATTAGTATGGACAACAAGCATAGGAAAATATATTGACCTTGTTCCTGAAGTTGCCGTGGGCGCCGCCATCGTCTTTGGGGTTGTATTATTTTGCAAGGGTCTGCCAATCTTGACAGCAAGTAAGTTCTATACGGACTACAAAGCCATTTTAAAGTCTCCCAGAGAATCAGTAGAGAGTTGACTTGTTGATAACACGAACACTGAACATTTTACACAAGCCAACCTACTTTATATCGGATTTTAGCAGCAAAACTTTCCTCAAATTCAATTGAAATGAATGGGATTCCAGCTTAATTGGAAGTGTTACCATAAAGAAAGCACAGTTGTGTTGCATTTATGACAAAAGTGGGTGGGACACAATAAGGTCAATAGTGAAACTAAAATTATTTTTAAAAATACTGCTAGTGTGGACTTTGATGAATGCATTTTTACTACTAAACGTGTGGAAATCCTGATATGTTTTATGAGGGAACCTTTTATACCTTATTTTTACTGTCTTAAAACATAATTTTAACCAATTCTTCTACTACTTTTGGACATCTGGACTTGCAATTAGTATGCAATTAGAGAAGGTGCAATCAGCATGTATGTTTTCATCAAATTTATTGAACAAAGGAACTTGGATTGGTGCCAAATATTTTTTCCAACCAAGTGATTTCGTAGAATTATATCCATTGTCCCTCTAATAAAGACCTTAGCTGATGATAAAGCACATTCATTTTCATTATTCCTTGACTACACTTGTTAAGCACAAAGGACAATGGCGTCTGCACTAAGTATAATTGTTCTATTAATAAATCGGTTCCATGTGAGAGTACATTCATTTGCAGGATACCGAGCTTGGTTAATTACATGTGTGCAGTATGTATGGAATTAGCCAAGCACCCTAGGGACTTCTGAGGTAAATGTGTTGGATATGAGACACTTAGACAAATAGCTTGAAGATAACAAATGACTTCTTTAATTATGACTCAAGCACAATCAGCAACTTTATTCACAGAAAGGGAAATGCTTTTATATGCATTTTACAGCAAATTAATGTATCAATTAAATGTTATAGAGAAAGCTCATTATTATAAGATGGACATGTTACAGAGTTGTTGTTTTTTTTTTTTTTTTAAAGCCATGTTAAAGGGCCTGTTCCCATGTATTTGAGCAAAGTCTTTTTCTTCGTATTATTAGCTCTCATGAGGTCAAAATAAGTCCGCTGACTGCTGTCTGCAGGGCTGGTCCTAGCTTTCAGGAGACCCTCAAGCTGAATTTGTCTCTTGGGCCCCGGCAGTGGATGTATCTTGGCTCAGCTATTGGTGATTCACGTTTGACAACATTATGACTCTGCTCTCATCACCTTGACCAGTTGCATTTGTATTTATATGACCAACATCAGACTGAAAACATCCAAAATGTCACAACTACCAAGTCATAAGAACAGTACTCAAACATATAAGGGGGGGTCAAGAATTCTAGTTTCTGTTTGATTTTAATGTGTTCCAGTTGGCGACAGTGGCCTTGCATTTACATTATAAAGGGTCCTTGCACCAGTGTAAACACATAGCTGCCCTCACCTATGCCCAGCTTCAAAAAACGAATGCTGGCAGCAGCAGATATTTTGCTACTATAGATCTGAGAGGTTTTGAGGCTGACTCCACAACATGCACTTGTTTTTTTATATATATTTTTTTTTATAACCTGTTTGTCTTTTCCTGTTATCTTGTTTCTCTGTAACTATGTAACTGTATTTTTTTTTATTTGCTGCTGCCGTTTGGCCAGGACTCCCTTGAAAAAGAGGTTTTTAATCTCAATGGGACTTTCCTGGTTAAATAAAGGTTAAATAAAATAAAGTAAAACAAATGTAGTTGTTTTAGAGGACTATTTTGGCTGCTGTAAACACACAAGCCCTGTTTCCAATAAAACTTGATATATTATTTTCAGTATAAATGTTTGGGCTCTTGGGGGCCCTCTGCTGGCCTCGGGGCCCTAAGCAGCTGCTTAGTCTGCTGATAGGCTGGGCCCTGGCTGTCTGCGTCTAATTAGTACGCTTTTTATTGTCCAAAAATCAGGAAGTGCATGTTAGAATGCAAGTGGTTGTTAGCTTTACCTTTGTGGCAAAACGCTGATCTCGTTTCTCAAAGTTTTGAAAAACTCTTAAAAACTCATCAATGTGAATGATCAGGATGCTCGGAATGCATAAGGTAAGTGTGAACCGTTTAAAATGAACTATTTCTGTTTTTGCTTGCTTGTTTTTTTTTTTTTTGTAAATTTTTTAAGACAGTAAAAATAAGGTACAGCCCCTTTAAAATGTTGCCTCTTAAAACATACCAGGAATTTCACACTTATAGTAAAAAAGCATTGATCAAACTCCACACAGCAGTGTTTTTAAAAATAGTTTTATTTCACTGCTCATTTCCTTGTGCTTGTTGTCCTTACATGCTAATTGCAAGTCCAGATGTCCAAAAGAAGTCTAAGAATCAGTACACGCAAATGAAAATAATTATCTAACACACAATACTATTAGAGAGGGCAGCGCCTTTTAATTGGCCTTTAATTAAAACACTGGGCAAAAAAAAACTGAGTGCTAAATGCTGTATTTATGTATGTGTATGTGTATGTGAATGTGCATTTATTTATTTATAGATGTTTGCATTATGATAGCATCTTCCACATGAGTACTTGCAAATATAGGGCTTGAGGGAACAGTAAACTTGACAGTATATAATGTTAAACTGAAAATGATACTTGAAATATAGTATGCCATTTGCGTAACTTGTGTGGGTGTGTAAAAAGTAGCAGAGATTGGTCTCAACTTTCTTTCAAAATTATGTGGGTGAAACAGTGGCTTTAATTATATTCATTGTTTACAGACCGCATAGCTCCAACAAAGTATAGAAAAAGAACAAAAATGTAAAGTTTATTTAATTAAAACTGGCTTCGCTAACACAATTAAACTGAAAGAATAAGCCTTAATTAGGACTAATCAACATACTTCTGTATCGTGAATCATTATTGAAATTATTCATTGTAGTAGCTGGCAAAATAGTTAATACAAATTACTTTCTGTCAGTCTTCTAATCTGTGTACCACCCTAGGGTTGGTGAGTCATAACTGCCCTATAGTGAAACGAAAATTACAACCCCATAAGTACTATATATAGATTATTAAAGGGGCCGTATTACACCATTTTCTGTTCTACATTATAATGTTGTTTCCTCATCACAAACATGCCTCGAGTTATATTTTGTTCTACGCACAGATGTCGAGCACATAAACCATACATTTTCAGGCTTCTCTGAAACTGAAAAACACTCTGTTCCACCTTGTGATGTCATGTGGTAATACAGGAAGTGCTCCACTGTGTTTTTAAACGCCAGACCCTTCACTAGAATAATTTAGATCAGCCCTGGAATTGTCCATCTCTATGAAATTAAAGGTAAAATGTAGCTGTTAACTTGAAAACTACCACTATTATGACATCACAAGGTGGAACAGAGCCTAAAAGGTTACTCAAACATGTGTGAATGCATCAAAACACAACTCCAGGTATGTTTGTGAGGAGGTGACAGCTTTATAACATGGCTTAAAGCTCACAAGAGTCAATTTTGTACAATATAGGACCTTTAAGTAATGTAAAAGAAAGCACCTTTCTACCTAGTTTGAAATTGGTAGCCGACTTCTTACACTTTTAAAGATCAATATAGATTTGGTGTGTGGTTTTGGAATGGTTCTGACTTTGGAATATGAATGACTAAAAATATGTACTCGTTATGTTCAGGAAATGAATATTCAAAGCCATTTTACTACTTTTAATAACACAAAATCAAACTGCATCGGAAAACGTGATCCATCAATATGACAAAAATCACCGAGCTCTACGTGTAATGTTAATGCGAATACTTTCATAGCAAATATAGTACAATTTATTACTTCTAATGAAACAAAACTCATTAAGTTCACAGTTTCAATAATGGTGCTGGACAATATTTCTTCTCATAATAACAGTTAAACATTAAAGCTCCTATAATACACAAAATTGACTCTTGTGAGCTTTAAGCCATGTTATAATGCTATTACCTCCTCCAAATCATACCTGGAGTTGTGAAGAAAACGTAATGCAATATGGGCCCTTTACATTTGTGACGATCAGTAATTGGCAGCGCATCTACTCTTCTACATATCCAACCCACATGTTATTACGAGGGTGCGACGCTAGTTGAACCCATCTACAGACTATAGCTCTGACGCATGCCTCTGCACTATAGCTGTTGGCTCATTCCACTGACACTAATAGCGTCCATTATGTTTGTATATGTTCCTGTGGCCACCCTGTGTGTCTCCACTGAAGCCATGAGTAGTGAGTGATAACAGGGAGGAGGTACACAATGAGAAAGGGTGCAAATAAAGTAAGGTGTGTCCACTGGGGAAGTATGGCATGGGTAGGACCGGTTTGGAGTGTTTCCAATAAGCAGAAAATAGCTAGTTTGCCCCAAAAATAGATGTAGCCCAATTGGTAGAGTGTTGGTCCACTGATCCGAAGGTTGGCGCTCTGAATCCCGCTCTTAGTGTAAACATCATTGGTAGAACAGCCAGATCCACTGAACCACAGGTCGGTTGTAATTCCAGCTCCCGCAGATAAATACTTTTGTGGTGTCCTTGGTCACTTATTCCACGTCGCTCCCAGTCTGCGCACACTTGTGTATGAATGTGTGTGTGAATGGGTGAGTGGTTCCTTGATGTAGAGTGCTTGGAGTGCTTTGAAGATGGAAAAGCGCTATATAAAAATGTGACCATTTACCATATAAACCATGCCAGTGTAGTGTTATTCTATCAGAAGAGGTGGATTTTCAGTCTAGAACAAAACTGCGTTAAAGACTGAGAGGGTCTGACAGGCAGAGGGAGGCTGTTTCCAACGACAAACACAATTTTATCAAAATTGTGCTGGAGTAAATGTAACTGTTCCATATTGTGCTGCTCTGACTCTCCCTGCCTGATGCCCAAATGTCCAACTCTTCACATTTAAAGGTACAGTAATGTTCCTTCCTGGAGGTTTCATGTCAAATGTCATAATTCCATGGAAATTACTTGGGAAAATTAATCATAGAGATAAATTAGGTTTTATACCATACTGTGCAAGATTATATCCAAAGGAACAACATTTCCATGGAAAGATGAAGGAGGAGGCACTTCTCCAGGCCAAATAAGTCAGGTTTGTGAAGCGGCAAGCTTGCTTAGGGTAAAGACACATGTTTTTTTTGGTGCAATAAACTCAAACTCAAACCAAATTGAAGAAAAAGAAAAACAATTTTACAGTACATACAGTCTTTCTCAAATAAATATTATTTTGAGGACAAAAACCTAAGGTGTGTCAGTCAACCTAAAGCCTAAAAGTGTAACTTTTTTTTTTTTTTTTTTTTCCATAAAAAAAAAGACTTTTTTTTTTTCATTTTATTTCAGTTGTTCATTGCACTAAAAAACACATGCCTCTTTATTGTGAGTGGTCTTGCATCTTCACAAACATGACTCTTATTTGGCCTGGAGGAGGACCTGCTTGTTTCCATGGAAATATTGTTCATTTGACCATACTATTCCACATTATGGCATAAAACATATGTAACTTTCTATTTCCATTGACTTTCCACCTACAGAAAGTTACTTACAATCGCTTTAATGATTTTACCTGACTGCTAATTACCGTTCTATAAAATGTTGATCATGTTCTGAGCCTTTCTCACACTACACAAAACTCAATCTTCAAACAAGCACATGAAACTAAACCCAATCCTAATGATCCTTTGTGTAATGTAATGATTTCTCTCACACATTTCTCTTCATTACTCACCTCCTGATGGTCTCACACAGTGCAGCGTTCTGAGATCATTCCAAGATCCAGCGAGGAAAATTGTGTGCAAAAAAAAAACACAAAAAAACACTGGAAATGCGTATAAAGCATGAGGCTACATTTTAGGTGGCCGTGACTAAATGCACAAACATCAAAGCGTGTTCGTAAAAAGGCGGTTTGTTGTGTAAAAAATGAGCTTCAAACGTGAGGACGAATTGAAGGGAAGATTTACCGCCCTCTAAAGCTGGAGGTGTTGGGAGAATTCAAATACCAGTGCGTGACCAAGACCTTCACCACATAATGAGAAGCCACTGGGTCCTACTAACACAAGCGAAATCATTTATGCTTGCCTTAACCCACCAATAGGGTTATAAAAAAAAAAAAATTGAAAGCAGTAGCCAGATACTAGTGATGTGTGGCTGAATCAAACCGCCTGATCCAATTTAAAATCAAACCTGACCCATGGCCCGAAAATGGGTTCAAATGTAACGATCCGACTCAACCTTAACCCACGCACATTAAAACTTGCAAATATGTGTTTTTGTATGCATAATCTGTTAAAATCACACTTTATTTTAATATTTACACCGGCAAATGCACAATTAGGACTACAGTTTGGATATACTGTAATGCAAATAGTAGCTTTCAGGAGAATTCGGGACTGAAGTAGGACTGTATGTCTCGTTCACGTATTTTAAAGCTTTTCATTGTTCGAAAATCAGAAAGTGTCCATTTGCATGCTAGTTCCTGTTAGCTGAACAGCGTATTAAGCTTATAAACTCATCACGGTGAGTAATTAGGATGCTCGGAATGCATAAGGTAAGTGAGGAATTGGAATTTATGCTTCACCACATCTATAAATTCGTTACACGCAAGGTTTAATAATATTCTTCCCTCCGACTCCTTCCACACTCATCATTACTGCACACAGCGGGATTGATTTCTTATTAAAATATACATACAATTTAATAGTATCAACATATTCAGAGCTGAATTCTGACTTTCCAGTAAATACGCTGTTCAGGTGTACAAGATTTTTTTTTTCACTTGTTTTTCAGCAGCACAGCGAGCTACCTCATCTGACTTGCTACTTGGTTCCTGTCATTCCTTTGAGTATTCATTAAAGTTAAAAAAAAAAAAAAAAAAGCACTGGAGCTATACCCCGCCAGCTCTTGTACCCTGACACCTACATTTTGCACAGCTTCCTTCACTGTTTTAAATCATGTCTTGCTGGGAGAAGGTTTTTTTTTTGTTTTTTTTTTACATACTTATTTTGTGCTTCCATAGTTTGCAAAGCTCTTTTAGGCTATAACTAGTTGAGTAAATAAAATAGAAACAACTCTGGCTTATCCTGGACTCATGTAAAGTGTGTCTGAGTGACCAAAAAGAGCTCTGAATATTGAATACATTATTATAGTCATCTCAAAATGCTCCAAAGGGGCATTTATTAATGATTCACTCTCAGTGGTGGAATGTAATAAAGTAAAAGTAGTAAAGTACTATACTTAAGTGCAAGTTTTAGGTATATGTACTTTTCTGTACATTTTAAAGTAGATGCATTTTTTACTTTTACTTTACTACATTTGAGAGCAGGCATCTGTACTTTCAACTCCAGAACATTTTTGAACAGGACTGAAATATAAAAGTATTATTTATTATTGTTTGAGACCTCTGACAAGGCTGAGGGTTTATCTTTAATATCATTTGAGCAAACACAAATATACAGTTTCCAGGCAGGAAAATGCAATCTATTCAGCTCAAATCTTTCTCAAAATCACTACATTTGAAGCCTTATTAGACCTCAAAATATGCATGAAATACTTTTACTTTTACTTTTTAAGCACATTTTTTAAACAGATACTTTTTTTTTTTTGCTCCAGTATCTGTACTTTTACTTAAGTACCAAAATCAAGTACTTCTTCCAGCACCTTTCACTCCCCACTCTCTACAGTAGTTACCTGTTGGAGCCACAGCTGCCCTGATGAACGTGGCAGCGAAACTATGCCAAGAGCCTCCCCAACCACTATCCAGACCATTAGAGCCCTGTCTGCTAAAGACACATCTATTTGCATGTGTATCTACCACCAGACTAAGCTGCAGCACTTTCCAGTTTTATAATACTAAAATTATTGTTTTGTTTTTGTTTTTGGTTTTTTGACCTTAATTTATCTTAATCTTGTTATCCTTGCTGTTTTATTGCGTAGTGACTAATGGGGTTTACTGTTCTATGTTCAGTCTTTGGTCAACTGTGTTTGCTTTGAAGTATGCATTAGCCCACACACACAGAAAATGGTCAAAATTGAAAAGATTATATTCAGTGATCATATTTAACCCACTGGCCATGTGGGAAATCTTTTATGAATGAGATAAAACAAACTACTACATTAAACATGCAGCTCCAACAGTTAATTTGACTTCACTGATTTCAAAGCAGTCAGCACGGCATGGCCCTGTGCTAAAGTTCGAGAATGGAGAAAATAAAATTTGATTTTCTTCCAAACTAGTCGATTTGAACTTCAAATTTGACAGATCGAAATACAAATACATTTGACTTGACTTGACACAGAACAGGATCAGGACGTAGGAGGGGCATCTAGGGTCCCGTCATCGCAAGGAGAGTGGGACAGTGGGACAGCCTGTGAATAGCAATGAACCGACTATTGACCTTATTCCTGAAGTCGCTGTGGGCTCCACCATCATCATCCAGGTTGTGTTTACTTTGCATGGGGCTGAGGATCTTGACAGCAAATAAGTTCTATACGGAATACAAAGCCGTTTTACAGCCTCCCAGAGAATCAGTGTAATGTGACTTGATGGCACGCATAAACACTGAACATTTTACACAAATCAACCTACTTTATATCAGATTTTAGCAGCAAAACCTTTCTTAAACACTCAATTGAAATGAATAGGATTCTTGTTTAAATGAAAGTGACACCACAAAGAAAGTTTTGTAGCATTTAGAGGCAAAAGTGGGCTAGGCGGAATAAGGTCAGTAAGTGAGCTAAATAATGTATAGTTGATAAAGAAAGTAATACTATGGAAAGCAAACATTTGTATAGATAACAATGCCTCTCAGACTGTGATATGGGCAGCACTGGTGGTACTTGGACAGCTCTTCAGTATGTGGGTCCTCCTTTGGATAAATCCTTGTTTAGAACTACAGTGTAATAGTTCTGCCTGTTTGTTTTTCCCCATCCAACTCCATGTTCCGGTCCTGCTTTTGTTACCTCCCTGTTTTTGGCGCAGTTGCGTCTCATTTGCCAATCAGCCCAGGGTGGATTATATATACTCCCTCAGTTCAGTCAGTTGTTGCTAGATCGTTGAACAGACAACAGCAACGCTCAAGCCCTGTTTCTGAAATACTGATATCCTGATATTCTGAATCTGCCTTGTCCCCGTTTGAGTCACCTGTTCCTGAGTTCATTTCCCCAGCCTGTTTCCCTTGTTGAATTCCCAGTGTTGGAAGATATTTCTGTTTGATATTAAATAAGACATTTTCCTCAGTTGTTTAGTTGCCTGATTTCCACATTCTGCATTACCTTCTAAAGGACACTTTCTGTTGTTTCTAAACGTTTGACTGCTCCATCTGTGTTGCGTTTGAGTCCAGTTTACCCTTCGTGACATACAGTGGAAATGATGCAGTCCACTTTTAGACCTGGTTTACATGGTGTCTGCTCCTACATGGATGCTCCTAGGGCATAGATGGTGAGAGGTATGCATTTCTTATATATGATTGGAGCATTTGTTATTTTTTGCACTCTGTACTAAATCAATGTGAGAATTGGGCTACCAACCATCCAGTAAAGGCAATAGTGTAATTAATAATTAATGTTATTCATCCTTTGAATCCCTTAACCAGATATGTGAAATGAGCAGGCCTTACATATTATTACGTCAGAAAAAATAAAAGTGACACTTTATCAAAGGAACATTTTAAAGGTCCTATATTATGCATAATGTGAAAAAAATGTAAAACACCACTGTATTTTAACCATTATAGTAAATGTGTAGAATAGATTAGATAAAAATATCAGAATTTTGAGCCGTTTCAAAAGTTTGTATAAAAAGAAAATTATAAATTCACAACGTGGTACTGAATGCTGAATTATGTTCTATTCTTTTTTTTTCTCTCTCTTTTCTTTACTGTGTGCTTTGTAAATGCAGCAGCTTTTTTATGTTTAGTATAAAAGGGGTAGGTGCCATAACCTTAGGTTTCTGCCTATTCCTTTGTCAGACTTTTTTGTATTTTGATTTGTTCCCTTGACTTAAGTCAGAAATGTCTGGAAATAAATAAATGAAGTCATTAACTCATAATTGACTCTCGTGAGCTTTAAGCAATGTTAGAATGCTGTTACTCCATCAAAAACATATCTGGAGTTGTGTCTTTCATTCACACATGTTTGAGTAATGCTTTATTATTAGTCTGTCTACATCTCCAAAGCTCAAAATGCTCTTTTCCACCTTGTGATGTCATGAAGTGATAGTTTTTAAGTTAACAGATACATTTTACCTTTAGTTAGTTATTGGATAATTTCAGCCCTGGAATTGCCAATCTAAACGATTGTAATGAAGGTGTATGGAGTTTAAAAACACAGTGGAGCCTGTATTAATGCATGCCGTCACAAGGTTGAACAAAGTGTTTTCAGTTTGACAAAAGGACAAATATGCACGAACACAACTCCAGTTATGTTTTCGATGAGGAAACAACATTGTAACATAGATCGGAAAATAGCGTAACACGGGTCCTTCAAGACCACACTTCTAAACATCAACAGCTAATACACAGATGATGCTGGTGCTACTTTCTTATGGGAGCTTGTCATCTCCACGCAGCTCATTTGCATAATAGGCACACTGACATAAGTGCACTCTCCATCTCTGTCGTCCTTGCATTTAATAGACAGAGCGAGGGCCACACGCTAATAGCATGTGATGCAAATTAAGATTCATGGCAGCGATGGACTCGATAAATAGTTCCATCTGTTTAACTGCATTTAGGATCAAATGAGTTTTATTGACTGCAGTCCCTGGTGCTGTACTACATTGGTATTTATATAGAAAGTGCTAATTAAATCTGCTAGAGTAAATGATAGGTTATTCTAATCAAGGTATAGTTAAGACAGTTATTGCAATTAAAAAATATAAATCACACAATAATGAAGACACACTCACACTAGAAACAAAATGCATGCTTTTTGAGTTCATAAAAGGTTAAAAGTTGTAATTTAGAGCTTGGTGATAGTGTGAACAAACTGCATTTAGCCTGTGCTCTTACAATTACAAAAAAAAAACAAAAAACAATATATTACAATCACAACTGAATGGGTTGCTAGTGCCTTGACGACAGCGGGCAACAGTAGCTCAGTTGGTGTGTTTGTCCACTGATCCGAAGGTTGGCGGTTTGAATCCCGCTCTCGACATGAACATCATCGGTTGAGAGAACAGATCCATTGACCCGCAGGTTGGTCATGCAATTCTCGCTCACACAGATGAATGCTGTCGTTGTGTTTTTTGGGCAAGACACTTAACCCCTCTCTCCCCCAGTGTCCTGCAGCATAGACTGGTATATGAATGGGTGAGTGTTTTTTTTTATTTTATGTAAAGTGCTTTGAGTGTCCTGAAGGTGGAATACGTTATATTAATATGACTGTTTACCGTTTAACACATGCACATTTTTCTCATTTTCAGTCTATGGACAGGCCATACCTCATATGAAAGTGCAAAACCTCCAAAATTCTTTCACTGAGGTGCAGAGGCTGTTTCATGATTTGCTGCAGGTGCTGAGGTTTCAGAGGTTTAGTGAGGATTCAGATCAGTGATTTTAGGTTTAAAAAAGCTGGATTTCAACATTGAAACTGGCAACCCAAATGTGAAACTCATGTGAGGCTCATTCTGCTTTCTGATTGGATAATTGTCTTAAGGACCAAAACACTAAATTATAAGATGAACAACTTTGCCATCGCGTCCAGTGTTTTATTTTATTTTTTTTTTATTTTTTTTTTTTTGTCAATTTGTAATTAAGAATTAATTAGCATTACAATTGTTACCAGTAAAAGCAATACTTGATTTCAACATGTCTGCCTCATATTTAGGGACACAGATACACAGATCAAGTCATGTAATGGAATTTAAAATCATATACTGTATATGGTTCCATTAAATCTGTCTTTTTTCATTGCACTGCATCATAAAGCTTTAATACAATTTGTCACCGATATGCATGCAGGAACTTTAAAACTCCATGCTTCCACTGGGGTGAGATCAAAAACACCAGGTGCCACATAAAACCTGTCACGAAACAGTCGAGTAAATGCAAACGTTCAAACAGTGGAGATGACGAAAATATTCATGAAATATTTTGTTTTAATTTTTGTCTTCAGCGTTATTTAAGTAGAGTCTTGCTAAATAAGGAATGCTGCATACTGTGAGAATTAGACAGGAACAGAAGATCCCGTGGGTGATTCGTTATGCATGGCGAAAATAAAGCAGAATCCACACTCGAGGGAGGCGATACAAAGACTACCTGATGCCATTCCAAAATTATCTTAAGAAAATTCAGAGACCCAATGCCTGTGCCTATAATTATTCCAAAAAAGGTAAATTTGGTCCTATTTTCTTCAGTGAATCAGTGATGTAAAGACGTAAGCAACTTTAAATGCTGAAAATGCTGAAGTCACATCAAACTATTTTGAAGTCTTAAAAGCTTGGTAAAGACGGCATGATTGACAGACAAATTAGACAGTCACAGAAACGCATGGTCCCTCAGTATCACGCCTCGCTGGTTATAAATTATGAAATTAATGAAAAAAAAATTACAAAAAAAACCAACAAAACATCGGCCGTGTCTGAATGTCCAGTTGCCGTCATGCCATTTTTAGTGGTGTCCGAATATCCAGTTGGTGAAAAAGTAGTGCACTCAAAATTTCCCACAATGCACCTTGAAAAGTCCTGGTATCGGTGGTCACAAGACTGGTCTATACAGATCACAATGCATTGCCAGTGTCATTTACGAGGCGCATGTATTTAACCGGACACAAGACGACTGAATGAAAACAGATAGATGCGCTGGTTTACTGTACTGTTGATCCCTGATTATGAATAAAATACTCTTAAAAAAATGGTATGTTATGGTGTAAAGTTGCTAGAGTTAGCCACTTACCTTAGCTTGGGCTGGTAAAAGAGCAATAATTTCCACATATCAGATCAAAAATTCATCCATCCATCCATTTTCTTCCACTTATCCGGGGCCGGGTCACGGGGGCAGCAGTCTAAGCAGGGACTCCCAGACTTCCCTCACCCCATACACATCCTCCAGCTCCTCTGGTAGGTCCCCGAGGCGTTCCCAGGCCAGCTGAGAGACATAGTCCCTCCATAGTCCTGGGTCTTCTCCAGGGCCTCCTACCAGAGATCCAGCTTAACAAAAAGTTGTATGATTATTATTAGTCTATAAATATTTGTGTGCCAGTCGAATCTTATCACTATTTACTACAGAAATCAAGTTTAATCAGAGTTTTTTTAATTTTTTTTTAATCTGACTTTTTTTCACCCAGACGTCAGAGTCACATGATCTGAATGTAGTGAGCTGCATGTCCGAATCGCTCTGTGAATGAGTGCACTATAGAGTCTGCTAAAGAGGGGTTAGGGGACTAGGGTGGACTCTCGGACACAGCCACAGTCTCCCGCAGAGCACTAAATGTTGTTCAGGTGAAAGAAGCTTGTTTGTTTCCCACATGCCACTGAAATAAATAAAAAAAAAAAACTATTTTAACAGTAAAAAGGAGAAAAACAGCTGGATTATAGCATCAAAGGAAGCTGTTCCAGTCTTAGGCCTCTAAACGAGAGGAGAGAGAGTACAGAAAATAAATATATAGCTAATTAATATTCCTCTGCCACACTTGTAGTTTAAAGAGTTCCTTAGGTACGCTTTCAGAGGCTTCCGAAGTCTGGAGTATGGAATGTGCATGGAGTTTCTACAGTATAAGTATTTGCCCATATTTGACGAAGGCGTTCAGAAAATATGCTCAGCTGTAAAATACCTTTTCTGGCTGGTTGAGTTTCAGAAGAAAGTTTTTGATCACATCATAGGAGTTGTAGTTCCTATTTTAAAGCATCCCAACACCATTAACTGCTACTGGACTTTAACATGACCATGATAAGGATTTCTTCCACAATCAGACCTGTCGCTCTCTGTCCAATGTTCTTTTGGTATAAAAATAAGATAAATTGATTGATTCATTTTGGGAGGTCTTTTACCTTGGTTCCAGTTGTTTAAGTGAGTGTCACTTGTGGCACAGTTATACAGGGCTTTGTTAATTTGCTAAAAGTTCAAAAGCTTTACTCACAGCTGCACCCCAACATGAAGCTATTGAAGATGAAAAAAAAAAAGACAGAAAACTTATGCTTAATAAAATGAACGCCAAGGACAGAGGCCCATCAGCCGGATGCAAGACAGAGCTTATATCCAATGTGTATGTATTTTCACAAGGCCTGATAGGTAATCAAAAGCCACAGAGACATGGACCACACCATCTTACAATGATTAACTGCAAAAAGTAATATCGAGGTTAAAGTTCAGGTAAAATGACTGAAAGAAAGATCATTATACTACTTCTGATCCAAGTTGCCTCCCATTCTTGTTTAAAGATGGATTGTCTGTACTAACAAATATAGCCTCTTTCACTCCCCTCTTAAACCATTTCTTTGGTTTGGCGAAGATCTGTACCTCACTATCTTGAAAAGAGTGGTTAGTGGCTTTGATATGGACAGCAGATTGGGGTCCCGAGCGGCTCTTGTGACCGTGTTGGTGCATTTCTCTTATGGAATGGCTGTTTTGTTTCTCCTATTGTAATACTCACTGCAGTTTTCCCTACACCGAATGGAGCAGACCACATTGCTTTGTTTGAGTATTTAAGTATTCAACAGTAAAAGTCTTCCAATGAAATGAGTGTGCGTGTGTTTTTTTTTTAATTATGCAAAAACTAGTTGTTCCACAGGTAGATATTTTTACTTGTCAAGCGAAATTTACTCAAATCAAGATAAAACATTGTTAATTCAAGTCGTTGTAACATTTTGCAGTGTACAGCAGGGTCCATCTGACTGCAAAAGTGAGCAAATAGCACCCCCATTTGACACTTGTAAAGGCCATGCATGGGAAATGAAATTCTGCCAGCAGGTACCAGCGAGCCGTTACATTCCATATGAGTTGCTGAACACTTAGTGACAGGACTTGGCTCCGATTGCTCCCCCAGCTTCTAGCATTACACTGTTGAGCAGGCACACCATATATAATGAGGGAATCTTGCCTTTGTACGTGTCACCCCTTGCACTCCGAGCTGCCGAAGCCTATTGTTTCGCTTGGAGGATTAGCATGACATCCATATTAATGCGCAGGGTTCCACGTGCCAGCATTGTAAGATTTCTGATGTCTTGAAATCACATTATGTGTTGTAACTTGAAATGGCGCCCTTGATGTGTACAGTGTGGGCACAATACTGAGCACCAGAATCCCCACGAGGAATGCGCCTTTCACCTTGGTCTAGTGAGGAAAAACGTAGCATGTATAAACAATTAGTGATGCGTCTATAATGGCAACGCAATACAATGAAATGCCCTCGAGGTCTGCATGCATAATGTGCAACTTATACTTACAAACAAAGACCCTCAGCTGTAATAAATACTAAAGCATATTTCATTTTCGCCGTTTATTCTTGTACAATGGCCAGAGTACAGTTTACAGTACTTCTTAGCGTAGGCTCTCCACATTTTTGTAACTTAAAATAGTTATAAAATTGTTAAAGGGCCCATATTATGCTGTTTTCTGATCTATGTTATAATGTTTCTTTGTCAAAAATATACCTGGACTTGTGTTTTGTTTCGTTCACACATAAATCCTGCATATTTAGGCTTCTTAGTTCTTCTCTCAAACAGAAAACACTCTGTTCCACCATGTGGCAATACAGGAAGTGCCTCCCTGTGTTTTAAGCTCCATACAGCTTCATAAGAATCATTTGGATAATTTCAGCCTTGAAATTGCCCATCTGTACTAAGCTAAATGTAAAAGGTAGCTGTTAACTTGAAAACTACCTCTTTATGACATCACAAGGTGGAACAGAGGATTTTGAGCTTTGGGGATGTAGACAAATTAATAAGATTACTCAAACATGTGCATGAAACAAAACACAACTCCAGGTATCTTTTTAGGATGTAACAACATTCTAACATGGCTTACAGCTCACAAAAGCCAAGTTTGCGTAGTATAGGACTTCTAATCATAATGTGGTTGTTGCTGGAGCACTGAATGGATCCTGCATCCTCTTCAAGCAATAGCTGTGAGTGTGATACAGAGGACATGCATCTGCAGTCTGTAGTGTGTTAACATGCTCAGAGACACTTATCCTGACTATTGTAATGCTGGAAAGTATATCCAGTATGGAACACAACTGGACACATGGAGGAGAGATGTTGATGTGACATAGCAACCCAGCATTTTCAGTCCTCGAAAAAGAAGGATACTGAAACATACGAGTGAATGTAAACTCAACTCGAGGCGAAGTATGACATGGTTGAAAGCTATAAACTACAATATTGGCTTAAAACACTTAACAGTGTAGTAATAGGAGTGGGTCCATTGACTTGCTGTTCAAAACTGAGAGACCCCGCTTCTCCTGAATTGAAATTTTTCCATAGTGGGCAGTGGATGTTTATTTACAAATTTTATTGTCAAAAAAAATCACTGTGACTGTGAAGTAGGTGGCGATATGGAGTAGCGGAATATAGAAATTTTCCAATCTCTCAAGGCTCAAACGCACGACAATACAGGATTACTCAAACATGCATGAATCAATCTAAAGACAACTTTGAGTAAGCTAATGATGGGGGAATACTGCTGTAACTTCATAAAACCCTTATATAGTTTTTTACATAGATGTGCTCTTTAAAGGGGAAACTGACCTTTACCAAAACTTGTATATTACATGTGAATAATTGATGTAAATTCTACCAAAAACACATACATTTCAGTAAGTAAGTCAAAGATTTGAGTCTCTAATGTTATGGAGAAGAATATATGATCTAGGGCTGGGCAATATGGTGATAAAAGTCAATTTGTCTCCTTCCTGTGATCATATGCCTGATTTTTGTAAAATTGTTATATTGTGATTGACAAATTTTCTCTTGAAAGCAGCTTAATGCTTAAATGCAAGGCACGTTCATTTGTATGGCAAAGTAATTCAAAGTGCTTTACAGAATAAGAAAGTCATCATGTACTAGTCATCATGTGGCTGTTAAAGTTCAAGTCTGAGTCCATTATTACCCCTAGATTACACAAAGACACCTTTCCCACCCACGCTTCCTATTGGTCAGCCTTAGCAATACTCTGAGTGAGTGACAGGTGGATTAAACCAGTTGCTATGAAGTGTGCACTTTCAGAAGATGCAGGCGACTTTAGCTACCTCTACCAGACTGTATAAAGACACCAAGTTTATATAAATCATGATAAAATCTAAATTGTAGTCTAGCTCCAAGAAAATTGTTATAACTATTTTTTCGCCCTCTACTTTTATGATGTATATATGAGTCTACGTGATACGTTTCTAAACAGTAAATCAATGTATTAGCAACAGAAACTTTGTAGAGAAAGAGAATAGACTTGTATAACAGAAAAAGTTTATTTTGTAAAACTTGGCTTCAGTCCCTTATCCGACAGGTTCAAATTGATCGTGAGTATTTCCCAGAAGGCTCTGCAGGTCTCTGCTGTTGTGAGAATGTCAGCAGATAATAAAGCCACTTACTCCGGGATGAGAGTTCATGTTTAAAGGGTCGCAGAACACAGACTGATGAATATTGACAAAGAGCTGAAAAGTTTTTGTCATCCCAATAGCTCTGACAAATTGTTTGCCAGCCCTTCCTATCACACCAGCACTCTTCAACCAAATGACTCTGAACTCGGCAAAAATCAATCAAGGGTAGAGTGAGAAATGTAACTCTTTCAGGCTCCAATCTTTTCTTTCATCTTGGAACTGTGCTGAATACAACCAATCTTCAGATATTTGCAAGCTGTGTTAAGTATATGAATCTTTGATCTTTTTTTTTTTCACCAAATACAAAAATATATATATATAAAATCAGAATCTTTGTTGATGTAAACTCTCATTTGTCCAGAAGAGGTCCATGGTAGAAACATTTTGGAAACGGATGAGTCATCTGGACAGTATTTATGAAATTAATATTCAGCATGGCAGAAACTGAAACAACTAAATAATAATACCAAGATAATTCTAAGATGGCTGATCAAATATCTGACAATACCTCACTAATCTGATGGTTGCCGGTTCTATGCCCTAAGTGCATAGTTATGTCCTGGGCAAAGACATATTAATCACATTCCCTGCGTGATCTGTAGCTTCAGAAGAACCTCCAACAAGTGTAACTAAGGTGTGCATCATGGACTAAGCTTTAAAGAACTATATAAATCAATCTACACTAGACCAGCACATTAACACAGCAACAATGAAACATGCATAGCTTAAGATTGAAATCCAATGTGCTATAAATTAATTGCCTATTAGAATGTAAACTTTTTCTGATTATACTTCTTGGTAAGTTTGTGGGCTATGATTACAACTGTTGCTTACAATATCCATAGATGCACCTAAATGAAAGGCTCCATCTGGTCTGTGTAGGTGGTCACCATCTGGAGGTGGAGGCTGCCCACATCACTGCTCAGGTGTCAGGTGAAGTCCTCGTCAGACCCTATGTGTGCAGGGAGAGCCCTCCTTCAGTGTGGTGATTACTTCTTGTTTACAGCAGAGGTTACAGGCTCGGATCATTCGGTGTCCGCCCGAGAGGTGACCCACCGCAGTTGGCAGGCTGCCCGGGAACCAGTGGTGCAGTGATTATGTTGTTGTTTTCCATACATTAGCACATGATTGGGGTCAAATGTACGATCATATAGCAGAGATGTTTTGCTGCAAGTTTATATATATATATATATATATATATATATATATATATATATATATAATATATATATATATATATATATATATATATATATATATATATATATATGTATTTATATATATTTATATATATATATATTATTTATTTATTTTTTGTGTTATTGTCTAGTTTGACCCTTATTGGTGTAAACACTTTTTTTTTTTTTAATCTAGTCAATCTAGAAGGGCTCTCTGAAGGCAATCAGGAAAAGGTGGAATGTCATGGTGAATACTTGAAGCTGACTGGTCAAAGTGTCACAATAGAGGAACAAGCTGAAAAATCTAAACTTTTTTGTTAAATCAAGTTGAGAGACAAACACAAATACACAAAGTGCCCCCCTCTGCATGTTTTTCCAAAACAAAATAGTCTGTATTTTTACAAAAATAGACCAACGTACTTCAGCCAACATCGCCATGTTTGTTTCAGTGCTTCACCCTTGGCCTCTGCCCAAAACACAATGCTGCCTTGTGATTGGTTTAGTACAGGCCTGAATGTCATATGAAGTGGTGTTTGTGAGCTCAGAAATATCGTCAGAATTAATCATGGTGGCCAGGTTACTAACTACTTACTAAGTAACAAGTAATTTCATTCTATTTGAGATAAATCTGTAGGCATGTGTTTTAATTAGTTTAATTTGTTATGCTTTTAAGTGTGTTGACAGCTTCACATAAATGAAAAACAAAAAAAAAAAACAAAAACTGTTGAATACAAAATCTGAAAATTACTTTTGTATAAAATATTAGCAGTCTTGCCCCATCAGAAACATCCCCATATGCCCCTCAACTTAAATCATGCACAGTATCAAGCAATATGGCTAATATGGCAATGTGCTGACACGCACATTGCCATATTAGCCATATTGCTTAGTTCTGTTTTTCTGTAATCCACTCTTAGGGTAGACTATACATGAAGAGATGGGTGCAAGATGATTTTGGAGTGAATCATGCAACCATACATAAGATTTAAATCTAAAAAAAAAAAAAATAAATATTGAAAAACATATTGCAAATTTGCCCATATGTTCAGAATGGCCAACTATACATTTGAATTGCAGGGTTGACTGTTGAACTTTACTGACCTGATGACTAAATACTGTTACATCATATGAGATTGTAGACGTATCACTGATACTTCAGCAGACTTGCATTATATTAGATTGAATGTCCACTTGTCAGAGAGTTCCACCCCGCACACAAAGCCCTGAATCAAAGGGCTCTCTGCTTTAATGAATCCCCACACCTCCACACTGTCACAGGCCGATCTGGTTCCACCTGGCTGCTTCAGCTGTCATGTCCATCATTCTTGATCATTGGTGGTTAGTGGAGCGCAGTCTGACCAATCTACAAGGTCAAGCATCGCCATGGTTACCATTCCTTCTCTCTTCTGTCCACTTCCATCTTACAGTTGAGTGAGGACACTGAATGGATTGTGTGCAGATATGTTAACAATGTTACACTATTGAAATACATTTACATCAAATGCAGAGTCTAATCACATAGGTAGAGAATTTTCCTTGCAAAATGCCAACATATGTTAAATGTAATTTGAATGAGTTTGTGTTTACCCAAATCATAGTACATCAGATGTTTTTTTCTGTAAGTCTTCATTTAATGATGAGATTAAATGTTGGAGAAAACAACTCCCAATCCTCATGCTACATAATCTTAAAGGTCCTATATTGACTCTTTAGGCTATGGTAGAATGTTGTTACCTCATCAAAAACATACCTGGAGTTGAGTTTTGTTTCATTTACACATGTTTGAGTACACCTTTATTGTTACTCTGTCTACATCTCCAAAGCTCAACATGCTCTGTTCCACCTTGTGATGTCATGAAACAGTTAAGTTACCCTTTATACTTTGTTTAAAATATTGGACATTTCAGGGCTGAAATTATCCATGTGGCTTTTAAGAACATAGTGGGGCACCTGTATTACTTTGTGTGTCAAACATGTGAATGAAAAAAACACAACTCTGGGTATGTTTTTGATGAGGAAACATTATAGATAAGAAAATAGTGTAAAATGGGCCCTTAAAACATAATCTAATAAGCAACATCCTGACCGACCTTGTTAAAACAACAATATATGACTTGACATGGAGGTGGCACACCACCTGCGTGATTCCATGCAGAATGTTACATTCTCTAAGGGGAGGGGTAAGTTTTATGCTGTACTGTTGAGTATTATCACCAAATGAACAATTGCATAGAGGCCCTCCTCCAGAGTCAGGCTTGTGGAAATGAGGATGGTGAAGAACTCTCAGAGTAAGGACACATTTTTCAGTGCATTAAAAAAAATAATAATTAAAAAATAAAAGAGCATAAAATTGGAAAATATATTTTTTAAAAGTCTGAATGTTAACCTTTATCTGAACTCAACATCCACTGAACTCTTGAATCTGTAATAACTAAATCTTCAAAGGACTCCTGTTTGGCATATGAGCTGTGTCAAAACAAACAATATGGCCACCGCTTTTATCAGAAGATGAAATATGTTCCAAGTCAAAAAGAGCCCGACCCATGACTGGGCATCTTCTGACTCCTGACCCATCTCTCCAGTGTTGGACGCTTGAACTAATTAGAAATGGGCTTAAGTCTTCATAACAAGACACCAGCAGTCTGCCAAGGGATTTTAAAGTAACATGAGAAAAAATGAAATCAAGACTAGAGTGGTCGCATTTATGGGCAAAATGACTCTGTAAAAATAAATAAATAGACAGATTTTTGTGAGTTCACAAACTCAAAATCCATCTTGTTAAGCCTGGTTTATAGTCCAACGTGAAATCAATGCAGATCTGCCACACAGCTCCCTCGACGCACATGACAGTCAATCAGTTGCTTTGCTGTGTACATGCTATGTATGGACTGTGTATGTGCCAAAAAGTTAGTAGGCACTGAATTTCTACCAAACCATGCATGGACTGTGATTGTATGATCCACAAAGACGATGACAACAACTGATTAAAATCAGCTTGATACAGTTACAGTTTGCCACAGTCATGTCTGCATATGAGCCTAGAGTGATTGTTTGTTGTCCAAATGAAACAGTTTGGATTCCCATGACGCACCTGGAGCCTGATTAGCTCCGCAAAAGCTTGAATGTCTCAGAGCTGCATCAGGACGTCAACTCTCAGCTGCATGGAGCCTGATGCTGGACTATAAACCAGCCTTTAAGCTCCGGATGAAGCATTGGCTCCTGATCGGCCATTGTGGTTTGGGCGGAGGCCAGCGGCAAACAAACCAAAACAAACGTGGTGAGCCCAATAAACATACTTCGGCCTATTGTATGTGTAGACCTCAATTCAGAGGGCTACACATATCAATCTGGAATGAGCCAGGTTACATCTGTGGGGTGCTTTGGTGCCTACGGGTCAACAACTGAGGAAATGCACTTTAGGACTGTATATTGTACTGTATATTACTTTAGGATGTATATTGTATATAATACAGAAATGAAGATATGGATAAAAATAAAGTGGTTCAAATCTGCACATACATTTTGAATAGAATGCTAAACTCATCTGCTTGCTACATGCTGCCATTGCTAGCAATCACTTTTGTTCCTGTACTGTATGTCTTCAAAAATCCCAGTGGACAAGAAAATTGCATTGGTTGAACATTTCTCTGAATAGAACATTACAGTAATTTCCATTTCAACTGGGTTCATTTACCTCTCTTCTTGGAAGTTACCTCTTTACCGCGTACCACCCTAGCCTGTTTAGTTGTTTGGCTTTTATAATTACAATCACAAGCAGAGCGAGGCCTGTTGCATATCTAATTAGAGGCAGTTTAACATGGGAGTTTATCAAAGCCTGCTTCAGCCACTGTGTCCAAACTAGAACAGCATGGGGACAGTGCTATGGCTGATTGCACACCACTGGAGGCCCGACTGCTTGTTTTGTCTATTGTAGGATTGAGATAAGTCACAGAAGGGTGGGTCACCTCTGATAAACGTGCTCAGACCAGCAATGTAATGAGTCCCAGTTATCGCAGAAGACAATAAGCAATGTGAATGCCACCCAAATACAAACATGGGGTGAGAATAATGAGAAAAATTCCAGTGGGTTTTAGTACATTTTGCGCCACACAGAACCTTTTTTCCCCCGGTTACTAAATTTGTTATAATTGGATTTTGTAAGTTAACTGGCACCTCTGAGTGTGGAGATGGGTTATGGGCGTGTTATACTTAGTTATGTTGCCAGGTTAGGTTATGCCTTAAAAGCACCTTCAAAAAAATAGCGGCTTTTAATAATAACAACCTCTTTAATAACACTTTAGAACACAGACCAATACTTTCCAGTTAGTTACAGTGGTAATTCCTTGGTATTTGATGAAATAAGCGTGAGGTATTTATACTGGTAATTCCTCAGTACTTGAAGTGGTAATTATGTAAGTAATTAAGTAACTTGCGGTTATTTAAAGGACCTATATTTCACAAAACTGACTCTTGTGAGCTTTAAGCCATTTTATAATGTTGATATCTCTTAAAACATACCTGGAGTTGTATTTTTTCATTCACACATGTTTGAGTAATCCTTTATTATTGAAAGCAATCCTCAAAATGCTCTGTTTCCATTGTGATGTCATGAAAAGTCTTTTGGTTTTTTTTCCCCAAGTTAACTGTGCACCTTTTACCTTTTGTTCAGTAGAGGTTGGATGATTTCAGCCCTGGAACTGCCAAATGACTCTAGTGAAGGTGTATGGAGTTTTAAAACACAGTGGAGTACTTCCTGTATTACCACATGACATCACAAGGTGGAACAGAGTGTTTTCTGTTTGAAAGAATATGCAGGGTTTCTGTGTTAAACGTATGAATGAAACAAAACACAACTCCAGGTATGTGTGTGACTTACATTCATATTTCTTTTGTAGTTGAAGTGGCAATCACTACATACATACAGTGGTAATGCATTGGTACTTGATAGTGGTAATTCCAAGGTACTTACAGTGCTACTTACTAGGGATTTTGCACTTAAGTTTTATGGTTGGCGTTATGATGACAAGTTTTGTTCCCGACTGTTTGCTGCAGTGCCATTGAAAAATGTGCCAAATAAATGCAATCATCGCTATGGAAACTGTAATGTACATATTATCCTATATATTATGCATTTGCTTTGCCGTACTGCTCTGTAACAGCGCTCTTCATCCAGAATAAGCTGAACCTGCAATTAAGTTCATTTTCACTTCTGCCATCTTCTTTGACCCTGAACATTTGTTTAGTTAAATGGGCCACAAGCAGCGATGCCAACTAATTTTTGAAAAGCCTATAATTGCCCATTATAATTACCACCTCCTAGCGAGTAATTTGACCAAGTGTTTTATTTTTAATCAAATAACAGGACAACACTTGAATCCCATTTTCTCGTTACATTTTATCACTCCAATTAACTTTTTTTTTTTTTTTTCCTGGGAACTACAATAAGATCAGGGTGACTGAGTTGCCTCCCATATTTTTAATGCTGCAGTTAAAATCTAACTGCTACTTCATGGTCATTCCACCCATAATATGCATTCGGCTTTTTGAATAATACAATCTATCCTCATGTATAGTCACACTTATGATATGGAAAGTGCCAGACAGAAACATGGGCTTATATTTATGCTACATTAAACTTGTCTTTTTCATTTACTATGTCCTTGAACCTGGTTTGGGGCGCATAATAGATACCTGAATAGCTAGAGTGTATTTTCACATTGCAACAAAGAGATTTCATGAAGCAGAATGTGAAAATAAGGGGAAGTTAGGAGTGCATAATATTTGCAACCCACATCGCAAAACTGCACAATACATGCACATTCACAAACTAAGTGACCGGTAAAATACTTGTTGTTGCTAGGTGAGAAATGAGTCTTTTGTTACGCTGGGGTTTTTTGGGTAAAAGTTGGTGAGAGGTAAAAACAACTTGTAATTTTCAGGTCAACAGATGCACTTGAATCAGTGGAGAGTGGGCATGCAATCGCAAATAAAAACATGCCAACGTACAAATCAGGGGAAAAGAATGTGTATTTCATTTGTCACAAGCATAATTTGACACATTTAAAGCTCCACTGTGTAACTGTTTAGCCAAAAAAACATGTTATTGTTTTGGATAAAATATTCCTCCATATGGCATTAAATGTATATATTTTGCGAATGTTGCGGTGTATGGGTTGAACTTACTACATGAAAGAGTCATGAAGGTGATGTTGCTTAAAAGTTTTTAGTTATGTAGTGTAATAAAACAAATCTTTATATAAATGGGTTTCTTTATGTTTTCCTAATGCAGGCTTACCCTACGATTTAGAACAAAGTGGCACTATATATTCATTGGTTTCAGAGTGATGAGCACTCTTGGCATGGGAATTACCAATTCAAAACTAATAGTACTCAAAATGGTGACTATAATGATGCTGAGTACATCCCTGCTTATTCTAATACATCTAGCACTGAAATTGCCTTTTTAGCTAACACTGATGGAAGAAGACTTCTTTCTTGAAGTCAACATTGTACCAAGTCTAACTCAAAAAGGGCGATTGTCAGTTGAAAGGACTTCAAACCATAAGATTAACCAATCCCTACAAATAATGATAAGGTTCAACATTTGAAGGTTTCTGTAAATCTTTCATAGAGTTACATAGCGCCCTTGCCCACCATCTGAGAATATGACATCATCAAATTCTAGGAAATGAACGCAACCTATTGGATGTGTCCTGTGTATTTTCAGAAACCTGAATGTAGCAGATTATGACACCAACCGAAATTTACTGCTCCCTTTAGACTTTAGCCACAATGCATCATCTGCCTGTAAATCCCTTGTGTAAACTCAGGCCTGAATTACCTCCAAGTGGTGACCATGCCCAAGGGAAACCTCTCATCCACCGACAGCAAGGGCATCTGTGGACCTATGCATCAGCGGACAACCTTCCTTAAGGCCAATCAATATGCTGTATCATTTTAGAGAGAGGGAAAGGCCAGGCTGTAGTTTCACAAGTTCTGCATTGGACACATGCTAATGCAGAGGACAAAGCTAAAATGATGTTCAATTCTTGTGGTGCTAAATTATTATTATATAATTTATATAATATATATTATATTATTATTATTATTATTATTATTATTATTATTATTTTTATCCATTTATTTTTACCTGATTTGTACATTGTTGGGTTGTTGGCGCCTCAGTTTGAAATTATGACAAAAGATGGAGTATACCTGATACATGCATGAATTTTGAGCAGTGAAAACAGACACAGCAGGGGCCATCGCAATGCCAACGTGCATCCATATTTTTGCAATTTATTATTCATGGTTCCCACCGTGGCTGACGTGTGTGCCTTGCTAGAAGGCATTCACAAGACTTTTTAAGGAAGCTCAACAAATTTGAGCAACTGTGCTGAGTGTTGTTACCAGCTCCATCACGATGTGGTTTGGAAACTACACAGTGCAACAAAGGAAGATGCTCCTGCGTGTGATTAAAACACAACACATCAGTGGAGCAGCCTTCCCCTCTGCTGGACACCTGCAAGGCAAGTTTATTTGAATAGCACAATTCGTACACAAGGTAATTCAAAGTGCTTTACAGAATAAGAAAGACATTGAAATCACACAAATCAAAACAATATTAAAACATTAAAACAAAAGAGCGCAGAATAAAAACCTTTCCGTCATATGCACAGATGAACAGAACTGTTTTGAGCCTGGATTTAAACATTGTCAAAGTAGAGGCCTGTCTCCCATCTTCAGGAAGACTGTTCCAGGTTTTAGCTGCATAAAATTGAAATGCAGATTCCCCATGTTTAGTCCTGCACCAGCAGGAGGCCGGTCCCTGAAGTCCTTACCTGCAACAGTTGGGTCATCAGGATGGCTCATCAAGGACCAGACACACCCTCAGAACTCACTGTTTGCAATGCTCCCCTGTGGAAGGTGCTCCAGAAAATTTAGGTTAAGAACCATGCAGCTCATAAACAGTTTCCCAGAAACCATTATACTTTTAAATAATCAGTGGCTGTAACTGATGCAATTGGCATGCACTGTATGCTTTACGTCATTTTCAGGTATACTATTGGTCAAGGGAAACAAGCATTTCTTTGTATACTCTAAGTCATGTTTTCACCACGTGCCTGACAGTAAAGTTCTTAGAATCAGCCTTTATTAGATCCGGCCAGCATGCAACTGTTACGTCCCCATGCCCCCAGCTCCTCCTCCCTGGACCTCTCCTGGTTTGCTCCAGCTGGTGGCTGATTGACAGCAGAGTCCTGCGTCTGATTGGACCAACAATCAAGAGGCCTGGCCAATCAAGACCTTCCACCTGTGGCAACAACACTTTAAAAGGACCCGCCCCCTGCCCCTCCAGACTGCCAGATTCTGTGTCTTCACTGTGTGCTACCACTGTGGAACTGTGGAACTGTGGAACTGTGGAACTGTGGAACTGTGGAACTTTGGAACTTGGAAAACTTGGATTTTTGTGCAATTGGACTTTGAAATTTTGACCCTTGCAAACCTTTGGTTAACCCCAAGACTTGTTTGTTTTTGTGTTCTCGCAATTTAAGTACTTTTGTTTTGTTAGCTGAATTTTAATTTTACACATTGAAATTTACTCAGTGCAGAGCCTCTTTTTGTTAGTTTTTGCTTAAACATTCCTTTTAAATAAATTATAACTTTAGTTTAACCATTTTACATCTGGTTTTGTTACTTCCCCTTTTCCCTAGCTGAGCTGGGTCGTAACAGCAACTGTGTAATTTTGTTGTATAACTATTGAGCATGTTTGTACTGTTTGACATAACATGCCCCCATTCACTACCATTTTAAACTCTCATCTAAACTTCTGTACAAACTTCCAAACTTCTTATGGAGGGCACCTTTCTGCTCCCTGAACCTGAACCGTGGAGTCAGCCACTAATGTGATTCACCCTGGGTCTGCTTCGTCTCCCCTTCCAATTCTTCACCATATGCTAATTTTACGCAGCGACCCAGGCAGGGAGAGCTTCAGTGTTGATGAAGTACAAGAGAGCTACGCCAAGAATAACGGGATTCCTGGGGTCTTATTTTTGGAATCGAATTAGCCTAAAATGGGGTCATGATCTGAAATCACTGAAAGGTCAATGTTGAGTTTTTTTCTTCTTTCTTTGGAAAACGAGTGAATAATACAGCCAAGCTTTTTAAACTCAAGGGACGTTTTTGAATATTTCAGATGGCTCATAACCGGATTTGAAGTAGCAGTTCAAAGTGCTTGATTTTCCTTTTCAGTGTATTTGTTGAAATAAAAAAATAAAAATAAAAAAAAGTTGCTCTAAAAGATTTTATTCTAGTGTCTTCAGGATGCTGGGGTTACTGTATTAATTACTACTTTCCTCTTTCTTTAGTTTTTTTCTCATACCTTTAGTTTCACAGGCAGGTCTAATAGTGAATGGAGGTGGAGAGTTGGGAGAGACATTACAGCAAACATTTGGATCCGGGACATAAGGAAATTAAAGGTCTGCTATGTAACTTTTCTGGTGGAGGATCTGTCACCTACTTGGATCTGGATTTGTCATTTCTTACATGTCTGGCATTAAACCTATATCTCGATCAGGCCAGTTTGCACGTTCATTTAAGTTGGACTATCCACGCTTTTTTTTTTTTTTTTTTGGCAATAAAAATCGCTCTTAATGCAAGATAAATAAGTTTAATGTCATACTCTGGAACATTTCAAACCATGCTATGAGCGCACTTTTAAATATAGGACCAAACAGAAACGTTGAGTCCTTGCAATAAAATATAGATCATGTTGCTACATAATCAAATCAGGCATATAAACCACTTTCTTGTATCTAAATGTGCATTTTGAATGTACAAAGAAAAAAAAAACTATTTGATGTTTCATCTCTAAAAAGCCAGGCCTTTTTTTCAGTTACCACACTGCCTGTATTGTGTTTGCCCTGGAGTCCGTTTATCCTTTAAGCAGCGGATGTCCGTCCACCCCACTTGGCACCCATGAGCCAGAGGTGTAGATTCAATTGTGCAAGCTGTTCTGTGCCCTCTGCCCTTGTTTTCACTCTCTCCTAATGTAATATTTCCTTTGACATCAACAAAAGGCTCTCACAATGCTGGAGGGTGGACTCATGTGCAGATTTTCTTGTTTTTTCTACCTTAACCAAAAAAACAGCCAATATGGGACTAGAGAGACTACTCCATGCACTTGTAGTAGGTTAGACTACTGTAACGTCTGCCTGCTCACTGGCCTCTCCAAACGAGCATTAAGACAGCTGCAGTACATCCAGAACGCTGCTGCTCGGGTCCTGACTAGAACCAGGAAGTATGATCACATACTCAGGTCTCTGCACTGGCTCCTGTGGCTCAGATAATAGACTTTAAAGCAGCTCTGCTTGTGAACAAGTCTCTCCATGTCCTAGCACCAAAGTACATCTCTGACATGTTAGTGCCATATGAACCATCTCACAGTCTGAGGACCTCAGAGGCCAGCCTCCTGCTGGGGCCCAGAGTCAGGACTAAACATGGGGAATCATCATTTCAGTTTTGTGTAGCTAAAACCTGGAACACTCTTCCTGAAGATGTGAGACAGGCCTCTACTTTGACAATGTTTAAATCCAGGCTCAAAATGGTTCTGTTTAGCTGTGCGCATGACTGAAAGGTTTTTATTCTGCACTCTTCTGTTTTAATGTTCATTTTATGATGATTATTTATGTTTTGATTTGTGTGATTTTAATGTCTTTCTTATTCTGTACAGCACTTTGAATTACTTTGTGTAGGAATTGTCCTATACAAATACATTTGCATTGCCTTGCCTCATGAATAGATGAAATACAACATTATCACCATGCGTCCATTCAAAATTACATTTACCTTGTAATATTTACAAGATTCATTCAGTTCAAACATGGATTCAAATTCAGTGAGATTTCGAACATTTTTCTAAAACTTTTTTTTTTTTAAATTATGTTTGGCTCCACACTTTAAAGCCTCTGAATAACACTGGTGTCACATTTGGAAATAAGTTTGGAGCCCAGCCCACAACACACAAAAATCTTAAGTTAAAATGTCCAAATTTAAAATCTTAAGAAGTACAAAAAAAAAAAAAGATTAAATATGGGAAAGTACCCAACTTTATGAACAGTTTGTAAGTTTCGCCAATGCAAAATCAAGTTTGTCCATTCTCATGCATTGTCAGGTCCTCAGTCCCCCATAATGCCTGTGATTGGCCATAACACTGGTTCACTCGGATTATAAAACTCATTGTCATTACTACAAATAATTCATAAAAAAAAAACTAAAACATGCAATAGCTTAACCCTGCACTGCCTCAGCCATGCCAGTTTCCCATCTCGACACTGGCAAAAAACTCTTGATCCTGCACATTTTGGAGTATAAAACTTGTGATTTTGACGATTGACGAGTATTATATCATTTAATGTCTATATTAGTTTTAAAGTAAATGGTCATGGTCACATTTTTATAAAGTGCTTTTCCACCTTCAAGGAACCACACACAGTCATTCACACAAGGGCAAGGTGGGTAAAGTGTCTTGCCCAAGGACACAATAACAGCTGGAATCACAGCACTAACCTGTGGGTCAGTGGATTTGATTGTTTTTAGCTTTACCAATGATTTTTTTTTTTTTTTTTTTTTTTTTTTTTATGTTGAGAGCAGGATTCGAACCACCAACTTTCAGATGAGAGAACAAACACTCGAACATGAACTGAGCTGCTGTCACCCAATAAAATGTAAAGTAAAATGTAAAATGTAGAGTGATGGTGGCTCTCATACAGAATTTTATACAAAAAAAAAAAAATACAAAATACAAAATACAAAATAGATAAATATTAATAAAAAAAAAAAAAAAAAAAAAAAAATTAAGTTTGAATAAATTAGCAGATGATGTTAATGCCTTAGAATCAGTGAGTTCAGAGTAGCTGGGTAGTAGTACCAGTGCTCAGTGCTCTTTAAGGGGCATGCAAAAGGGACTGCACTTAATGATTTATTACCTTGTGCCACGGCGGAAATCAAAATGGATTCGAGAATCTGCTCAACTTTTAAATCTAGAACAGGAAGAGGGTGATTTATGGCTGTGACATTGCTAGCCCCCGTGTGTTGGCAGAGTGTCTTGTCAAGCATGTACAAAGCAGCATCTTAGCCTCATTAAGCACATTCAAGTTATGTACAGTGTAATGATTCTTTCTTCCTTTTTTAAAGTCACATGATTTATAAAATGCTATCCGTGCAACTGTTACCTGCCGTTCTCATTATTCTATGTAACAAGGATGAATCGCGCCGCGCTGCTTTCCACTCAGCCGCGTCAGGTCAGGCAGTGCAAACATGTACTGGAGAACAACACGGTGTAAAATAAAAAAAAAAAAGATGGTGTTTTAAAGGGGCTGGGTGGTATGAGGAATAAATGAGTCTGCCCTACTTTGAAGATAACTGGTGTTCAAAAAAACTCGGTGTTATTTAAGGTCAGCAATTGTCTGAATGAACAGAATTGATTATGTAAAAAAGACAAATAAATAAAAAATACCTGTGCCATTGGCCCCTCCAACCACCAACAATCACTCACACCACATTCATTCTGGGCAAGGGGGGGGGTCAAGTGTCTTGCCTAAGGACACGACGACGGAACTTCAATTCTCTGAACTTCGGGTTGGTGGATAAGTGCTCTAACCATTGAGTCACTGTCGCCCTTTTATTAGAAACTAGCCTTTTTGCTTTTACTACTAGAAAAAGTATTCATTCTATAACTGAGGACCCTGGTATTGAAGCCTTCAGTGTCCTTTCTATCATTTTTGAAATATTAATGTTATGCACGATGATTAGGATTATCATTGGTGGAAGGTAACAAAGTAAAAGTAGTAACATACTGTACTTAAGTAGAATTTTTAGGTATCTGTACTTTACTTAAGTGCATTTACAGTGGATACTTTTCACTTTTACTTCACTACATTTGAGAGCAAGTATCTGGACACTACATTTTTAAACTGGTCTGAAAAGTAAAAAAAAAAATACTTTTAATATGATTCGAGGGGTTATTTTTACTATGTTTGTGGTAAGATCCCGTCAAAAATTTCGAGTTCAAGTTTCGGCTTTAAGCGAGCAAAAATAAACACGCAAAATTCATGAGAAAAATTAAGAAACTGATTTGTATTATTACCGTTGACCAAAATACATATCATATTTAATCATTGTCACTACATTTAACACTTAACAACACTTAAGTGAAATAATTTTACGTTTTACTCTTTAAGTATAGTTTTAAACAGACACTTAAATACTGTTACTTAAGTAGAATTTTCCACGTGATTTACTTTTACTTGAGTAACTTTCTGCCTCTCTATTTGTACTTTTACTTCCACTACTCCTAATTATAAGTGGAAACGTGCTGAGTAAGTTAGCATCTAGCTTTCTCCCCTTACTCTAACTAAAATGCGTTTCACCTTAAAATGGAGCTATGCCCGAATAACCCTCTTTTAAAACATATTGTCACCTGCTGTTTGATAGCACTATTCCACGGTCTCATTACGGCTGAAGTCATCATAATCATTGCCCAAACACACATGTAAATCGTTCTCTAAAGCATCCACCACAGTCTGGTCCGGAGGGAAGTATCTGTAGTACTGCTTTTTTCGTGGGGTTATTGAGCAAGCACTCATCCAGTAACTTGAGAAATGCTTGTCTGACTTTATTAAACGGCGGGCGACAGACTGAAATTTCATAGCTTATATTATTCGGCCTCATCAGTCCATGAAAGTGGCTACAACGGAGCAATGTTAGTCTTTCTGTTTTATTTGCTGATTGCACTTGCAAGCTGTGCAGTAATTGCCTTTCGGTTTACACCATCGAACAAGGCCTCAAATCACCCCGTATACCCCTATTTTAAAGCTCCTATATTACACAAAATGGGTTCTTGTGAGCTTTTGGCCACAGTGGACTGTTGTTAGCTCAAAAACATACGCAGAGTTGTGTTTTATTTCATTAACACATGTTTGAGTAACTGCTTATTAGTAAAGGGCCCATTTTACAGTATGTTCTGATCTGTGTTATAATGTTTCCTCATCACAAACATACCTGGAACTGTGATTTTGTTTCATTCACACACAAACCCTGCATATGTAGGCTTCTCTCAAACAGAAAACACTCTGTTCCACCTTGTGATGTCATGCAATATAGGAAGCGCTCTTCTGTTTTTAAACTCCATACACCTTCACTTGAATCATTTGGATAATTTCAGCTCTGGAATTGCTGATCTCTACTGCACTAAAAGTAAAAGGTAGGTTAACTTAAAGATGCCATGACTTCACAAGGTGGAACAGAGCATTTTGAGCTTTGGAGATGCAGACAGACTCACAATAAAGGGTTACTCAAATATGTGTGAATGAAACAAAACATAATTCCAGGTGTGTTTTTGAGGAGGTAACAGCATTATAACATGACTTAACCCTGGAGAACTCAAGAACCCTTTTCTTCATTGGAAAATTATGAACATTGCATTAAATTACTGCTATAAGTTCACTGCACACTGAAATATCCACTTTTTCAATTTTAACTTTTTATTCCCTAATTTAGGATCAGGGCCAAATTTGACACAGCAGGCTTGCTAATTTATTCAAAAAGAATATAAAACATACTTCTAGACAAAAAGCTATTACTAAAAAGATAAATAAAAAAAACAACAACAAAAAAACACAATTTTACCAACCTCTGGTTTGCTGAGAAGACGATTTTGTTTGGGTAGTTTTCCAGCTCAACAGGTCAGCCATCTTGTCACTACCACTCTGGCTCAATTTAGTTCAATATTGATCCACTAGGTATCTCTATGCAAGGATCAGAAGTGGCTTTTTGAATTTTTTGAATTGAAATTTGACATATTTCTTTTTGTTTGTTCATTTTGGGTAGCAAATTTGACCCCGTGGGTTCTCCAGGGCTAAAGCTCACAAGAGTCAATTTTGTGTAACATAGGACCTTTAATTTATCTACATTAAAAACTCAAAATGCTCTGCACCACCTTGTGATGTCAGGTAGTGGTCATTTTCAAGTTAACAGCTATCCAAATGAAATCATCCAAATTATTCTAGTGAAGGTGTACACAGTAGAGTACTTCCTGAATTATCACATGACATCACAAAGTGGGACAGAGTGTTTTCCGTTTGAGGGAAAAACTCAACGTAAATATGCAGAGTTTGTATGTTAAACATGTGTGAATGAAACAAAACACAACTTCAGGTATGTTTGTGATGAGGAAACAACATTGCAACATAGTTATATAGACTCTTTAACATTGGAAACATACCAAAATAGACTATATCCATGATGACTGTTGGCATTGAACAGTGGAAAAATAGATCACATTTCAATTAGCTGTGCATTTTGTTATAGATAAACTGCTATTGTCCCCGCGAGAAACATAAAGGAGATAATGAGCGGCACAGCACGTTTAGGGAGCGTTTTAATAAATATTTTTTTACAATGTTATTTCTGGGCGGCAGTAAAAGTGAATATCTTATGGAAGGATGGCAGTGTTTGGATGGTGATTAGGCACTGTTGTGTGTAGAAGTATGCGGCACGCTTATGTGGGATGTCTATATTTGGTGACACCATGGAGATGTTGATCTGCAGCGTGAGGAACAGCTGATGTTAGGACTGGCGGGTTTAGATGGGGCTTTTGCACAAATCTGTTCTAATCATGCTAGTTATAATGTATACAAGGACGAGCTATGCGCTATTTCTACTGCCAGCTAAACGGCAAAAATATGCAGTTGTTTAAAGAGAGGCAAAATCAACTTAATTTTCAATACTTGCAGTTGTACTTACATAAAAACATATAATACCACAAACTGCTTTCACTCCATGTACAAAAAACAGCCATGTTTGTTACAAGGATATTACAAACCCATGTCTAATTTCAGTATCTTGGAATGACTCCTGGTGAAACTGGCACATATTTGACAAATGAAGTTCCCACCTGGATAATAACTGTCAGAATTTCCTGTTCTACAAGAAGTGTCATCGCAAACAGCTTTCTCCATGAGCCTTAGCAATCTCTGAAAAGAAAGCAGGAGGTCAGCCAGCCATGTTTGTGTGAAAATGTGTTATTCATCAGTATCTCCACAGCAAAAACACTTTATGATCTTGATTTTTTTTTTTTTTTTTGCAGCATCTGTGTAAGGCACTTCAAAAACTCTCCCTCCACAGAGATACACATGGACAAATCTAGATATCATATTTTATCTGATTTATGAGAAAAATGGCATATGCAACAATTTGGTAATGTGGCATCAGATAAGATTTATAATTGACAACTTCATTTTTCATTGCTGTTTTTTTTGTTTCTTTGTCTGAAAACACACTGCAGCATGCACTCTCTCTTAGTGAACACTGCACAGATGGTGGCACCTCTGCCTCTGTGTGTCTATGATAAAGCCATTCTACATTCAGACCATAGACCGTATAATAGCAGTGGACTAACTGAGTGTGACGTCACTCCTAGCTTTCGGTTGCAACCAATCGAAGCTCATCGAGGCTAGCAGTTATAGCGTCTAATCTGCAACCAGGGACCATGTTTAGAAATCCAAGCGTGAAACCAAAGAGCCAATCAGGAACTAGGCTGTTAAAGGAACATGCCCCATCTCGCTTGGCCCTTGTCCCACTGTCAATCAGCCTGTTGCTAACATGCAGGAGGTACCAGAACAAAGTACACTGAAGTATTCCGTTTGACGATCTGTAACCGAATGTCTGGTTCCGGCTCCTCTTATCCACGGCAGGTGGTGATGATTACGGTGACGAGCTACAGGTGCGCGCGGGAGGAGCCGGGAACTCCGCCCAGCTCCGGAGTCAGGCAGGCGAGGGAGGGGGGAGGAGAACACAGGACACACAGCGGAGACAGGAACAGGACACAGGGACGGGTGGATCATGACAATATCTTTTATAGGAAGTTAAGTTCTCCTTTGTAGGGCAGCATATTGTCCTTGTTCTTCAGCAACCAGTCTCCTGCTGGTGCCTAGAGTCAGGACTAAACATGGGGAATCAACGTTTCAGTTTTATGCTGCTGAAATCTGGAACAATCTTCCTGAAGATGTGAGACAGGCCTCTACTTTGACAATGTTTAAATTCAGGCTCAAAACAGTTCTTTTTTAGCTGTGCACATGACTGCACATGACTGAAAGGTTTTTATTCTGCACTTTTCTGACAAGAGGAAGTTGTAAAGTAAGTACAAGTATGTCATTGATGCAACACATAAAACATAAGGAAATATTATGGTCATATTTCTTAATGGACCTAAAGGGATGAGTGTGTTTAGATGTACCTCTATTTCATTTCCATAATGCATTTCTACTGTGATCATGTTTTGCAATGTGTATGGACCATTATGTTCAACTCTCTAACCCTCTCCACCCCTTGTTTCCTGTTACATAAGATCCGTAGCCTGTATCGCTCTCGGCTGCACCCAAAGCTGATGCTGCCTGTTTACACCTTCTGGGTCCCACTTCTAAATTACCACACAGAGGCCATTATGGGACATCATCTGTGATCACCCAGAGGAGACATGGCACATTAATCACCACAAAACGCAATAGAACTCACTCACAAACAGTCCCTAACACACCCACTTACTGAACAGCATCCTCATGTAAATCCAACCGTACACATATTTTACAGAGGGTCTTTGACTTTGTTCCCATTCACATTAACTCAAGCTTTTGGCTGTTGTGAAAATGTGCAGAAGAGCTATACCGTGACAGGATTATGGTGACAGGCAGCTCTTGGTTGTCCTTAAATCAATTTCAACAAAGGCTCAGAGCCAAATGTACTATTGACCTTCCTGGAAAAATACCAAATATTGCAAAGTAGTATATGCTTTTACACTACAAGGTGATTAATTGAGTAATTAATGCTTTGGACAAATGCAACATTATGAGAGTTGGAAAAATCTTTTAAAGGTGAATGCTGAATGCTTGGCTACATGGAGATGTTATAGCTTTATTCAATTACAGGTGGTTTTGATCGTTCATTAAAACTTAGAAAGCATGTATTCGTAAAATGAGTGAGCTTGTCTCTTCACAGATCTGACTTGTAACTTGCAGGGGTGTCCAAATATGTATATATATTCAAAGCGGAGGACCACAGTCAGTACAGTGCATTATTTGCTCAATTGGGTGCAGTTCACGTAGCTTTGACATGGCCACAGTACCTTTTAATAAGGTTTGGAACATTAATTTTAGGTCATTACATGCTTGTCGCCGTGGAGATAAGTTTAAAGCCTTACCATGGAAACAAGCAGGTTAGGCCCACATCATGCAATTTTAACATAAGATGCATCAGTGTACTAGTCTACACGGTGAACTCAAGTCTCCTTTCATTTCAATATGGTATTATTGTCAGAATTGCTTAGATAATGACATTTGTAACTCCAATTAATAGCTTCTATTTTTTCATGTATTATTATTATTTTTTTTCCCATTGAAATGTACTGACTGCATTATTATTATTATTATTATTATTATTATTATTATTATTATTATTATTATTATTATTATTATCATTATTATTATTATCATTTATTTATTTTTAGTGTTAATTTGTATTTGTTTTTTGTTCTTTTTTTTTTTTTTTTTTTACAACCTTACTTAAGTGGTCATGTAGCATGTGTTTGATTGCTACTAATTTATTAATTAATTATTAATAAAGAGAAAAGTTAGAGTGAATTGGGCTGAGTGTGACTGCGATCAGGAGATGTAGATTTGACTGCTGGAGCTGGTGAAGTAAGTAAGGGGCGATAGGCAGGAATTAAGTTTGGTGCTGGTACCATGTATTATCGTGAATTTTACAAAAATATTTACAGAAACAAAATAGCACAAACACAAAATAATGATATTTACAATCTGCAGATTTGAACCCGTAAGATAGGATTGATAAGTGCACTTAAAGTTCTAGTTGGGTGAGATGAGTTTGTTGCAACAAAAAGGGAAAAAAATGAAAAGTGATCCATACAGGTGGCGTCCACTTAGTACTGACTTTTCCGTGTTTGAGAGTATGAGTTCTTTGTATAGTTTCCATTCATATTGTCTGGTTGAATAATGTCCATTGGCTTTGCTTTATAGTCAAAAAGCCAGCAACAGATAGAAAGAGTGGGGGGGGCAGGCTGTGTCAGCCTCCTACCAGACCCGTAGGGTAATGAAGCTGTAGGTTCGGGTCTTAGCTCGCCATCGTAATCAGAGCACCTGGCCTGTATTTAAACAAACAGGACTACATCAGTGACTTAAATAACAATCAATTGCCTAAAGTAAGTAACCTTAGCTGAGTTCAGTTCCATTGTGTACACAATAATTTACAAATCAAATACAATTAATCAATTAATTGCTTAATTGCAATTAAATATTCTCTGCTGTCTGCAGTGTTTGTCAAAACCTGCAAGATTTTTACATAATATATCTACCAAGTTAAACAGTTAACAATGAATGTCCTACATTACAGACATAACATTGGCTAAACAGTGCTAAATGCGCTAAAAAAAGTCATTCAATGTGTTTTACAATAAAACACGAACAAGAACCCACTGTTAGCCCGCGCATGCTAATGCTAAGCTAGCGAGCTAGCTTAGCATTGAATGCTAGCGGCTCACTACGTCCATTCAATTGACTCACCAATTCTCAGTGTAACAGCGCATGCCGGTTTCGAACGAACTCCCCACGGACCGGAGGTAAGCTCTACAAGGTTAAGATTAAGACTATTTAAGTTGTTGAGCTTAAAAACACAGAAAGGAGCGAATAATGGTGAAATGTTTCTTACTGACCTTTCACACCTGCCTCGGCAGCTTCCCCCACAACTCTGACTTGGGAGCTGCCGACACAGGTGTGAAATGACGCTCTGCGCACTGTGATTGGGGGACTCGAGGGTCACGTGGTTAGGGGTGTGGTCACGTGTCTTACGTGAGAGACGGAGGGCAGAAAAATATAAATGTGACTTATCTAAATATTATAATATTTATATAATTATTTTATATAAATATTAATATAAATTAATATTAAATAAAAATGAATTTTAACCTGGGTTAGAGTCGCTGGTCTCAGAATGGACTTCAGTATTGTCTGTGAGTGGAACTTCAGTGGACTCTAGACTGGATGGATCAGGCAAGATTTCAGGTAAGTGATCTTTTGTAGGAACTTCAACCGATTGTTCAGCAGGCTCAGACTCAGGTAAGTGAGTTTCTTCTTCAGGTAAGTGTTCATTGTCAGATTCCAGTGTGATTTCGGTAACAGTTGTTGCAGGGACAGGTGAGGGCTGTGCAGACTGATTGTTCTCAGGAGCATTGCAAGATGGTTTCTGCACGTTATGCACCCCTTCCCTTTGGAACCTTAAAAGACCTGGAACCAAAGTGACTGGTGTTGGATCTTCTTCGGCAGAGTCTTCAGAGTCTGGTGACGTTTGACACTGCTGACGAGTAGTTGGCTTTGAGACTGAACTGGTCTCAGCAGATGACTCTTTGCTGACAGCAGGCAGAAAGCCACATGGTAAAAGAAGATCTCTGTGAAGAGTTCGAGTTGGACCATCTTGTTGCTCTGGTTTGACCACATAAACTGGCATTTCTCCAGCTTGTTTGACCACAACATACACGTCTTGTTCCCACTTATCGCTGAGCTTGTGTTTTCCTCTCAATCGCACACTGCGCACAAGAACGCGGTCTCCAGCTTCAAGCTTTGAAGGAATGATTTTTTGATCGAACCGGACTTTGTTCTTTTCAGCGGCTTTGGCAGCGTTTTTTGAAGCAATGTATAACTTTCTTGTAACCCGTGATTTCAAGTTTTTGACATATTCTGAGTGAGGTTGATGCCTGTCTTGGTTAATTGGTAGACCAAAGGCCAAGTCGACCGGAAGACGAGGAGAACGTCCAAACATTAGTTCGTATGGTGTGTATCCAGTTGTCTCATTTCTCGTACAGTTGTATGCATGAACTAGAGGTTTGACGTAATCTTTCCATTTTGATTTTTGTTTTGATTCAAGTGTTCCAAGCATATTGAGTAGAGTGCGGTTGAATCGTTCAACCGGATTCCCTCTGGGATGGTATGGTGTAGTCCGGCACTTTTTGATTCCTGCCACTTCACACAGTTCCTTTATCAGTTTGGACTCAAAGTCTGGTCCCTGATCAGTATGTAAACGCTCTGGTATTCCGTAATAAACAATAAAATTGTCCCAGAGACATTTGGCTACTGTACGTGCCTTTTGATTGGGTGTTGGAAAAGCAAGAGAAAACTTAGTAAAGTGGTCAGTTAACACAAGGATGTCTTTGGTGTTACTAGTGTCTGGCTCAAGACTGAGGAAATCCATGCAGATGAGCTCTAATGGTCTGGAAAGTTCGAATACTGACAAGAGGAGCGGCTTTCTCAGGAAGAACTTTGCGCCGAATACAACGACCACAAGTCTTGATCTTGTGCTCCACGTCAGCAGCCATTTTGGGCCAATAAAAGCGGGTGCGAGCAAGGTCCAAAGTGCGCTCTATTCCCATATGACCATGTCGTCATGTAAACTCTGCAACACAGTAAAACGAAGTTCTTCAGGCAGGACGAGCTGGTGTGAAAGCTGCTCATTGTCCTGTCGCTTCCTATACAGAATTTCTTCAACCATTTCCAGTTTGTTGAGCTCTCTGAGCAGCAAGGAGATCTCTGGCAGCTCCTCCCTGAGAGTGGGAGGGATCTTTTCACCTGTCTCCATCTGGTGTATCACTTCCCGGAGATTAGGGTCTGCCCTCTGCTTTTCCCGGAGCTCAGAATGGGATAAAGCTGGGATAACAGGCAGCCCATGATGTTCATCGAAGCTCACAGGAACAGCGTCAGCCGAGATGGACAGGGACTCGACCAGTGTGCTTGCTGCTTCAGTGCGAATCAGGCAACTCTGGCAGATGGTGTTGACCACCTCAGAAGACAAAGTGAGGTCACCAGGCCCTGGAGTGTGTTGCGCTGTGAACTGGTCAAGAAGTTCTTGATCTGAAGAGTTATGTGAAGACTGTTCATGTGGACGACGGGAAAGTGCATCGGCATCCATGTTATGTCTTCCAGCTCTGTACTGTAGTTTAAATGAAAATGTGGAAAGAGCAGCCAACCATCGATGACTTGTTGCATCTAATTTGGCTGAAGTCAAAATGTAAGTAAGTGGATTATTGTCAGTTACCACTGTAAAATCAGCTCCATACAAGTAATCTTGAAATTTTCCAGTAACACTCCATTTTAGTGCTAAAAATTCAAGCTTGTGTGCTGGATAGCGGCTTTCACTGGCTGATAGTCCTCTGCTTGCATAAGCAATAACCCTGAGTTCTCCGTCCTGCTCTTGATAAAGGGCAGCACCTAGCCCCGTTATGCTGGCATCCGTATGAAGGATATACGGACGTTTCGGATCTGCAAAGCCAAGAACGGGTGCGCTAGTAAGTGCTTCAACCAGGGTTGTGAAAGCAAGTTGACATTCAGCATTCCATCTTGAACCGAATGGCTCTTTCGGGTCAAACTGTTGTTTAGAAGTTTGAACTTTTGAAGTTTTACGTGGCGATGCAAAACCACGAGTCAAGTCATTGAGAGGTTTAGCTATGGTTGAGTACCCCTTAATAAAACGACGGTAATAACCAGCAAAACCCAGAAAAGAGCGTAAAGTTTTAAAATTAGTTGGAATTGGCCAGGATTTCAGCGCTGATGCTTTTTCTGGGTCGGTCTCAACACCTTTGGCAGAAACAATGTGCCCTAAATATTTGACTGACGTCTGAAAGAATTTGCACTTTTCAGGCGAAAGCTTCAGCCCATAGTCATGTAGACGGCTCAGCACTCTCAGCAGACGGCTCTCGTGCTCCTCAAGTGTATCGGAGAAAATGATCAAGTCATCCAAAAACACGAGGACTTCTTTCAAGTGTAAATCACCCATACATTTTTCCATCAATCTTTGAAACGTTGAGGGTGCATTAGTTACTCCCTGGGGCATTCGGTTGAACTCCCAAAACCCGAGGGGTGTAACAAAAGCTGTTTTTGTTTGTCTGCTTCATGCATTTCAATTTGGTAATAGCCCGACTTGAGGTCGAGGACTGAAAACCATTTGGATCCGGTGAGTGCTGAAAATGATTCTTCCAAGTTTGGTAATGCGTAGGCGTCTTTGATTGTTTGTAAATTGAGTTTGCGGTAGTCGATGCAAAGTCTAATATCTCCATTTTTCTTTTTGACAACGACTATTGGTGATGAGAAAGGTGACTCTGATTCACGTATTACACCGGCGTCAAGAAGCTCTCTGAGGTGTTTGCGAACAGCTTCTATATCCTGAGGGTGAATGGGTCTTGCTCGGTGCTTAAACGGAGTGTTGTCATGAAGATTGATATGATGCTTGACATGACTAGTACAACCAAAATCCAAGTCATGATGAGAGAATACATCGGCCATAGCATTTAACTTTGCTGTGACTCTTTCTTTCCACTCTGGTGGTAATGGTGATTCGCCAAAATTGAAGCTCAGCTTATTGATATTCTCTGCTGCTGATGATCTGCTCACATGTTGTTCTGAGATGATACATTGATAGGCTCCCAGCTCTGCTATGATGGACAGCGATGGTATGAAGATGTTCTGTTCTGACTCGTTTCTCACAATAACTGGAACTTTGTGAGGTGAGCGAACTGGCAGGGCAACTAGACAGCTGCTTACGCACAAACCACCCGGCAGGCCTGATTCCGGATGTTGAACGATAGCGTACTGACTAGCTGGTCCAGCAGCATTAGCGGAGCCTTCAAGAACAACTGTGTGGCCAGCAGGAACAAGAACTGGTGACTTGCTGTTCAGAGTTACAACTCCAAGATGATCACTGCTGCTTTGTTGGTAAGTCACCTGAAGAGTTTGCAACACAGCACGATAACCAGAGAACTGTGGCTGGAAAGAATAATTGTCACTTTGCCGAAAACTGTCATAAAGTGTTTCAAGAGTGTTCATCCCAATGAGGATTGAAGTTGGAAATCTGGGTCTTACATCAGGAACAATGAGTGCTAATGTTGGAACAGTGATGATGCTGCCAACAAAGTCTTTTGGAAATGTCATGGTTGTTTGAATGTATCCGAGGTATGGTATATTTTGCCCAGCTGCACCTTCCACTTGGAGTAGGTTTTGCAATGATTGGACAGGTTGATCAGACAAGTGTTTGTTGTAAAATGAGACTGGTATTGTGGTTACTTGAGAACCCGTATCCAGAAGACATGAGCTATTGTGACCATTGACTGTGATCTCAGCTGTGCATCTGGACCCGACGAGTCCTTTTGGTACTCTGCTTTGTGTTTTGAAATTGACTGCAGCTCTTTACATTGAACAGGAAGTTGGTTATTCGCGGGACAGGATGTGTCCGGCTCAGTTTCTGGGCGTCCCTCACCAGAAACTGAAGCTAGTTTAAATGTCCATGTGAAGTGGGATTTTGCTTTTGCCACTTTTGCTGTTTGTCCTGGAACTGCCGGCGCTTTGCGTTAACCAGTGCAGGGTTTGGATCTGAATCACATTGAGGTCTAATGTGTCCGTCTTCCCCACAGCGGAAGCAATAACCAGGTTTCGGGTTTGAAGAAGCTGGCCTTGTAGATTTCACTGGTTTTCTCTTTTCGTTTCTTTGAGTAGACTCTGGAGTTACAGGTAAGGGTCTAGACTGACTGGTAGTGAGAGCAGCCAGCTGTTGTTGGATTGCAGTCATTTGTTCTGACAGTGTCTTTGTCAAATTTGTCAAAGCAGTGCACAGATTTGTCTCATCTTCACTTTGTACAAGTTGAATGTTTGTGGAAACCTTTTGTCTTGCTCCAAGATGTTGCTTCATTCGCAGAGTTTTTGCTGCTTCTCTGTCCTCTTCTGTGCGTAGAAGTAGTAAAAAGTCAGAAAAAGAAGGTGGGTTTGATTTCCTTTGTTTAAGTTGCAGTTCTGAAATTAATCCATTGTCCCAACATCCTCTACAAAATTGAGCCAATAAGCATTTGTCCATGTCTCTCTCCAATACTCCTCCTCTCCTCACAGCATGTTGCAGTGCCACCTGGAGTCGCTGCAGATATTCTGACGGCTTTTCACCATGATTTTGATAAGTGTCCATGAACTTAGCATAGAGCTCTTCCCCATCTTGAACAGTGCCGTACGCAGATTCTAGCTGCTGTAGGTAGACGTCTGGCAGTGTATCGTGGCGTAGATGTTTAACCATGTCACAGGCAGGGGGCAGCAGGCTGTCACGAATTAGTCTGGTACGTTGGAGATCTGAGATGGATGGATCACGCAGCACTAACTCGACACCAGACCGCCAAGTTTCATAGTCCATTTCATGGTTTGGCCTGGGCACTTTACCAGAAAAGGATCGCAGACGGTGAGAAGGTTCACTGCTCCGGACCACGTGCTCCACGACGTAGCGCTGTACTTCAGGAGGATTGAGGTCACCGGATGTGATGGATCGCCTTTCTGCACTCTGGGCACTATTAGGAACAGAAGCAGACGTAGTGGGAACTGATTGTGAAGGAGGACTGACTGATTCAGTTTGAATTGGTAAAGGTTGTGCTCGTTGGATTTGTGATGGTCTTGGATCAGTTTGTTCAGTTTTTGGGACATTTTCAACTGCAGGTTGGAGCTGTGTAATGGACTGCTGTATTTGAGACATCATTTCTCCTAGGACGACTGCATAATCTTTTCCAGACACCTTTGCTATTTGCTTCAAGTCAGACAAATAAGTGTCGGTTTTTGAACCACCCAACTTGGAGGAATACATTTGAGATAAATTTTGAATATAGAATTTATTGCCTTCTTCTGAAGTGAATGTATACGGCAGGAGCGAAGCTAATTTAGCGACTGACGACCCTGACACGTACTCAACAACTAACATATGGTGAAATTCAGACTCGCTACAATCAATAATATCATTGCGATTTACATCACCGTATAGCTCAAGAAAATCTAGAACTTCGGAAGAACAATGTTCAACTGCTCCATCGACTAAAACAGCGTTAGATATTTTAATCTCGAGTTTCTCAAAAATGTCCATATTTAAACGGATTGGTGAGATTGAATGGAACTATTGGGGTTTATTACAACTTACTTACTATCACCAGCTCCTGGCTAGCTCGCCAAAATGTAGCATGTGTTTGATTGCTACTAATTTATTAATTAATTATTAATAAAGAGAAAAGTTAGAGTGAATGGGGCTGAGTGTGACTGCGATCAGGAGATGTAGATTTGACTGCTGGAGCTGGTGAAGTAAGTAAGGGGCGAGAGGCAGGAATTAAGTTTGGTGCTGGTACCATGTATTATCGTGAATTTTACAAAAATATTTACAGAAACAAAATAGCACAAACACAAAATAATGATATTTACAATCTGCAGATTTGAACCCGTAAGATAGGATTGATAAGTGCTCCTTATCAACCGGAGGTAAGCTCTACAAGGTTAAGATTAAGACTATTTAAGTTGTTGAGCTTAAAAACACAGAAAGGAGCGAATAATGGTGAAATGTTTCTTACTGACCTTTCCACACCTGCCTCGGCAGCTTCCCCCACAACTCTGACTTGGGAGCTGCCGACACAGGTGTGAAATGACGCTCTGCGCACTGTGATTGGGGGACTCGAGGGTCACGTGGTTAGGGGTGCGGTCACGTGTCTTACGTGAGAGACGGAGGGCAGAAAAATATAAATGTGACTTATCTAAATATTATAATATTAATATAATTATTTTATATAAATATTAATATAAATTAATATTAAATAAAAATGAATTTTAACCTGGGTTACAGTCACATTTATATACCACTTTTCCAACCTTCAAGGCACTCACTCATTCACACACACATTCTTACGGCAGCGCACGCAGACACTAGAGACAAGGTGTCTCGCCCAAGGACGCAACAGCAGTTCATCTGTGTGAGCTGAAACCGCATCACGAACTTGTGGGTAAGTGGATCTGACTCTACCAATGATGCTTATGTCAAAAGCAGGATTTGATCTGCCGAGCTGACCTTCGGATCAGAGGATGAGCTCACTACTAAGTGCGCTGCTGCCGCTCCCTAAAAGCAGCACATTTTATTCTTTTTCATGGCAAATAATACAGTGCTATGGCTATGAGTAAAGGAAACCAAAACTAAAAATAAGCAATGGATCACACAGGAGTCAACCGGACAATGCTCGGTCTAATTTGGAGGTGGCTCTCCAAAGAATAAAATATATCAAAAACAATATGAAGACAAAAAACTTAATAAATTAGAGAGTTCCATTTAAATTCAATGTTTACCACACAATTGCCAGAGGAATAGAGTTTTATTTGTGTTATTTTGGTATTGTTGCTAACAGAACTGCCCACACACCTTTGAAAATCACCACAGGACCTGGCCCTAACAAGCTGCAGCTCAGTGTGCATTTTTTCCACTTTGTAACCGCTGTTGAGCTCACACAAGTTTAAAAAAAAAAGTTGTTACTTGCAAAAAAAAAAAAAAAAAGGAAGGCTCAATTTATAAATTCTATTGACATGAAAACACAAACTCAACAAATGTAAGACGTATTTCTCGTAAACCCAGTTCGGCTTAAGTTGCGTTAAAATCTAACTTTAAACTAAGGCTCCAGACGATTGTAAAGTCTGACAGGAGAACAAGTAATGCAGCTGGTAAAAAAAATATTAGTAAAAACAGCTAAATGAAGAGAAACACACAAAAGCTGCACAACTAGTAAAAGTTCTGCATTACTAAAAATGTAATAGCTTCACTTATACATAGTGCACATGACCATGGTCCTCTGTGTCTAATGCTTGTAGTGGTCAGTTGCTGCTAGAGTTATAGAGTTAAAGGGGATTATGATGTGATTGTGACTCCATAGTTTCAGTATTTTTCTTGAATTTCTTTTACATTTCACATTGCACATATTTATTAAATTAAAATGTACATGGTTTAACTTAGTTCCTTTATTTAGACATGCAGGGTGTCTCTTTACAATACATATATATATATATATATATATATATATATATATATATATATATATTATATATATATATATATATATATATATATATATATATATATATATATATATATATATATAATTACAAAGCCAATTGATAACTCATTCAATTGTACTTGTTTTTTGTTTTGTTGTGTTTTTTACCCAATTTAATACACCTCAGATGTTCTTGGTGGCCCACATCTCTTTCAATCTAACACTGTCCCTGTCTCTATAAATGTCTTGAGTCGTGCATGAATTGAGGGACGTGATAGTAGATCTCTTCCATACTTGGTTCTGTAGTTGCGTTGAGTCCACGTATCTGATTGTGCCTCAATAAACCATGATACACACTGTGCCTTCTTTTGAGGAGGAGCCATTTCTTAGGGTTCATTCTAAAGGATGCCTGAAATACAAAAATGCAATTACTCAGTCATTACTCAGTGGTTAAACTAGTGTACTTGTGTAACCACTGAGTACACTAGAACAAATCTAATTACTATATGTTATCAATTGCATTTGTAATAAAATTTAAAAATAAAGAGACTTTATGGACACCCTATATACTTTCAAATTTTGGGTGTAAACATTTTTTGTTAATATTTCTCTAAATTTACTAACACTTTGTTTTTTTTGGGTTGCCAGATAAAAAGGAGGAGGGAGTCCCTTATAAGGATTTGGCTGAGCCCACCTGGACCAAGACCAAAGGGAGGGGGAGACTAACTGTTATTATTTTCTGTATTGCTGTAATGATTTGACTAATGGTTACTTTGGGTTAGCCCTTAAATACACCTGTTCTCGTCTGATTGTGTTAGTTTTGGCTTTTTTCTGTTCTGGTTAAATTGACCCCAGTTGGGCCCAGCTGTGTGTTATTATTATTTGCGTTCATTTGAGCCTTTGTTAAGTTGCATTTTAATTTTTTTTATTTTTTTTTTTACTTTATTCAATTTAAACTTATTTTTACACCTTTGTCCTTGCCTTTGTTTGGTCCATTACAGGGATATATGTAATTTTGTTTCTTAATGCTTAGTTCAATTATATCTTATCCATTTGAGCTCAGGATCCAGCACATGCTCTGTTGTCTACTGTCTGATGCTGTTAGATGAACTACATATCCTATGTTCCAAGAAATGATTTGGCCTTGTGCTTCTTTAATGGGTCTAAACTGGTTTTCTGGTTCATGTATTTCTTATCTGTGTGGTATAAATATGCTGCATGTACTGACAATAACACAGCTTAGAGCAAAGACAACGCTTTGTCAGGGAGAGTTAGCACTTGTGTCGCACAATTGCTTTAATAAATCAGACTCTTTGATTCAAGACAACTTCTCAGTTCATTTCATTCTTTAGTTGTTTTGCTCATAAAAGTTCTACAGCAATTTTATTTTGATTGCTTCATGTGTTTTTGAAAAAAAACAAACAAAAAAAACAAAAACAAAAAAACTCTATTGTTGTCTCTGACATTTGATGCTTGCTGTTTTTACCTTTCATTTTCTTTATTTATACAGGGGAACGCAATGAGAGCACTTGAGCTCTATTTTTCATGGATGCCCTGTTTAAAATGCAACACAAGCAGGAAAAAAAACAAGAATATAAGTTCATATAGACATTAAAAACAGGGGCAGGTGTGTGTATTTGTTTGTTACCAGATTATTAAATTGCGATTGTGTCACCTAAGTATCCATTTTTGCTTTTCCTTCAAGCATAAATGATTATCAAACAGGTGAGGTTTTCTGACAGTTTTTGAAGTAGTCCCTTAGCTGTTCTCTTCCTACTCTTATCTCACCCATTTCTGTACTTGACTATTTTTTTTTTAAATCTGACTCAGCTCATTATAGTGAAATGCCACTATGAAGAGGCGGGGCTTATCAGTTCTGCAGTTTGAAAAATCAATTAACCTTTTTAACCCGATTTAGACCAATAGTAAGGTTTACAATGAATGATCTAGGCTACTCTAACTAAGTATATGTATATTTTAGATTGCACGTGGTATTTATGAACCTGTGCTCTAATCCTGCAGTACATACGAGCAGCTGGTGATAAATACAGTGGAGAAAAACAGCATAATTTTTATGAAACGCCTCAAAATATTCATGTTTCAGGCAGCCTCACCCTTAGGATTTACGGCAGGAAAGCGCAGAAACGGCAAAATGCTGCATTTATCATCAGAGGAAATCATAAAGAATTATATTAAAAAGAAGAACTGTTGTTTTGTGGTCACTGTGCAATGCTGAAAATATGTGATATTGCAAAAAACAAAATATCCTACATTTGTTATAAAATAATTTATAAACATTTATTTAATTTATTCAACCTCCAAATCATTATCATAGCTTGGCCTAATTGTGAGAAATGTGACACAGTTGGAATAGATCCAAACCCAAACGTGCGACCCAGTGAAAAGCATTTCTGGTTCAGGCTGGGCTCAGATGAGTTGAAGCGGGGTGTGGTGTTAAGTGGTGTTAGGTGGTGTTAGGCTGAGCAGCACTTCCCCTGGGAAGAACGAGAGAATAGGCCACTCAGAAGTCCAAATCCACGCTTCTGTCTGGATTTTTGGTGGCCTCCCTCAGGCATGGAGGATAGGACAGTGCCACTGAGCGCTTGCTCCTTCTGCCTGGAGCTAGTTCACGGAAGACAGAGCCACCTGCCGAACCCATCCGGGCCAGCCTTGCTTTCATCAGAGCTCGTGGACATAGGTAGCACCGTATGACCTGGAGAACCTGGAGGACCGAACCCTCTGGCCTGCCCAGACCAGAGAGCACCAGCGCGCTCTGGTGAGTGCTTCAACTATGTCTTTACTGCTGCCGACTGCTGCTGTTACCCGGAATCATGTGTTTCTGCTCTAGTCTAATGTGCAGCGACTTGTGTCCAAATTTATGCATGAGGCTGTTTATGTTTAAAGCAATGGACTTACGGTGATAACTTGGGATGCGGTGTAAAGTTTAAAAAGTATAGCCTGAATATTAGTTAACTAACATACAAGCTCATGATTGCTAAGCTACAATAATTACACTGCGTTTTTGGCTCAACTTATTCTTCAAAACAATTATATTATGCTGCATATTATAGTACGTCACCTCCAAACCTTCTGCATGATGTGTGCTCAAGTCAATTCTGATAATCCCACAGAGCGCCTCGATTTAGTCGTCGTTTTTGTTTATTTTGCTGTGTGGAATTTTGAAAAATGAGGACCAATATGGCGTCGTTGCTGGTGTTGCTGTTAAATCTGAATTATGCCATCCAACCTTTCCATCTAAAACCAACGATAACACCTATAATTGAGTTAATGAATAAAAATAAAAAAAAGGTTTTCTAGAAAAGCACTATAAAAACTTACATACAGGCACACATTTCTTATTACTATTGTAATGAATAAACTAACTAACTACTATTGTGCATTATTTTAGAGGCAAAGTCTATTTTCCATTTGTTATTGTAATTTAGTTTTATAAATGACTTTGTTAAATGTGTCTTTGAAAAACACAGTAGCGCGTTGTGCACAGTTCTTTTTGCAGACTGTATGTGCAGAGAGATGAGGAATGAGTTTGGGATGAAGACCTTGCCTGAGGCAGTCCTGTGGATTTATGTCCTCTCCCATAACTGAAAACAGACCCATGTGTGGTGACAGTGAACGAATGGAGAGGCAGAGGGGTCTAACACACTGTATGTTAATAGGCACTCGTCACAGTCCATAACTCGGCCTTGTATTAATTATGCAGAAGCCATGGGAGACCTGCCAGCAGTCTGAAATCAAGTCTGTTCCACTGGGCTAGGCTCGGGTCGAGGGGTCACCAAACTAAACTTCTACTCTGCCTCTGCAAACCTTCTGCTGTGGTGTGGGGAGAGAAGAGCTGTAAGGTTAATCAATACTGGCAAAAGGCAGGTATTACGGATCAATTTCATAACCGGGGGTGTCAAGATTCAAGGTGGACAATGCAACTTTTTGGTGGAGACTTTGCTTCCAATTTGTCTTCATCAGAGCTGATTGTTTTTTTCGACAGTGCAGATGTTTTGTCTTGTATTATTTTACATATATAGTTCATCATAGCATCATCATCATCATCATCAGTACTTTATTTCAGACTCTTAGTCCAGAATTAAAAGATAAACAACAATAAAAAAAAAAAAAAAGACAATTTAACAAAAAACATAAACACATTGCATTGGGCCATCACATAAAAATAAAATAAAATAAAGATGCACTATGTAACATTGCTGAGACTCCCCTACTGACATCATTATTTGTATTTTTTTTCAATCTGGGTGTTTGTTATTACTAAAAGAATACCTCGAAAAACATGGATTCTTGCTGTGAGCGGGGCTGCCTCTCAGCAGATCTGACCAGAAAATTTGCCAATTGCTAATTAATGTCAATTGCTTGGAGATGGGTACGTTTAACGCCATACTGCGGAACCTTTAAGGCAAATCAATAACATTGCATTCATAGAAGCAGCTGGTAGTTTCTCCACCAGAAAAGTCAAATAGTGTCCCTTTGAATGTGCATGTGAACATAAAAAAAACAAAAAAAACCCTCAATAACAAGACATTCTGGGTGAGGAGCTAATCAATCATATTCAGATCAGAATTTCTTTAAGTCGAGGAGAAGAAGCTCCACTAAAGGACAAGAAGCTCGACTAAACAAATGAAGCCCGGTGATCTAACTTACAACCTTAAAATTGAAAGAATTGGAAAAATCCTGAATTTGCTTCCTCATTAATCAGTGTGGTATTTCTTTTTGTTTAAATGTATTTTCTCTACTAATTTCAGGTAAAGTACTGCACTGCCTTCGATAAATCCTTCAGATGAATGCAGGTGACATTTGCATTTGATGAAACCTTTCACTCCGTGGCTTCTCTGCAATAAGCTCATTGATCATTAAAAAGTAATCCCAGCTGAATTAGGTTTGCCACTAACCACTCTCCTGCACACCCACGGCTGAGCTCCACACAATCTGTGACATTTCCAGCCTGTTCCAAGCCTAATACACACTGCAGAGAAGTTCACTTACCTCTGCAGGGATTGAACAGAAAGAAACATGTTGACTTGACTTAATCTAGAAAAATATGTTTCCTAGTAATATGGAAGTGACATCAAAAGGTGTCACGATCTCTGTCTGTTCTGCCTTGTGTGTTGTTTTTTCCCCTCCCTCACGTGTCTGAGCCTGGAGCTGGGTGGAGATCTTGGCTCCTCCCATACACACCTGGAAGTAATCGCAATCAACTGCACCTGCGGTGGATAAGAGGAGCCAGGACCCGACACTCGGTTCCAGATCATCCGCGTGTTCACGTGAATACACCTTGCTTGGTTCAGTTTATTTATTTTTTTCCTCTTTTACCTGTCTCAGCACTCCCGCTTCCGACCCTGTTTCCCTGCACCGGTATTGTTCTCCTCGTCTTTGTTCCTGCACTCACGTCTCACCCCTGGACCACGGCTTGCACCCCCGCTCCCGCTCACCGTCAGATCTACCATCATTTGCCTTTTGTCACTATTTGTAAATAAAGACTGTTAACACTTCGCCGAGTTCTGTATCTTTGGCCCAACCGTTATGACAAAAAGTTAAAGTTTTGAAAGATCTCCCCTGAAGCAATAGTTTAAAGAGGGGGTATTTTATTTCTATGGGGTATTAACTGCTAGAATATAATATATTTAGATCATTATGTAACCTTTTTTATTGTTTTGAAAATTATAAATTACCGAAAACAACATATTAACAGGTTTTATGAGTTTTTTGAATGTTTTAAATTTACCCTCTATTTGCTCTCCATGCTAAATCACTTCCCCTTCAGAGCACTATCACAACGCAATCAGCGTGCATTCTGCCAATGAAACTACTGCACATTGCATCAGGTTTATATGAGGGAATGTTATAATGTTATAACCTGGTAGAAAGCCACAAAAAAATCAGTTTTGCATAATACCCCCGTTTAAATTAGATTTATGTTCAAGTGATGATTAATGGGGACAAAACATTTCTGAGTTTTTAATCATATTAAAGGCAACAAACATGTTGAGTAGTATTCTGCTTAAATCATGACTGCTCTGTTAATTTTGTTCACAAGGTTGACTCATTGAGTGCTTAGAAATTTTATCTCCTCTAATTCCACATGATTCTTTGCGCAAACTATGTCACAGGACATACAGGATCACGCATCATATATGGAAGTCAGTTTCTTTGATCACCACCAAATCACCCAACAAAATCAAACTCAAAATTGATCCAACTGGAGTCTGTATTTTTCAAACGGCTGCGTTACAACTGTCATTCTGTTTATAGAAGTTGAATGAAATGTGTTGGCCAAACCTCCAAAGCAGGATTTGTCCTGGTCAGTATTTGAATGGGAATACCAGGTTCCACAGCAGGGCAGCAGTGGCTCTAGTGCAAACTGTTATTGTGCCCTTAGGCAAGACACTTCACCAACATTGCCTAGTATGAATGTGGTGTGTGATTGTTAGTGGTGGTTAGATGGGCTGATGATGGAGATTGTCAGCCTCGCTTCTGCGAGTTTATCCCAGGGCATCTGTGGCTACAATAGTAACTTACCACCACTGAGTGTGGAGTGAATGAATAATACATGCAATTATTCATGGAGATACCAGCTTGTCAAGGCCTGATCTTGTCAGATCTCAGAAGCTAAACAAGGCCAGGCCAAGTGAGTACTTGGATGGGAGACACTGGGAAACCAGTGACATTGTGTCCTTGGGCAAGACACTTCATCCATATTGCCTAGTACGAACGTGGTGTGTGCATGAGTTGGTGGTGGTCGAGAGGGGCTGATTATTATTTATGAATTAATGACAAAAAATATGATGCAATTCTCTCAAACAACAGCTACGATCTTGCCTATTTTTTTTTCGACATGAAGTCACAGCCCTCCTTCCAAAAGATAGAAAAATACAAACTGACTGATTTATGCTTGTTGACTGTTGGCTGCAGCCTTCCAACACGCCCACATACCCACTCCCTGGGCTGGACCCCCTTCGCTTAACTGGTCCTGTAAATCACACACACACAATCGCACACTCCATCCATGCACAAACATTTGTCACCTCCAACGCTAGGCTGACTCAGCTCCTGCTTAACTGTCTCTCGGGACCACACCGGCACGGGGTATTCCGGAGGTCAGAGGGTGAGTTTTAAAGGGCTGATCAAACTACCAATAACCCTGCGTGCAACATATGGAATGAACTTGGTCTTTATATCACAATAGATGACTTTTCCACCGTGGACCTATTGATTTGAGAGCACACAATGGTTGTTTGTTGTGTTATGAAGTAGACAGGGTATGAAAGGGATTTCATTTTAAGGGAGGGTCCAATGTAGACTTTCTGCACTACCTTGTAATAGATGAAAATGTGTTATCCAGGACAGGGTTAAAGACAAGTTAATTTAATTTAAATCGAGATTCAGTCATCTTTAACTGGCAATGATATGCTTGAGTCTTTTTTAATCAATTACAGTCGTAGTTCATACTTTGGAAGAAGATTTTTTTTTTTCCTTTTAAAATGTAAAATAGTGAAAGTCTATATTGATTATGTTCTAAAAAGATATATATCAAAAAAAAAAAAAAAAGAAAAAAAAAAAATGAAACAAATTATATTGAATTTAATTGAAAACATATTGCCCAGCTTTAAGAAAAAACAATATTGATACTTTTTTTTTTTTTTTTTTTTTGTCATATTGCCCAGCTCTACCCTGGACATTTAATTGAAACAGTTGAACTGGTTTAGTTTGCACAGTTTGCAGTGGTCCAGTATTCCTCACTTACCTTAGACATTCTTAATTATTCACTGTGATGAGTTTATAAGCACCTTTAACAGTTTTCAGACGACTACAATGGAGTTTTGCAGTCACGATTCATGCTAATAACTGCTTGCATACTAACGCACACTTCCTTTTTTTTGGATCAAACCGTTTCTTTTTAATTAGATGCAGAAAGTATGCAGTGAACATATTTTGACCTGCTTATACAATACATCTGCACTGGTGCAAGATAAATTCTGCTCAAACACATGGGAATATTTAGCAATGAGCTTATTTTAATCCAATTCACTGGTAAAGCTGTTGAACCAATATATGCAGTACTTTTAGCTTTTAATTGACAAAGCTATGTCTGGTGGAATAAATGCATTTTAAAAACTAAATTGATTGGAAGAAAGCTCAAGGTCAATAACAAAGGATAAAATGAGGGGTACTACAGAGCTCTATGTTAGGACCATAATATTAGGCAAATTTTTCAGTAATTATATTTAGCAACTATATATAGAATTTGTATCAGTATTTCCGGCCCCAAAAATACAAATGGGAATTCTATATGGTCCAAGTATTTTGACATTATTTTGTACTTTTTCATATGAACAAGGAGAGCGTTTCTTTCCATGTACGTTCCCACTGGGTGAGTCATAGCTAGTTCTGTGTCATATATCCACTTGGGATTTTGTGGTAAGGAGGTTTTGAAATTCTATGGCCTAGATATACCTCCAAGTGAGTTAGTTACAACAGTAGATAATACCAGATCTCATGACAAAATTACTTGATGTGCTTTTCAATGATACCAAATACACTTTTTAGTTTCTCTAAGTTTTGGAAAAGCTGATTTTTTGACAAGTTCCTAATGAATCTGTCTTGGGCAAGTGATATAACGCAGACTGTTCAACTAGGTCACCATTATATAACATCATTGTCCCCCCCAAATTCAGCCACAGTCAAGTCAAATAAGTATCAGTATTATATATTGTTTTCTATTTAAAGTAGAGTGCTTTACATTGTCCTTTATTAGCATCTAAATATGCTTTTGGTCTCCTTGGCATTTGTATTTTATGTTTCTGAAAATATAACCATGTGTATATTTGGGAAAGACATATTCAATGCAAGAACCCCGTATTCCCACAATCAGATTTGCATTAGAGCTCCCTCTGTTGACAAAAAATAGACAAGACCCATTAAAAAAACAGCAATAGTTGTTGTAGTGAAACAACATTTTGTGAACAGAAATGTCTCTGGTGATATCACATGTAAACCTCTTAACTGCACAGGAGACTTGCCTGTTATGTAACAATCTCAAGTTAAAGTCATGTTAAGTAAATGTACATGACTTCACAAGTGTAAAAGTACATTTCACATGCATATGGCAGGTTAGGTCGCCTCCACTTTCATATGTAAAAAATCCATGCTTTCCAAGTGAAGTTAGTTAGAAGTTAGTGACTTTTATAATTTCCCTTTAAGGCTGGACACGGGCCACATATATGACATATGTAGAGGTAATTTCAACTGTTTCTTAGTAACTAAAATGTTATCAAGGGCCAAATCTTGTTTAAATTGCACAATAGTTATGATTTGACTAATACACTGCCTGGTCAAAAAAAAAAGTCACCACCAAAAAAGAGGTCACACACTGTAATATTTCGTTGGACCGCCTTTAGCTTTGATTACGGCACATATTCGCTGTGGCATTATTTCGATGAGCTTCTGCAATGTCACAAGATTTATTTCCATCCAGTGTTGCTTTCATTTTTCACTTAGATGTTGCATTGATGATGGTCGAGTCTGACCGCTGCACAAAGCCTTCTCCAGCACATCCCAAAGATTCTCAATGGGGTTAAGGTCTGGACTCTGTGGTGGCCAATCCATGTGTGAAAATGAAGGCCTTATGCTCCCTGAACCACTCTTTCACAATTTGAGTCCGATGAATCCTGGCATTGTCATCTCTTTAGCATGCATGGAAAGAAAAAAAAATCTATTGATGGAATAACATGGTCATTCAGTATATTCAGGTAGTCCGCTGACCTCATTCTTTGAGCACAGACTGTTGCGGAACCTAGACCTGACCAACTGCCGGAGGCTCGTACATATTTGCTTAGTTAAATCCAGGCGATTACTTTTTTTTTTTTTGGCCAGGCAGTGTATATATAAATGACAACACCTTTATTTTGTTAAATGAATGTTTAAACACAAAGATGCCTTTCTGTGTTGATGACGATGTTTTAGAACTCACACTAGCTCCTGTAGATTAGAGTAAATATTTACGGGAGGTGCTATCCCACCATATGTCGCACTTTAAGTTTCCTCACAGTTACACTTTGTACTCTGCTGGTGTAAGCATAGGAACTTTCATAGTAACTACATATAACCATTTAGAATTAAAATGGATCTGTCCATTATCACGACTGGAAGACATTTCTATGGTGAAAGGATAGACAAAAAATGCAGGATAGACAAAAAATGAAAGACCCCTCTGAACCTAAACCAATTCCGTCAAATGGCTCTGTATAGCCTTATCACTCCACATCGGTGCTATGGCCATGTTAATCTGCCTGTGGAGGGACACTTACCTCACACGTGACCTTCAGAATCCTGCTGTAACCTGTCGATGAAGCACATCTCTGATCCTGTTATGGCCACTATTAAATCCCTGGTGGAGATGTGGTGGCAGATTGTCATAAAAATGCAGGCCAGGTGTCAATAGTAATTTGCCTTTGCAATGAAGCATGGTAAATGATTCAGAATGATAAATAAAATCACTATTGATGTTTATGGTCCAACAGTGAGCCAGGGATGGATGTAGGGATAAGCATAAAGACATTATAACCCTCAGAATTAGTGATTCTTTTTTTTTTTTTAGGCAGGAGCATTTGTTTATCTGCTTTACATGTTTTGGCTGATTCCTGTAGAATTCCTGAGACACATGCTCCTGTCTGACTAAAATAGTTGCTAATTCTGAGTTTAAAAACTGACCTTTACCAGTCATTATAACCCTAATGTGTGTTCTACTGAGGTTACATGCAATGATCTCGTGAGTTTGTTAACATAATCTATAAAATCAATAAATACTATACAGCAAAAGCCACCTGAACGGAACAGATCATGCTTTTTTTTTGACTTCTTTGTCTACTTTGCAGTTTCTACAAGAAGACTTGAAGGAGGGTTCTTCTTATCTTCTTGGAGATTTTATTTTATTAGTTAATGCAATGGGATTTTCATGGTATGGCATTAAACATGTATCTTCCAATAATTTATTCTAATAGATTCTTTTTTGAGAGCAAAATTTAGTTTGTTTTCATACAGTTTGGACTGCTCACTGGCGGGCTTACTCAGAGCTGGGCAGCTGAGTTAAACGGGCTGGCACTGTCTTCCTGGGACCGGGACTATATAAATAAATAAATAAATAAATAAATGTGTGTATGGACTCAGTCTTGAACTTGAACAACCACATCAAATCAATAACATCTGCAGCTTTTTGTCAACATAGCACTAATAGATATTTTGGTCTCCAGTTTCTATATTGGTGCTTCTCCTGCCAGATATGCTGATTTTTACAACTCTAGGACAGCACCAACTTCCTAATAGTGTCTAACCATTTAATTAGTAAACAAAAAATTAAATTAATTTTTATAGCATCACGACAATTTGATAGTGCTGCTTTACGCCCTGTTATTTTTACACATTATGTTTTATTGTAGGTTTTTATTTCAGGCCATAGCTTGTCATAAATTCCAGGCTTCTTCTAAATCTTCTGTCTGGTGCGCTTAAAAGGAATGTACGCTGTAGCATTTAGTAACAGCTCCCATGAGATTTGATTCATTTTCTACCTTAGCTTGACCTTATTTGATTTTATGAATCGCTGATGCTGCACCTTACATCCACTGGCTTCACTACCTATTTAAGCCCCACATTGCATGCACAAATGGGGTCTGTGATAGTGGGCTGAATACCAAGAGATTTCAAAGATGGTAATGTTTGCTGCTCAGTAAGACACCTGGATGTTTGTACTCTCATTTGGTGAGGTTGACTCCAATTAAAATGTTTGTGAAATGAGTGAGTGTCCCAGTGTGTATTTAAAGGGCGACAGTGGCTCAGTGGTTAGAGCGTGGTTGTGTCCTTAGGCAAGACACTTCACCCACATTGCCTAGAATGAAAGTGGTGTGTGTGTGAATGATTGGTGGTCGTCGGAGGGGCCGATGGCGCTTCTGTCAGTCTGCCCCAGGGCAGCTGTGGCTACAGAACAGCTTACCATTACCAAGTGTGGAAGTGAATGAATAATGACTATAGTGTAGGGCTTTAGGGCTTTGACAAGCCTGTAAAGCGCATTACAAGTGTAAGGCATTATTATTATTCTTATTAAAGATCATACAGTACATGTCTAGTTAACAGAAAATTGCAAGATTTTACAATTACATATTCCAACAGTTACTGTTCAAGATCATTAATTCAAACTAGTGCCGCCACGCCAGTGTCAAGTGTAGCATTCCACAAATTTTATTTACTGTCAAGTTACATTTTTAAACCGAGAAAGTATTTTTCCTACCTATTCAAAAGTGAATCAGATATGTCCAAAAGTATTTTAAAAAGCTACTTTAAAGAGCTAACAATGTGTCTTTCAATGACTGAAAATTGACATTGAATTTGACAGAGTGTTACAGAGAGTGGGCAGACTTGGTATTGTGAGCTCAGGCTACGAGCAGATGAAAGAAAGCAGAGTTCATACAGTACGTGTTGCCTGGTGTTGTCTGAAGCAGTGTGTCTCTGTGAAAGTGATCCTTTTTGTAATGAATGTGCCTGTGTAATCATACCAGTGTTTAATGTGAGATATCCCTCTATAGTGTATGGACAAACTAACTGGGAGGACGATATGTTGACTTACTAAACAATAAATAACATATACTCTACATGCATAGATAGGTGTATATATGATAACTGATCATTGCGGCAAATAAATACTGATAAGGAAACACTACATTTCAGGAATAAAAAGGTTTGATGATTATTAGAACCGCCTTCATCATCCTCCAGGGACAGGGGCATCCTCTCACCACATGAAGCTGGGCAGTATAGTGAAGCAAGAGGAACCCAAGACCCTCACACTGGGTGGTGTGCAGGTATGGTCTAGCAGGGGGCACAGGATTTGAGGCAGGTTTGAAGCTTGAAGATTTGATATTTTGAATCTTTTTTGTATTTATGAGAATACCCAATCTCGGAAGCTAAGCAGAGTTGAATCTGGTTAATGGGATGGGAGACCACTGGGAATACCAGGTGCTGTAGCAGCAGTGGATCTGTGGCACTCATCCAACAACCCTAAAAATGAACTGATTGATTCCTGCTTAAACAAGTTCATACTGTAGAGTTCTGGCGTAAGGAAGATTGCCGAATTTCTTCTGGTTGTTTATTTTCTGAACACAAGGGCAACGGTAGGCCATAACCCACAGCAAAACAAGAGCAAAAAACAGCAACTCACTAGAACCAGTCTCCAAAAACAGACCAGTAACTGAAGAATACAACCTTCACATCAACTTGTCGGCATAGCAACCAAGTTTCACATAGAAAAGCCGTTAACAACAACACATGAACAGTTAGAAGAACAACAAACAGTGTCAACTCAACTAAACACAAAATACCATGTCATTACAATACTGTTGTTGTGTCCTTGGGCACGACACTTCAATTGCCTTGTATGAATTTGCTGTGTGAGTGAGTGATTATTGAGTGTCAGTGAGAGACTTATAGCCTTATTTCAATCAGTCTACCCCAAGGCAACTGTGACCACAACTGCAGCTAATGCATGCAGCATCTTCTATAACTCCAAGCCATTATTAGTACCTGCACAGTAGCTTTTTAAATACCAATACAGCATGATGCTTAAAATAAATGTTTGTTGAATAGCTCTCCAATAGTCTCTATTTTCTAACTCGCCTGGTTGGAAATCACTTTTCTCCCCACACACAATATTGATCACTATTTTGCAGAAACTTTTCAATAATTTATTTGCTTTTATTATGTATGTGTACCTGGGGTAATACCATCTGGATACCAGCCCCGGCCACATTAATACAAAATCAATGCAAAGTCACGGGGTAAGGTCACTGGTTTCCATTAGACACCGCAGAATGCTTAATCCCCCCTGTGTTGCACGTTATAAATTCTCCCAGTTAGCATCAAAGCTTTTATTTACCGCTTCATGTTGTCAGCAAGGGTCCAAGGCCTTGCTGGGGACCCTGCCATTAATCTGGGGCCCCGCAGGTAATGGTGAGGTTGCATATTGTCACAAATCCAATACATTATTTACTACGAGCCATTAAAAAACAATGTGTATTAATGAACAAACAAACCAAGGCCAGAGGGTATAAGCTATATTCTTCCTAGTCGTAATTCTTTGAACGTTCATCAAATGTTATAATGTTTCGGCAAATACTCAGGGGCCCTTTCACTTGCCAAAGCTGTCGCTGTGAATCACATCTACGGTGCACTAAAACTATATCATAGATAAAGCTGCAGTGACAGTGGTAATGAAAACCTGTATGGCAATGTCCACAGTTATAAATATTTGAAAATGTACTGAATAATGACCCCATTCTGTAGCACTGAAAAGCACATAGAGCTGCTGTAATTATATAGGCCCTGCTAGCCCTTATGACGGAGGCAGAAAAAGAAACAAAATGTACTAACATAATGGTAAAATTCTTCAAAAAATTATAATATGTGTAATTTCAAGTGTATAATTTAGTTTATTATTAATATTATTATCATCATTATTACATAAAGCTTTTCTACTCACTAAGAGTTGCTTTACATTTTTTTTCCTGCATTATTCATTCATTCCATACCAGTGGTGGCTACTATTGTAGTCACAGCTGCCCTGGGGTAGACTGACGGAAGCAAAGCTGCCAAACTGCGCCATTGGCCCCTCTGACCACCACCAACATTTGGCAAAAACCACAATCATACTAGGCAATTTAATTAACTTTTTTTACCCAGATGCCCTCCCAGTTGCTATATCTGACACACACACAAAAAAAAACATGCTGGATTAAGCTTTAGATAAGGGTTGAAAAGAGTAGAAAGTGTCAAGGCATTACTGAATACATGCCATAGGAGTTAGATTTGATGATCCCTTATCATGTAAAACAGCTTAATGTATAGTTGGACAAAGATTCACATTTGAGAGGTTTTCTTTTCTTACTATTACACACAGTACCTTCTGCTGAGGAGTACAAACTGCTGACAGTGCAGACAAAATCTGGGTCTTATTATTTGGTTTGCTTCGTGCTTGGACTACTTACCTCCTCTATCCTGAATGTGGTGCCAGTCTGCTGCTTATTGGTGGAGCAGAGACAAACAGGATTCTTTTCGAGGAGGAAACATATTGGTGTAAGTTTTGGTTAAACCAGGTTTCACATTATTTTACCTCTTATTACATTGCTGGTGCATTACTGCTATTACTGTTCCTCATTATACAGTATATTTGCACTAAACTGCCTAAACACATTCATTGCTTGGGGAATTTTGCTCACTGAAAATTGCAAAAAAGTTGGTTCTGATTCAGATGAGGGCTTGCTGGTAACTGTAGGCAGTGAAACATATTAGAAACACAAATTCTCACTACCGACATTATAAGAATCCTGTGGTTTTTGTTTGTTTTTCCCATGTATTGTATGTTTGTCTTGCCCCAGTGCAGAAATATTGTATAAGCAGCAAGTTCCTGGGCTCTGAAAGTTGAGCAAAGTGCTGAGGGTAAGTGAGGAATAACTTTGGACCACTGCAAATTGTTTAAAATGGACTTTTTTCCCCCAAATTTTTTAAGGAAACATCAGGTACAGCATATTTAAAAATGTAAGAAAAAATAATATAACACTCCATACATGAGTAGATTATTATAGTTCTTGCATAAAAAAAACATACACACTATTAAAGCAAAAAAAAAAATATCAGGTTTGTCAGCTGTGCCTTTTACTGAAATAAAATTCACTGAATGTGCAGAGTAGTTGTGTAAGAAATCTGCAGGCTGCTCTTGACATTTAAACCTGTGGAATATGCATTTACAGATTGTCGTACCACAATTAAAACTAAACTGCATTATGAACATGGAATGAATATTGTAAGTATTAAACTTCAAAATGCTTCTGGCAATGAATCTGACTTCAAACAATATAAATGTAGTACACGTGAGATACATGAGCTGTCAGAAAATCAATATGAATGTGTCATATTACATGTATTTTAATTGGGTGCAATAATATATAGTACTGATTGTGTTTAAGGTCGTTATTGCCAGTCAATATACAATATTTTGTGGAGACTGCAACAATTAAATGGCAGAGTTGTCCTATTTGTATGGACTTTGATAGTTAATGTTGTGTTGTATAATGAGCACTCATGTCTCAAGTCAATAGTGATTCTTTTTCTATAGTGCAGAGCAAATATTATCTAAATATTTGAACTCTAAGTCTTTGGATGGTATACATACGCATCTCGGTGCATAAATTGCAGCACTTGCATTAACATTGGCTGTTAATACACAACATTTTAAATGAATACATCATTTCACATAGAAATAATTATATGACATATAAATGTACCCGATTTTTTCTATGAATTCGAGCTAAATTTGTCTTGCTCCTGTATGAATATATTGCATAAGCATCTCTTGAGGTTAAAATAATTCCACTGTGTACTATCTGCATCTAATTATAAAGCATTTTTGTCCAGTAACCAGGAAGTGCACTGTTAGAATGTTGTTGTTAGCATTACCGTGACTAAACGCTGCTCTGGTCTCTAAAAGTTGTGAAATGCACTTATAAAGTCATCATGGTAAATGCTTGGAATTCATGAGGTAAGTGAGGAATAAGTTTGGACTACTGCAAACCATTTAAATATTGTCCATGTTTTTAAGACAATAAAACTCAGGCACAGTGCCTTGAAACAAACCATAATTCTTATACTCCAGATTCTTACATATAGACCTCTTTTCGTTTTGTACCTTGACAGTTTCAGCTGCACTTTGTTCCCTTCCTCAGAACTGTCACATCATGTTGCTGTGACGTGCCTTTTCAGCTGAATTAAACAGATTTTGGTGCTGTCTTTCTACTTGGAGCAGTAGGATGGCAGCAGCATCTGCAGTCTGACTCTTCAGAACTGTATTCCAGGTATGAAAAAGTTGGTGGGCCCCCTCATCCCAATTTACAGTCTGGTGGGGAACTTCCTGATACAACAATGGTACTTTTTACTAATTTGTGCCTATGACCTTATCCATCCATCCATCCATTTTCTTCCGCTTATCCGGGGCCGGGTTGCGGGGGCAGCAGTCTAAGCAGGGACTCCCAGATCCTATCCTATGACCTTAATGTTGTCCCAATCCATAACAGGGTTTTCCCTCTTGCAGGGGTCTGATATTGCAGACTTAAGTTGTTCTTGGTGGGATTGTCGCTTAGTGGCTCAGGGGTCCGTGTTTTGGTTGTTTCCTTTTCATATTTGTTTTTTGTTTGTTTTTTTGGGTGTGCTTTTTTCTGTGGGTTAAAGGCTCTGCTTGTTTTGCCTGTATATGACTTTTTGCATGACAAGCAAGGTATTTCCATATATTACATTTTATCCTTGCGGTGCACTAGTAACTGTAATTTACTAATAATTTTGTGTGAGGTTTGACTGGAGTACTGATTTTTTATTTATTTTTTTTTTTTGTTGTTGTTATGCCTCTCATGTATGGGGGTGTAACAATGGCCCTGTTTTGCTTATCTGCAATCTTGTGTGTTTGCTGCTTTGTTTTCCCTGTTTTGCTGTACCTGCTGTTTCTCTTTGTTTATGGTCTATTTTGGATATTTAAAAGTTTGTGTGCAGTGGACTACTTTCCAGAGTAATAAGACTTTTTGACTGGACCAATCTCATCACACAAGAGGAAGACAGAAACGGGGAGGAGCATATCAACACTGCATTGACTGCATTGAAAATTGCTTAAAATGTGTATGTATATATATATATATATATATATATATATATATATATATATATATATATATATATATATATATATATATATATATATATATATATATATATACATACACCTGTAATGTATGTCTGAATGTGTATGGGAATGTAGAAAAGCTTTAGATAGCTTGAGAAATATTACACAAGAAAAATACACAAAACGCACAAAAGTTCATATGACACTTGGTCGACCACAGCAATTACACAGCCTCAACCAGTTGGCAACCAGTGTTTAGTCACAGCTGTATGTAGGGATGTTGGAAAGGATTGTCATGGCAAAACAGTTCATCGAGACATGGTTGAATAGCTACATAATCAGATGCGGTCTCGCTTTGAACAGTTAGCATCTGTGGCCTGTTTCCTTGTTACCCTATTGCTTTATGTTATTTTGAAGCTGAGCAAATGGTGCACGTGGCCTCACATCTGCTCCAAGTTTTACACACGTCATCTGTAAGTGCTGTTTTGTAAGAGTTCATGTTGGCTGAGGCACATTGAAGGACTTGGGAGGGTGAGAGGACCTTATGGATCAGTTAATGTGCAGTGGGGCGAATCATATTCGGTCTTGAGTCTGCAGAAAGTAAACTCTGTTTGGGTACAGCAGAAAAACAGCCTGGGAGAAGTTAAAATAATGTGGCCAAACCTTCTTGTCAAAGCCAGATTTCATCAGATGTCAGAAGCTAAGCAGGTTTGGACCTGGTTAGTACTTGGATGGGAAACAGCTGGGAATACCAGGTGCCACAGTGTGGCACCAGCAGTAAAAACTGTTGTGTGTGTCCTTAGGCAAGACACTTCACTCACATTGTCTAGAGTCTGTTATGTCTGTGAGTGATTGATGGTGGTTAGAGGGGCCAATGGCACAGATTGGCAGCCTCGCTTCCATCAGTCTACAGAAGGGCAGCTGTGTCTTACCATCACTAAAGCGACTTTGACCACCTGGAAATGTGCTACAACTAATGCATTATTATTAATGAAATTATGCTGAAGTACCTGAGAACAGAGTTGATGGATTTTGTTGAGAAAACTGCAATGTTGACAGTCAGCAAACAGCAACATCCATAGAGATCTTTTTTTTTTTTTTTTTTTTTAAAGGTAAGATAAAAACTGTGCAATAATTCTTAATGTGAACAAAGCATATGCAGAAGACATGCTATTACAAACTAAACAAACTTCTATCATTTGGATCTTGTCTTATTTCCTTGAGTTTAAACGGCCATGGCTACCAGGTGGATTAACCAGTTCAAGAAATCCAAACAGACATAAAGCAATGGGGCAGGAAACAAGGCCAAAAATTCTGGATGTTCAAAACAAGAGCACGTATAATTACGTGGCTACTCAGCTTTGTCCTGATGAACCATTTTGCCATGACAGTATCACTATAACTGTGGTTGCCAACTGGTTGTCATGTGTGTAAGTGTTGAAAAAAATAATAATAAATAAATTAAACTAAATGGAAAAACAAAGAAATTATTTACTTAAGCATAGACCCATACACTTCTGCATTACAAAACAATAGAATACAATAGAATAGAAAAGAAATGAAAAAAGGCTGGTTGTCCAGGCAAGTGAACACATCTTACACACCGACACTTGTGTTCCAGTGCTTACATAGTTAGTATTGTCAATAAAACTCCATTGGTCCATTATTTTCTAACATTCCCAGAATTTGCTGGGGTTTGATGACACATTCCCAAACTTTATGTCTACTTTGGAATTTTGTTCATGATTGTGACTATGGTAATAAGGCCTTTGTTTTTGCCTGTCTTGAGGTGTGTCTTTGAGTGTCATAAAAAGTGCTATTCCAGTGTTATGTATTATTATTATTGAGCTACTTTAGCGGAGGATGGATTAATCAAAGCACTATAGTGTACACAATACTTTTCTGTTGTGTGTGTGTGTGTGTGCTTTTTTGTTTTGTGTGTATGTGTTTTTTTTAGCATCAACAGAGCCATCTGTAATGAAACATTTTTGTCACTTCTTCCACGCCAATAAACTTGCAACCATTGTTCAAACAAACCCACCCACCCTCTCCCACCCTGCCGTGACAGTGCCAGAATTTATTCATCAATCTCCACTCCAATTCTTCACCCTCCATCTTTGACTATTTCCCGAGGTCTGGCGCACACAAAATGTTTTATAAAGGAAGAGAGAAGTGATGTGAGATATGTCAAGGAGCTCGGGTGGTGGAATGTGGATTGACGACAGCTGAGGCGGTGGAGGTTACGCGGAGGGTTGGTTGGACGAGCTGGCTGTTGATGCGGAGCGGCAGTGGCAGTACAGGTGAACGCGGCGCCCCCTGTGTGCTCTCTGAAGTGTTACGCAGAGCTCCAGTCGCCTCGGGCCACGCAGGGGAGACATGAGAGCCAGAGGTGAGAGCAGAGAAAGCGGGCTAAGGCTGGGCACAAATGGTGGCGCAGCTGTGGTCAGTCACCTAAGAATGCAAGGGCAGTTTGAGTGTGTACAATGGTGTGTAAATGCTGCTACGTTCAAAATCCCTGCCCGCCTGAAGGAGTAGGGAACTATAGTGTTTTTTGTTTTTTTTGTTTTTTTTCATGCACACTTTTTGTATGTTGTCAGCTTGGGTGCATTCATCCTTAAATCTATTTATTCTCTTACCTGGGGCTGGTGTCTGTACAGCAGGGGTCACCAGCACGGTGCCCGCGGGCACCAGGTCGCGCCCAAGAACTACATGAGTCGCCCGCAGGCCGGTTCTAAAAATAGCATAACTCACTAATGAGCTGAATCTAAAATTTTATTTTATTCCGTTGCTTTTTGTTTTTTTAATCACCATTGCATTTATATAGATTTAAAATTACAATATCTTAAAAGTTCATTATACATGAAGTTTAGATAAGTTAAAGTGAACTCTGACCTACTCAGTTCAAAGGTGACTTGTGCACGTGACAAAATCAGCGCTGTGAAGATGCTGACTGAAAGCAGTTTCTTAACCCAAAAACATGGCAGAAAAAAAAAAAATATAATAAATAAAAAAGATCACTTTCAAAACAAATTTTATGATTGTAAAAGAAACCTGCTCATCTGCAGGGCGACTGTGGCGATGGCAAAGCGGCACAATGTGGAGGGACACTTCACTACGTGTCACAAAAGCTCCATGCTCACTACACACACATACTACGGGCAGAAAAAACCCGTGAGCTAAAGGCAGCTTTGGGTAAACAATTGTCTTTTTTCATGAGACTAGTGAAAAAGTCACAAAAACGAACTGAGATTTATTTAAAAATATGTAAGTTGATTTTTCTTTAACATTACATAATTGATAACTTTTTTAAACATGGTGCAACATAGTTTATGTTTTGTTAAAAAGGTTTATCCACGGCTCGTGAAAATGGGACATTTTTCCTATAAGATGTAGTGATATATGTGATTGAAAATTTTAACAATTACTAAGATTAATAAAGTTAAAGTGCTGAATATTGATATCTGTTTCCCACTTTGCTGTCATTCTTGATAATTGTGAGAAATCATTAATGTGATCAGTGTCTTCACATAGATGATTATCATTTATCATTATTAATAATGTATAACTAAAGGCAAACTGAGCAAATGTGTTATTTCAGAAGAGTGTATCAAACTAGTAGCCCTTCGTATGACTCAGTACCCATGAAGTAGCTCTCAGCTTCATAAAGGTTGGTGACCCCTGTATCTAATGGTCCTGCAAAATCTACTTGGGTGAGTCAGATGTCTCATGTTGATGATAGCCAAATATATGATTCGTTTTTCTGTTTAAAAAAGTACAATTTTGGTGCTTTATTTTCTTATATTTCTGTGGCTCTGATGCCACATTTGCTGACTCCTCTAGACGTGGAGGAGCAGCGGCTCTAAACCGAGTTCCTTCCTTTTCCTTGTGGCTGAGCTTCTCACCCTATTTCTGAGGAAATGCCCAGGCATTCTGCAGAAGAAACTCATTTTGACCGCTTATATCCAGAATTGTGTTCTTTCCGTAATGACCCAACACTACTTGAAAGTGGGAAAAATAAAGTGCTCTACCACTGTCATTATTCTTCAGCTTAATAAATTCAAAGATCTTTAAAATTACCTTTCATTTATTGGATTTGAAACTACAAATTTTAGGCTTTTTTACATCTATTTATTGTAGCCAAATTACTGGTCAAACTAGGCTGATGCTTCACCATTTTTAGTGTTGTTTTTATGTTATGTTTTACAATAAAAAAAAAAATAGTTATCTTCCTTGCGCTCCCTCTGTGCTGGCACCTTGCTGACACCTCAACTTTTCATTTTATATAACCATTTACGACCATGCATTCAAAATTATATGCTGCAACATTTGCCCAATATCCTAACCTTTATAGATGGCCAATCATTTTGTTATTTAAACTCTGTGAAACTGACATGCAGGCCCCAGACCTACATGAAGGAACAGCTTGTTAGAGTACAAAATGCTTTGATCCCAGATAAGAAATTGTGTCTGCTGTATTCATCTTTATTGAGCTGCGTTGCATCAGATTTTGCAATGTCCCACACGCGATTAGCACTTAGCTAAAAGCAGCTCTTGTACTACGCAGTTGTCTGGCACACGCTTTCTTGTGACAGTGAGCGGCGGTCCCCGGTGACTTCCTGTCCACCGATGTGTTTGCTGTGCGTATCATGAGTAACAGAGCTCAATTTCCATGCTTTGACATAAGAGGGGACGTTTGATAAATAGTTGGAGGACCTGAGAACGTAAATGAGGTATAAATAATGCATAAATTAAGTAGCATTTTATGGAGAGATGTCAGTGCGTTTCTTCCAATAACAGAAAGATTAATGAGCTGGCTGTGTGGGAAAATACTGCCCAGGACAGCACTGGGAGATCAAGGGATGAGACTGTTTTCAATCAATACAAGCAGGTATTTGCCGAAGCTGGGTGAGTGATGGGAGAAAAGTAAACTAAAGTTGAACTTTTAAGAGCGGATGGGGTAAGCTTGCACTAGTTTTTATTACACCAAATTGATTCCATGCAGGTTTAGATCACACCAAATTTGGATTTCAACCAACCATTTTTTTCGCTCTTTCGTTTGACCATCGTTTACCAGATTAGGTAAACAACGAGATAAAAATTGTCCTGAAGAGTTTGAATAGAAATATTCTAACAATGGTAATTCCTCTTTTGCTTGACCATACCACTCTGAGAACTCTCTATTTGGTCTGATCTTGTAAGCTAAGAAGGTTGGGCCTGGTTAAGATGGGAAACAACTTAGAATACCAGGTGCTGAAGTGTCAGCAGTGGCTCAGTGGTTAGAGAGCTTGTCCACCAACTCAAAAGTTGCTGAATGGATTCTGGCTTGGACCAGTGTGATTGTGTCCTTGGGCCATAAACTTGCCCATGTGTAAATGTGGTGTGTGCGTGAGTGATTGGTGGTCGAAGGGGCCTCTGGTGCAGATTGGCTGCATGGTGGCTTACCATCACCAATGTTAAAAGCATAAATAATGCATTGTAAAGAGCTTTAGACATTCAGAAAGGTGATATATATGTTCAAGGTATTATTATGGTTATGATTAAGTTGTATTATCATTGTGACAGCATTTGTCTTGTTTACAAGTTAGACTGCACTATATTAATGTAAATCAACTATTGACACAGTTTTTTCATTTTAAAATATGGAGAGAAAAATGGCTGGAACAAAAGCAATGCAATATTTGAGTTGTCATTAATATAATCCATCCATCTATTTTCTTCCACGTATCTGAGTCACGGGGGCAGCAGTCTGAGCAGGGATTCCCAGACTTCCATCACCCCAGACACTTCCTCTAGCTCCTCCGGTGGGATCCCAAGGTGTTCCCAGGCCAGCCGAGAGACACAGTCCCTCCAGCGTGTCCTGGGTCTTCCCGGGGCCTCCTCCCGATGAGACAAGCCTGGAAGACCTCTCTACAGAGGCGTCCATTACAACTAATATATTTATAAATTATATATTATCTTAGCATAAATGGATATGCCTTGATGCTTGCATCAACAGTAACAGCCTATCCTGAACTGCTACATTTCTAATCTCACTTTATTCCTGAGAGGTTTCAATTCCAATTCTGCTCAACAGCTAACACACACCATTGTCCGCTGTCACCTCTCACACACCCACCCTCTCACCTGCCTGTGTCCAACTCACCTACTTGTATCATTTGTTCGGTGACATGTAGATACCCTCTGGTGTTGCTCTGAAGGTACGCGGAGTGCCAGTCATGCTAATGCTAGCCGACAGCGGCACGCGCGTATTTCCTGTGTTGGCTCGCGCACACATCGGCAGCTGTCCACTCTGCTCGCGCTCCCTCGGGCTCGGAGAAGACCTGACACTGTGCTGCCCTGACACAGAAACCTCTTGTACCCACTTGCACTGGCAATACAAAAAGGTGGAATATCTAGCTGCTAACAAGAGATACCACATGTTTTGTACATATGCCAGGAAATTTGAGATTTACTTGTGCAAAAAAAAAAAAAAAGGCCCAGAAAGTAATTCATTCTAACAGTGAAATAGAACAACAGTTATACTAAAAAGATCATCCTGTTAGAATTATAAGGTTATATCTGACCTTTTTTGATGAAATTGAGTTGTTCATATATTCTTTCATCGAGATTTTGTAGGGTTTGGTCATTTATTTTAGGTTTATATGGGCAAAAACAATTTCTTATTCCATGAGTGGTCACAGCTTTAAGACGAACACATATAGAACCTTGTTATTCTAAACTGACGCAATGTGGTTTACATTGACGAGTGAATATATCGAGACGAGTGAACTATTAAGATGGTGCCTGGTAACTGGTACCAAAACCATCGCTAGACTTTGACAGTGGCTGTTATATGTTGTCAAGGCCTAGTTAGTCTTGACCAAGTAAATTTCTTGGTGTTTGCTAAGAGATTTGTGTGTAAAACTGACCGAGCTAAAAGCAGACTTCTGACTTTGATAATTTAATTTTAACCAGAACCACACAAACTGTTGGCTAATCAGACCTAAAACATTTTTAACACAAAACACTGTGAAATGTATTCAATCTACTTAGTTACTACTCATGAATTTATTTTAAATAAAATGCAATGTTCCATGGTCAATATAGTCACCATAAAGCTGGTTAGCCGATAGCAAGCTTCCAAATTCTTAATATTGAATTTATTAGGAAAGCTGAAGAATTTTACTTATAGGACCAGCAAAGGGAGAAAGAACTGCTGAGCTCCATTAAATTTGACAGTTGACTACTTTAGCCAACGATCCAACTGGGGTCCACTAAACTAATAATACAAAAAATGTAATTTTAATGGTTAAATTGCCTGGATAAAATGAGGGTTGCCACATATAAGGATTAATATTACAAGTTAACTTTTTCAAAGTTTTTCCTCATCAGTCCTCTCCCCTCCCATCCCCACACAATGATCTAATGTCCGCTGTGGTATAACAGATGACTGATGTAATTGACATTGCATAACTAATCTTGAATATTCCACTGAGAACGATGCATGTCCCCTGCAGATGAGCTAAAGACTTTACAAAGTGTGGAAGGTGACCCGCGCCTCATCTCATCTAAACAGGCCAATGACACTTAAAATTCATAGGAAGCATCTTGGCACTCTGACTCATTTGGAGCTGTATGTAATTGAACAGGGAGACATGAGGTGGTGGCAAATTTAAAACAATTGTGGTGATTATTTCAGCACCTGTAATTTTCAATAAAAATGGGTCAAGGGCAAGATTAGTGGTTTGCACATTTTAGAGGTGCAATCTATTATGGGCAATGACTGATTAAAGGTAATTAATAAGGAAAAAAAAAATGTGTGTGTGTGTGTGTGTTTTTTAATGTTTTCATTATTATGGTATTTTGGTCCAACTTTGTTCAGTAAAACAACAATGAAGTGCAGACTGATCTGTGAAAATTTAAGTACTGGCTCAATTTCAATGATTTTTTATTATTTTTTTTTTTTTTACGTGACATAGGAGACCCTTACAAGACCTACTTCAGTTTACTACAGTTTGCCCAATAGCTTTGAAAACCGCGGTTATCGAGCCTCTCCTAAAGAAGAGCAGCCTTGATGCCACAATATTGAACAATTATCGACCAATCTCCAACCTGTAGTTTTTAGGCCAAGTCCTACAAACTTGTTTACCAACAGATTATTAACTTTCTCCAAATTAACAGCTCCTTTGATGTTTTTCACTCAGGCTTAATACCCCAACAGACCACTACTCTTATCAAGTCCAGAACACTGCTGCTCAGGTCCTGACTAGAACGAGGAAGTACGAGCACATAAGGTCCAAAGTACATCTCTGACATGTTAGTGTCATATGAACCATCTCGCACTCCAAGAACTTCAGGGACCGACCTCCTGCTGGTCCCAGAGTCAGGACTAAACATGGGAAATCAGCGTTTCAGTTTTATGCAGCTAAAACCTGGAGGAATCTTCCGGAAGATGTGAGACAGGCCTCGACTTTGACAATGTTTCAGGCTCATATTCTGTGCATATGACTGAAAGATTTTTATTCTGAACTTATTCTTCTCTTTGAATGCTCATTTTATGGTGATTATTTGTGATTATTGATGTTTTGATTTGTGATTTTCTTATTCTGTGAAGGACTTGAATTACTGTATATACTGTATATTGTCTATACAAATATTACCACTCGATAAAGCAAAACAAAAACACAAAACATGCACAAAATAGTGTATGCTTCACAAAGAGGACTTAATGTGCATACATTATGCCCTTGACACATGTATGGCAGGACATTTGATATAGAATTGTCTGTGCAGATTTGCAACAAAGCAGCAAATCCAGAATTGGAATTTCCATCTGTAAGCTGATTTTTTTTTTTTTTTTTTTTTTTTTTTTACCTGGGTCCTCTTGTCTGGGATCCAGAATACAAACGTCTTCAATACTTTAAAAAGTAAAGGAAAAAAATATCACAACAGACAAAGCAAAGCACTAAACTCTGCTAATATGAGGTGAGAGCAATGTCATTTTGTTATAAATTTCACTTGGAAAAAAACAAATCTGATTGCTGTTAGGCTTTACCTTGAGATGCAGTGGAGAGTGTGGGGACCAGACTGATATCCTGTTATAAAAAAAAAAATAAAAAATACAAAGAGATATCACTTTGGATTTGTCAGGCTAAGGTTTCACACCAACCCAATGTAATATAAAAGAAAAGAGGCCAGTATGTTCACTAACTATTATGTATAACCAACATTTGAAACTGATGTCCACTCACTGTTGAAAGAAGGTGCAGTGTCGTGCAGTTTGTGAGTTAAAGTGCAGAGAATGAAGTGGTCACCTCAGGACCTGACATTGTGGCAAAGGCCATTGTGGTGCATTAGACAGACTGACAGCTGCTTTTGAACACACGATAACACTGTCAGAATAGTGAGTGAGAAAAATGACACCCGGATCTGTGATGTCATTCACGGGCATAAAACCCTGCACATTTTTACAGAGGCCCGTCACTCACATAGCCACAGCATGTCCGCTGTCCAGTAGCTATGACAATGACTAACATTAGTGCTGTGAAACAATAAAGGTGGAAACAACATGCGAGTAATAATCACTATACTAACATTTCTCCAGGGGTGGGTAGTACTCAGTTACATTTACATGAGCATCTTTGTACTTTTCAAAGTACTTTTCTAGCAGCGTTTTTTACTTCTAGCATTACATTTTCTTCTATTTGAAGTGACAGTATAGCAAAAAAGGAAGTTTAAATGTGACAACTGGGCAAATTGTTGTAGGAGTGAAGACATTTCGCTGCTCATCCAAGCCGCTTCCTCAGTTCTGGTCAGATTCCAGGTGGACACTGCCTCATATATAAGATGTCTCAAGTTTCAGCCTTTCAGACGATTTAAACTTCATCTTTTGCTATGGACCAGACTTGGACGACTGAGGGATTACACAGACTTAAGTGACAGTACTCTTACTTGAGTAAAAGCTTTGGGTACTCTTCCCACTGTACATGAACAAGTGACAAAAGCTTTATGTTGACAATATTGAAAGGTATTAGAATTACATTAACTTTAAATTATAAATCAGATCAGAGGTGAAATGGTTTGAGAGGGGAGTTAAAGAAGCTAGTTTGTTAAGTAAAAGAATTCTTCCTTAAACAGGAATGAGGGCCTGAGACGTAATCTCTCCCTCATCTATAACTCCATCCTCAGACCCCAAATAAAGAGACCAATAGCAGGGTCATTAAGGGTTGAATAGAGTAGTGTCATCTGAAACTGGAGACAATAGCTGTTTACAGTTCCAGTGTGGTTAGCTCCTCCCTGCAGATAGATATGAGGCAGTGTCCACCAGCAATCTGACCAGAACTGAAGAAGCGACTTAATGAGCAGCAAAACGTCTTCACTTTTACAACAATTTGTCCAGTTGACAGATTTAAACTTTGTCTTTTGCTATGGATCAGATTTGGACGACTGAGGGATTACAGAGACGTTATGTCATGATCCACGCCATGTTTTGCCTGTCTCCTGCCTCGTGTGTCTCCTCTCTCCCTCCCTCACCTGTCACTCCGGAGCTGGGCGGAGCGCTGCTCCTCCCACGCGCACCTGCACCTCGTCTACGCTGATGTGCCACCAGCTGTGGAGGATAAATGGGACTTGGCCCATTCATTCGGTGCAAGTCCGTCCGTGTGAAAACGTAGCTATTCTGCTCTCTCTTGGATTCTGCTTGCTGTTTTCGTGAATGCTGAACTACTCCTGTGTTTTCCTCCAGACCTATGCTCCCGGATCCTCCGCATGCCTGCATCTCCCGTCCAGCTCCCGTCTCGTCTTCCCGGTAACCTGTTTGTCTTATCCACGCACTCAATTGTACTCAGCTCTCGGCTCCTGCACTCTCACCTGCTCTTCGCTGTCGGCTCTTCGTCTTCGCTCTCACCTGTGCCTCGTTCCTGGGTCCTCGTCCTGCTGTCCGGTCTTACCTGCTCCGTGTCCTGGTTCCTCGTTCCTGTTGTCCGGTCTTACCTGCCTCGTGTCCTGGTCCTCCTCGTCCTGCTGTCCGGCTTTACCTGCTCCGTGTCCTGGTTCCTCGTTCCCTGTGTCCGGTCTTACCTGCTCCGCGTCCCGGCTCCTCGTTCCTGCTCTCCGGTGTTACCTGGTCCCGACTCCTGGCTCCTCGTCCCGCTCCCTGTTACCCTGAGACTCTGTACTTGTGTTCGTGCTTCATATTCACTGTTGTAAATAAACACTGTTTAAACTGCTCCCGGCCTGCACTTTTGGTCCGTCTACACCACATTACGACAGAACGGACTTGCCATCATGGACCAAGCGGCCGCTGGTGCAGAACAGACAATCAACAAGTCTTCTCGCACCAAGGAGTGATGCTGGGAAGGCATGATCAAACAATTCAGACTCTTGTCGAGCAAAACCAAACGCTCTCCCAACAGATGGTTCAACTTAGCAATCAGGTCGCCACTCTGCTAGCCCCCGCTCCGCCGGCTCCCGTCGTCCCCGCCTCCGCGGGAGTCCTACCACCGGCCCACCCGGAGTCGAGAGGCACGGATCCGGAACCATACTCAGGTCAGCCCGGCCTCTGCCGGGGCTTTATTTTCAGTGCAAATCCATGTTCCAGCAGCGCCCCGGCCACTTCTCCTCTGACGCAGCCAGAATCCGGTATATCTGTGGGTTACTAAGGGGACGAGCTTTGCAGTGGGCCGAGGCGAGATTCTCTAAGACTGTATTAGAATCTGTGAACTATGAACACTTCTTAAGTGAATTTGAACTCGTGTTTAACCACCCACACTATCAGGCGGACGCCACCTCGCGGCTGCTCTCTCTCTCCCAGGGCACCCGGACCGTGTCGGACTACACGGTCGAGTTTTGGACGCTTGCCGCCGAGGTGGACTGGACCGAGAGCGCGCTGAAGGCCGTCTTCCGTAACGGGCTCAACGGCGCCCTGAAGGACGAGCTAGCCTCCCGTGACGAGCCCCCAGACCTGCGCTCTCTGATCACCCTCACCGGGAGGGTCGACCAACGCCTACAAACACGACGCCGAGAGAGACGCCGCTCACCACCCCGGCTTGAGGGGCACCGCTCACCGGTCCGGACCGAGCCCCGCTCACCAGCGCCCCCCAGGGAGGAACCGATGCAGCTCGGACGGGCCCACCTCACCGAGGAGGAGCGCCTTCGCCGCCGCCGCGCTGGGGAGTGTCTCTACTGTGGCACCAAAGGCCACTTCATCGCCGCATGCCCTGTCCGGCCAAAAGGGCAGGCCCGCCAGTAGCCCTGGGAGTACTAGCGGGTCGGCACGCCATCCCAGGAGAAAAGAACCAACTCCGGCTCCACGCCACCCTCCGTTTTCGGTCCGAAACCCTCTCTGTGTTAGCTTTAGTAGACTCAGGGGCCGAAAAAGACTTCATGGACCGCCCTGGCCGAGCAGTGGGGCATTCGCATGGACCCTCTGGACCACCCACTCTCGGCCACGGCCCTTAATGGACTGCGATTAGCGCGAGTGACTCATGTTACCGAACCCATATCCCTGGTTTTGTCCGGTAATCACCACGAGACCCGACGCTTCCACTTAATCGAGTCCCCCTCTTCGTCGCTGGTGCTGGGCTACCCCTGGCTCCGGACCCACAACCCGAACATTGATTGGTCTCAGGGTAGGGTGTCCGGGTGGAGTCCAGCCTGTCACGCTCAGTGCCTGCAGTCCGCGCTGTCCCCCGCTAACGCGACTGGCCAACCGCCCCGGGACACCCCCGACCTCTCCTCCGTTCCTGACGAATACCACGACTTTAGTGAAGTTTTTAGTAAAGATCGAGCGCTCTCGTTACCCCCGCATCGTCCTTATGATTGCGCCATCGACCTCCTGCCCGGGGCCCCCCTGCCGTCCAGTCGTCTCTACAATCTGTCCCGTCCCGAACAAGAAGCCATGGAGAACTATATTCGAGACTCTCTGAACTCAGGTATCATCCGCCCGTCCACCTCCCCGGTCGGCGCCGGTTTCTTTTTTGTTACTAAGAAGGACAAAACCCTACGCCCCTGCATAGACTATCGGGGCCTTAATAACATTACTGTAAAAAATAAGTATCCGTTACCGCTCCTCGACTCTCGCGTTCACCCCACTTCACGGCGCCACGGTGTTTTCAAAACTCGACCTGCGCAACGCCTACCATCTGGTCCGCATTGGGGAGGGGGACGAGTGGAAAACCGCGTTCAAAACACCTCTAGGCCATTTTGAATATCTCGTAATGCCCTTCGGTCTCACAAACGCCCCCGCAGTCTTCCAAGCTCTCATTAACGACGTTCTCCGAGATTTTTTGAACCGTTTCGTGTTTGTTTACCTAGATGATATTTTGATATTTTCTCAGTCTATACAGGAACACCGCCAACACGTCCGCCTCGTCCTCCAGCGCCTCCTAGAGAACCGACTCTATGTAAAAGCCGAAAAATGCGAGTTCCACTCCGACGAAGTTAGCTTTTTGGGGTTTATTATCGGTAAAGGACAAATCAAGGCCGATCCCGAAAAAATTAAGGCCGTTACCGACTGGCCAGCCCGACTAACCGCAAACAACTGCAACGCTTTATCGGGTTTGCTAACTTTTACCGTCGGTTCATACGCGATTTTAGCCGCGTTATAGCCCCACTGACCCAACTAACCTCCCCTTCTTCCCAGTTCTCCTGGTCTCCGGCAGCGGACGCCGCCTTCACTCAGCTCAAGGCCCTCTTCACATCAGCCCCCCATCCTTCACCAACCCGACCCCTCTCGTCAGTTTCGTGGTCGAGGTGGACGCCTCGGACTCTGGGGTGGGAGCGGTCCTCTCCCAGCGTTTCGACCCCCACAATCGGCTCTGCCCGTGCGCTTTCTTCTCCCGGCGTCTGACCCCCGCTGAAACAGAATTACGACGTTGGTGACCGGGAGCTACTCGCGGTCAAGCTCGCCCTGGAGGAGTGGCGTCACTGGCTGGAGGGGGCCGAACAGCCATTCCTGGTCTGGACGGACCATAAAAACTTGGCCTACATCCAGTCCGCCAAACGCCTCAACCCCCGCCAGGCCCGCTGGTCCTTATTTCAGCTTTCCACTTCCACTTCACCCTCACCTACCGTCCAGGCTCCCGCAACGTCAAGCCCGACGCCCTCTCACGTCAGTTCACCCAGCACGAGAGCACCAGTGACCCCGGCTCCATCCTCCCGTCCTCGTGTCTTGTCGCCGCCGTCCACTGGGAAATTGAGGACCTGGTCCGCAACGCTCAGGCCACGTCTCCCGACCCAGGTAACGGTCCACCAGGTGTCACCTTTGTCCCCGACTCTGTCCGTTCCCAGGTGCTGCAGTGGATCCACGGCTCTAAGTTTGCCTGCCACCCGGGAGCCAGCCGCACCCTGTCCCTGCTCAGAAGGCACTTCTGGTGGCCTACCATGGACCGTGACCCGGGAGTTCGTGGCCGCCTGCCAGGTATGCGCACGATCCAAATCCTCACACACACCCCCGTCTGGTCTCCTGTTTGCCGCTGCCCGTCCCCAAGCGACCCTGGTCCCACATCGCCGTGGATTTCGTCACCGGACTCCCTCCTTCCCACGGAAATACGGTCATCCTGACGGTCGTCGACCGATTCTCCAAGGCGGCACACTTCATCGCGCTACCCAAGTTACCCACGGCCAAGGAAACCGCTGATCACCTCACCTCCATGTAGTCCGGCTTCACGGTATCCCCACTGACATTGTTTCGATCGTGGCACCCAGTTCACGTCCCAAGTGTGGCGGGCTTTTTGTGAGGGGCTGGGTGCCACGGTCAGTCTCACCTCTGGTTTTCACCCACAGTCTAATGGACAAACGGAGCGGGCCAACCAGGACCTCGAGTCCGCCCTACGCTGTGTGACCTCCGCGAACCCCTCGGCCTGGAGCACTTACCTTCCCTGGGTCGAATACTCTCACAACGCCTTGGTGAGTTCCTCCACAGCCTCTCCCCGTTCCAGATATCTCTGGGCTACCAGCCCCCTCTTTTCCCAGCAGAGGAGGCAGAGTTGGCCGTACCCTCCGTCCAGCACCACCTGAGTCGCTGCCGCCGCGTCTGGGCCAAGACACGGGCTGCGCTCCTCCAGGCGGGCCAACGAATGAAGGCCGCGGCCGACCGCCACCGGACCCCCGCGCCCAACTACCAGCTCGGTCAGCAGGTATGGCTGTCTGCCCAAAACCATCCCCCTCAAGACGGACTCTCGAAAACTCTCGCCCCGGTACTTGGGACCCTTCGAAATAACGAGGATCATCAATCCAACCGCCGTGCAGCTACGCCTCCCCCCGACGCTCCGCATCCACCCGACGTTTCATGTGTCGCAGATCAAGCCCGTGCAGAACAGCAACCTTTGCCCTCCGGCCGAGCCCCCTCCACCCGCCCGAGTCGTGGATGGTCACCCGGCCTTCACCGTCAGGCGTCTGATCGACGTTCGGCGACGGGGCCGGGGCCTCCAGTACTTTAGTGGACTGGGAAGGTTACGGTCCGGAGGAGCGCTCCTGGGTGCCGAGGGCTCGCATCCTGGATCCCGACCTCGTCCGCGAGTTCCACCGGGCCCATCCAGACAAGCCGGGTGGTCCACCAGGAGGTGGCCCTTAGGGGGGGGGTACTGTCATGATCCACGCCATGTTTTGCCTGTCTCCTGCCTCGTGTGTCTCCTCTCCCCCTCCCTCACCTGTCACTCCGGAGCTGGGCGGAGCGCTGCTCCTCCCACGCGCACCTGCACCTCGTCTACGCTGATGTGCCACCAGCTGTGGAGGATAAATGGGACTTGGCCCCATTCATTCGGTGCAAGTCCGTCCGTGTGAAAACGTAGCTATTCTGCTCTCTCTTGGATTCTGCTTGCTGTTTTCGTGAATGCTGAACTACTCCTGTGTTTCCCCAGACCTATGCTCCCGGATCCTCCGCATGCCTGCATCTCCCGTCCAGCTCCCGTCTCGTCTTCCCGGTAACCTGTTTGTCTTATCCACGCACTCAATTGTACTCAGCTCTCGGCTCCTGCACTCCCACCTGCTCTTCGCTGTCGGCTCTTCGTCTTCGCTCTCACCTGTGCCTCGTTCCTGGGTCCTCGTCCTGCTGTCCGGTCTTACCTGCTCCGTGTCCTGGTTCCTCGTTCCTGTTGTCCGGTCTTACCTGCCTCGTGTCCTGGTTCCTCGTTCCTGCTGTCCGGCTTTACCTGCTCCGTGTCCTGGTTCCTCGTTCCTGTTGTCCGGTCTTGCCCGCCTCGTGTCCTGGTTCCTCGTTCCTGCTGTCCGGTCTTACCTGCTCCGCGTCCCGGCTCCTCGTTCCTGCTCTCCGGTGTTACCTGGTCCCGACTCCTGGCTCCTCGTCCCGCTCCCTGTTACCCTGAGACTCTGTACTTGTGTTCGTGCTTCATATTCACTGTTGTAAATAAACACTGTTTAAACTGCTCCCGGCCTGCACTTTTGGTCCGTCTACACCACATTACGACACGTTATAAATCAGATGTTACTTGCTGGCGGTTAGTCTTCTCTAGTAGTACTCTTATTTGAGTACATTTTTTGGCTATTCTTCCCACCTCCACACAGGTCTATAAAACAAGCATAATGACGTCACCATCTCACTATAGGCTGATGTGGGTAAGAATACCGTTCCTTCAAAATAATATTAATCAAGTAGAAGTGCAAAGTAACAGAAATTGGGAGAAAAAAATTACACGATACTTACTAGGGATGCACCAATCCATCTGAAAAAGCTGGATCGGCGCATTTGATAACAATACTTTAACTTTAAGTGTCTGGCGATACCCGATAGTGGCCGATACCAGTGCAGGGGCAGAAAAAACCTCAGCTAAGTAATGACAAAACGGATCCAATTGTGAGATTTAATCGTTGCAAGTAACTAGTGAACAGCTTTGTATGAATAAAACTGCAAATATGAGATATTCTAGGCCAAAATCAGCCTGTAAATACTCTTGTTACATCAAATTAAAGGCCCAACCAGGATACATACTGAACAGATAGGACCAATACCGGATTCAGCAAAATTTCCTAGATCACCACAGATATCTGACACCAGTATCGGTATCGGTGCATCACTAGTACTAATAGGATGTAAGTTAGTGGACGGGCAAACTTTATACAGTCCACAATATCTCGTGTTCTTAAAAGATAATGCCAAAAAAAATAAATAAAATCATATCTGATATAGTAATGCAAGAAACACAAATGTTACAAAAAGTGTAATTTTGTTAAAAAGTTGCCCAAGTGAATGTATCTGTGTAAATACAAGGTACTTTTCACCTCTGACCACGGGGTAAGTGTATCTCAGGTTACTTTTTAATGAACGCCACTGTAATGACCCTGCTTTCAAGGACGTCTTTGATGACTTCAACATCTTTTGGGCACTTTAATTCCAGCTCAGAGGTTCATTTAGGAACTTTTTAGAGACGTGCATTTAATATTAAAATGTATCCCTGCATGCACCAGGGAGCACACCTGTATTTTTAAAAGAAAATATTTTGGAGATATCTCTTGCTGATGTTCCTCTTAACCAAAGAATAGTAACACAATATTGATCTGATGTGGCTGACATTTTGATGTTTTTATTTAGGAATTCACACACTGGAAAAGTTTTTGTCACAACATTCGTTTAGCACAGTGACAAGGCGTTAGATGAAATGCAACATCTTATGAGTAGTACCATGCAATTTTTCTGGAAGACAATCAGTAAGTTGGTTTGACTTGTTCCTCCAGTGTCCTGGAAAAATGCCAATGACTACACCAATCTGACAATATTAGAATTAATCCTGCCTAAAACTTGCTTAATAAGTCATTTTTTTTTTTTGTATTTTTCATACAAAGGAATATCAGTTTGGTCACTACTTGTGCCTCAAACCGGATTCAGACAGAACCGTGCTTTCAGATTAGTTTATTTCAGTGATGCATGTGAAACGAAGGAGCTCATTGGTCAGCTATCATTTGGAATAAAATTACATTTCTCTCACCTCAGATTAACAGAGTGTAAGGTATTTTCTAGCAGTGCAGCACTTCTCCAAACTGGTTTCTTGATTTACTAATGCTAAAGTAAATAACTCGTGTCCAACAGTGGATATGGAATGCAGGAGGGATCACCAAGATGCTATGGAGACCAGCGTGGGGGCTTACAAGGACGTGTGGACAAGACGATAACACCTATGTTCTGGTCTTGTGATTAAAGCTACTTCTTATCTGTAGCCCCTTTCACCAAGGAATGAGTGACCCCCACTCTGAGAGGTTCATAAAACAGTCACATTGTTCGACTTTGCCTAAAGTTACTTAATGTGTGACACCATGCTGATAAGAAGACCCGCCTCACAAACAAAAGCTGTCAACAGGCACATCTCAGGACTCTCTCCCTATCCTTTCCTGAGAGTCTGTTGCTTCATTGTTCACTGGAACTCATTAAACCTTCTGACTCAGTTTCAGTCTGTTTGTCCTCTTTGATGCTTACACCAGAAACAAACTATTCTTACAAGAGTTTAGTTCATGTTCATGAGTTTTCGCTCATGTTTTTCAATCCACTTTTATATTTTTCTTCCTTTCTTTATTCCTCATAAGCAGCCACATTTGTTTTAAGACGGGCAAACCATGCACATGTCTGGCTGGCTAATCCACCTGTTAATCACACCCATCTAAACTCAGGGAGATGCACCGGTGACCAGACTTACACGTTTGTATAGTGTTGGAGAAGTGTGTATTCTGGATCACAGTCGAACCCAACGGTGTAACGGCCCTATTGCCCCTACTGCATCTTTGTTCACATTCTGATAGCAAACTCCAGGCAGCGTGTGGATGACTAGAGCTATTTAAAGCCTGCCTCCCAGCCATCTTTCACCTGCTTTATCTGCTTCTGCGTGAGAGCTATCCACAACATCAGATGGTGGATTACAACACCCGCCGCGTTATCATCTCCTCTGCCTGTTATGCATTGTCAGAGTTAAGGCAGCGTTTCGGGCGGCGCACTCATTTATTTTAGGGCCCTGGGTTCCTTGCAGGCCTAATGAAGATTTGCCTGCCGCTTTAAATGCTTCTTCCAGGGGTTCACTCTCCCCTATGTCTTATAATTAAGTCGCTATATGAGCCGTAAAGATCCAGCGCTCCGAAAATAAACCAGGAGAATTCAGCGCCATCTGCTGCGTTCCTCCACGTTTCACTTGTGCTTTTCCAGCCACCACATGAGATATGAGGGAATGCAGGTGTGGAGAGATCTACAGCTGTTATAGTCGTGTATAGAAAAGTAACGACTTGCTAATAAGTTGTTCAATACATTTATTTAAAGATGCTGTACCTGATTTTTTTCCTGTTAAAAACGTGAAAACAGAACTACTTCATTTAAATGGTTTACAGTGGTTTAAAGTTGTTCCTCACTCACCTTATGCATTCCGAACATCTTAATTAAGTCAACTTGATGACTTTACAAGCACTTTTCACAACTCTAAGAAATCAGCCGACAATGCTTAGATGCAGACAACATGTAGTGGACATATTTTGACCTCAAGAACTGCTTATACGATATATCTGTACTGTGGCAAGTCATATGTCTTCTATTCTATTTGATATTTTCTTTTTAATAGTGTTTGAACTTTGGTCCCAGCAAAAGTGAAGCTGGCAGAGAGGTCAGATCCCCTGGCTCTCGGGTTGGCAGTTTGATTACAGCTGTCCTTTGGTGAGAAACTCAAAACTGCCTCACCTCTAGTGTCTGTGCACATTACTGTATGAATGTGAGTGTGAATCGGTGAGTACTTCTTTGATTTAAGACTTTTGAATACCCACTGAAGGTAGAAAAGCACCAAATAAATATCACTACCATTCATTAAATACATTCTATATGGGAAAATGGTTGCTGAAAACCTCAAAATCAAACTGTATTTTGAAAGCTGCCTTATTTTTTCCACATTTAAATCCATAGTTTGTTTTTTTTTCTTTGCAGTTCATAAAATTGTATGTTTTGCCAACCGTTCTGTGAGGTCTACCCTTGGGCGAATGGTCAGCTCTGCCTGTCCATCAAATGTTGCTGTGGATTTTCTCCATTCATGTGATTCTGTAAATGCTCAGCAAACTTTCTTTAGCTAAGCTTTGCAAAGTTGGATGTCAGCTCTGAAACTTTGTGTTATGTAATTACCACTAACCTCCATAGAGACTGTAGGTATTTACCTCAGTGCATGTGCAAAGCCAATTAAAACTCTTGATGAACTGAATGATTGGTGTTTTGGTGCTTCAGTGAAGTCTACAGGCTCCCATTTCCAGCTTTATCTGAAAGAGAAAACAGAATGGAGAAGTGGTGTGTGGCCAGGGGGTTTGAAGAGCTCACTTATCCGTTAAGGTGCAGATGAATTGATCTTAAAGGTAAAATATCAAAACTGATCTTCATTATGGGTTAAGGTACACTTAACTCTGCATTTGATCCATCCTTTAATGTCGCTGGGGCAACCAACTCGTTGTGCCCGGGAACCCATCTCCAGATCTTCAGCTAGTCTTGCTCAGGACTACCTTAGCCGGAGGATTTATTATTTATTATTTTGGATTTAGGGGGAAAACCAGAAAAAGCCCACCCAGACAAGGAGAAATATGCAAATTCCACACAGAAAGGTCAGGACTGTCCGGGAGTTGAATCCCAAAACCTTCTTGCTGTGAGAAGTTGTATCGTGAGGTATAGACGGTATATATAAACGGACATAGCTAACCTGTTAGCTGTTGCGTTCCAAATAGAAAGTGAGCATGGGGTCGTTTCTGGCTCCATCGACTCCAATTCACTTGTTGCCACTCTTTCTGTAACTGCTGCTGTCAGGCTTGTCATTTTGGTCTTAAAATGTTCGTATTAACCCACTCCACATGATCATGGTGTTTTGTTGTTTTTTTTTGGCTATGTTGTCCATAAATCAAGATAAGAACATTAAAAAGAGACCAATAAGCTGCCCTCTTTTGCCAAGGTCACTCAATCTAGAGTTAGCAACAGGTTAGATTAACAGCATTGCTAAGCATCCGCGCCCTACTAAACCGGCTGCGTTTTCTATGATACTTGCGGCCAGAATTCCAAATATGGATCTTGGCTTCAAATTTGTCCATATAATCAGTCGTCTCGATGAGCTTCATTTGGCTGGAGTCGAAAGCTATGGGTGATGTAACACTCACTTAGGCCACTTCCTCATATCGTCTATGGTTGTGTGTCTTAAAATATATACAATTCAAAGGACATAATAATTTGCTATAGAGTTGTCCCTCACTATAACACGGTTCACCTTTTGTGGCCTCGCTGATTTTTTTTTTTTTTTTTGTGTGTGTGTGTGTGTGTGTGTGCAATTTTGTATGCTTTTTTTTTGAACACACATTATGTTCTGTGTCCTGATTGGCTGAGGGACTGTAGACCACCTCTGTGCCATGTCTCCTGTACAGTACAGATTGCTAGCAGTGTGACTCTGAAGTGCTGTATGTTTGTGGGTTTTGTCAGGAAGAAAATGTGCAATGTCGATGAAAGGTTCTGCACTGACAAAGGCACCTACAAAGGTTTGAACTTTGAGAGTGCTTAAACAAGAGAGAAATGTGAGAAAATGTTAATTCCTGTCTGAAAAAAGTGTATAAAGTGTACGGTGAGGGGTTTTACAATCTTAAAACATATATAATAATTAATAAAACAAATAAAGCTGATTACTCCGTGGATTTTGCCTATTTTGGGTTATTTTTAGTTTGTAACCCCCATAATAAATGAGGGACCACTGTTCTGTTATGTGGGATTCGACACTGGTTACTGTTCATAGGATCTTCAGAAAAAGCTGATAACTAAATTGCCATCGTTATTAATAAGGTCCACACACAATAGTAGCACATTTCCTACTGGGAAAACTTCAGAACATGTCAACAACAAATAAAGCATTCTTATCATTATAGTTGCAATGACAAGGCACAAGCATCAAAAAATACCTTGTTAACATCTACCACACAAGTCTGAAAACATTCCAAGTTCTTTTAGTATCTTGTTTTTTCTCCGCACCAAAAACCCAAGGTATGAATGAATGAGCTGTCTCCTCTATAATTGGAAGCGTTCACTGATTAATGATTTTGTGCACATGGGCGTCAGAATTAGCATGTCCCGCTGAGGGGGAGGTTTCTGTACAATCAGCTGATTTGCCTCTGTCTTCTCATCCTTTAAGCACCCACGCTTGTCAGGTGGTTGCAAACTCACGTCGTTTAATGTGCGGCAATCATTCAAGCCGCAGCTCGCTCATCACGGAATAAAATGGCTCCACATGTTACGCGGAAACCAAATCTCTCAACAGCGCAAGATGGATGCAAAGCAGTTCCCTTCCAAAAAGAAAGTCATTTAGCTCTTGGAAAAGTGTGTTGCTGCAGACTAAAGCCAGCTGTCATCGCTTAAGTGTCGTTTTTTCTTAGTTGTTAGTTTAAAAAGGGGAGAGGCATACAATATTACTCACTCGAGACAATACGTGCACGGCGAAACCAGGGCATGCAAGGACAACTGAAAGGATTGATAATATCTGGTTTTGAATTGTCGAACCTTATCTGACCTGCTCCTGGCCTAATCCATAAACACTACTTCATTTTAAATGGTTTGCAGTGGTTCAAAGTTATTCGTCACTTAACTTTTGCATTCAGAACATCCTATTTATTCACCACAATGAGTTTAAGTGCTTCTTTTCACAGCAAACTTATTTTGACCTCAAAAGCTGCTTTTACAATAAGAACAGTGGGAGAATATAACAAAGTTTTCACTACATTTTTCACTACATTTGAGAGCAGGTATCTTGCTTTTCAGTCCTGTTGAAAAATGTAGTGGAGTAGAAAGTATGAAGTTTTTTTTGTTGATTTTTTAGTTTTTTTTATGATCGTGTGAGACCTGCAGAAAAGGCTGTGGGGTTTATTTTTAACATGTTCATAGTGTGAGCAAAGAAAAATATACAAATGAAAACTGCTAGGAAAAAAAAAAAATCAATTCAGTTGTTTCTGTTGAAAAAAAAATGCACAAATCTTTATCAAAATCAATACATTTTACACAAGTTTTATTAGAAAATCTACACAAAATACTTTTTCAAATGTGTATCAAGTACATTTTTATTTCTTTTTTTTTTTACTTTCACTTTTACTTTACTTTTATTTTTTGCTCCAGTATCTGTACTTTTACTTAAGTAACAAAAGTGAGTATGTTTTCCACCACTGACCATGATTTTTTTTTTTTTTTATATATATATATATTTTGCTCAAATACATGAGAAACAAACCGAGTACGGGGCCTTTAAGCAGATCATTTTATTGCTATATTCTTTGCTGTCATTGTAGTACAGCTCCCAATTTTTCTTTTTTGCTACTATAACCTGCCTTTTTCCATCCAAAAATGCCATACTGCTTCCTTGTTTTATTCTATGCTGAGTATGTTAAAGTGTGTAGTGGCTAGTCTATATCATTCCAACATAAAACTCAAAGAAAGGTTCAAAGAAATATAGCTAACATGTTTAACCAGAGATCAGGAGGGAGAGCAAGTGTTAAAAGTTATTTTTTTAAACTGAAATTCTACTGATCTACATGATTTGACTGGACATGCAAAAAGTACATGTCAGAATTTGGTAAATGTAGAAAACTTTTTTGGCCAGTACAGATGTATTGTATAAGCAGCTTTTGAGATCAGAATAAGCTCGCTGTGTGCTATCTGCAACTAATTAAGAAGCATTTTATTGCTGGACAATCTGTAATTGTGTGTTAGCATGCTAGTCACAGACCTCTCTGGTCTCTGAGAGTTGTGAAAAGCACTTATAACCTCATTGCACTGAAGAATTTGGATGCGTGGAATGCAAAAGCTAAGAGAAGAATAACTTTGGACCACTGCAAACCTTTAAATGATCTAGTTTTTTGTTTTTTTCCCCACGTTTTAAGTCCATAATCACTGCCACACTCCTCCTTTCAATAGTGACCTGTGGTCCTGTAGAACCTCAAATGGTGACTCTGGCTGATAACAATTTGTTTTGTGCAAACACAGAACCACTATAGTCTATGTTGGGAGTCAGGCATGCTGAGCGTCCTACTCCAAGAGACCCTTCGGCAATCTGCAGCTTTGGGACACTAATGCAACAAGATGAAGCTGCACTGGAATCCAGCATGTCCTCCCTCCTCCCTTGTTTCGCTCCGGTGAGACTCTGCTGGCAGGTAGTCTGTGTCACTGCTAAAACGCTGTAGTGGGAAAAATCAGCAAAATACCATCTGCCAAACACAACATGCACAGGCGGCTCCTTTGTACGCCTAAGAACTTAATTAGACACAAAGCATACTAGCCCGTGTAGGACATTGTTTTGTACACTGTGCATTAAGGATGAAAACGTCGGTTGCAATTGTACTGAAAAATATCCACATCTTGGAATCTTATCAGGCTAAAAGTTTCAACCATGGCCGTAGATCTCCACAAAGTCGTTGGAAAAAGGTGGCTTGCCCTCTTCAGGTTGGTGGAGAGTTTCTCGGGGTCTTCACAGTGAGGAGAGGATGGAGCGTGAAATCGTTGCAGCTTCTGTGCTAATGCCTGTATCAGACTCTTGTTGCGGTGAAGAAGGAGCTGAGTCGAAAGGTCAATCTGCGTTTCTACTCTCACTGATGATCATGAGCTCTGAGTTATGATGAACACACATGATGCTGGTTACAAGTGATCAAATTAGTTAACCCCTTGGAAGATATAGTGGGAAGCTCTGTCACAGGCAAGGAACTTTTCCAATCTTTAGTAAATATTCATGAAGCTGCAAATGTTTTTATTTTACAGTGTTAAAGTAGAATATGTAATGTATGACCTGCGTGTTTCCATGGAGATGCTATAGCTTATCCTGGAAAGCAATAACATTAAACTTATCCATCTTCTATTACATTAATTCATGTTTTTTTATGTAAATAAATAAATTAAATAACGATACAAAATGTGCATTTTTATTGTCTTATTGATTGTCTCCATGGCAACTGAAGTTTGAGACCATACTGATGAACATTCTACACACAGGCAAAGCTATAACATATGCACATATAACACATATTACACCTTCAAATTTAGGCAAGAATTGTTTTCAAAAATATACTGACGTAATAAATTGTTCTTCAGAAGTATTTTTTTTTATGTGAGACTTTGGCAGATATTTCAAAGAGCTTAATCAACCCTTTTTTATCTCACTGGACATAACACTCCACTTGTGTCTATTTATTCAGAATATAAACATTTTAACAGAGCAGACGTGGCTCAACTGGTAGAGCCCCGCTTTGTCAGACTGCCTCAGTCAGCAAAGTACTGCGGCAGAAATACATTGCTGTCCAAAATCTTCTGCTGGAAAGAAATTTGGCATAGTCTTTTTACACAACAGTCACTGCATCGTCCAGTAAAGTTTTTGCTTTAGAAAAATGGAGTCTGTCCGTATCCAGTTTCCCAAAATGTACTCCTTCTCTCTCTAAGTGCCACATCGAGAGGGCTGCCAATCCTCTGTGTTCTTTGCCAATCCAAGACAGTTTGACGTTATCCATTCCAGTCAAGGCCGCAGTATCCCAGAGAAATGTAGTTAACCAGAAAATCCGGATGCATTATCAATTTATCAATGGCTTGTAACCATTTGATTGGCTTCATAAAAAGACGATACGACTCTGGCCTCGTTTTGGTCTGTTGCTGTCACCAGAAAAAAACTTTTTGTGATAACAGTCAGGGGGCTCTGTAGTCTTGGATGCATGCATTAGCGAGATTGCTGCATTGGCTCAGCACTTAAAAAGCCAGACCCCATGGTGTATGTCTGCAAAACTGGCTGACAATCAAAACTGGCACTTTGTCTAATATCCTAAATGCCCCAATGTCCCAATGCAACGGTATGTGTTGTGGTGTATGGCTAGACAATGCTTCAAATAGGATTAAGATTTCAACCCTGCTCTCTGCATTACAGTAAGTTATAAACACATCTATACAAATCTATATCAAGATCTTCAGAAGAAAGTTTTATTATTTATTAAAAGTGCGCTATGTAACTTTTCTGTTGAAAGGTCAGCCACCTGCTCGTCTCCATGGAGATATGAAAGCTTTGATAGCCAGGTGAGACTGTAGATAGGCATCTTTATTCATAGTAAGTGTGCATTTTTGTGGTATTAAGCAATGAAAACGCATGCAACCGAATAGATGCAGGATAGATTACTTTAATGCCATACAGTGAATAAATTCAGACAAAACAATTGCATCTCAATGGAAACACAGATCCTCCACCAGAAAAGTTGAACTACATGGCACTTGTGTTCACCTTTCCCCTAAATATTGTATGCATACGTTGTGTTTTGACTTTTTTTTTATACCAAAGTAGCATTATTTTGTTCTTTTTTTCAATCAATATGTGCCAGATTCTTATCTTTGTCTATGGTATTAGTAAGTAGTGAATTGATTTAATAAATGATTTAAGTTTAATATAAAAAACATATTCCTCACCAGCCCCACTGACTCAGTAGATTTCTCCAATCCATTAACTAACCTCAACAGAACTTAAAAAATACCAATGACAAATGCCATTATGTAGTTGTAATAAGCTACATATGCTAATATATAATTGTATCACAGCGTCTCCACTTGAAAGGACAGTGACTGCTCTGTTCAACGCCACTGAGAGCTGAGAGCTTTTGAAAATGACTTCTTCATATCTGACACTTCCCCAGAGAGTTCTTGCCTCTCCCTTTAATCTCCTCTTGTGCTTTATATTCCACTCGTGAGCAAGCGCACATGTCATACACAAAACCACAAACGTCTTCTCTCTCCACTGACAAGACATCCGCACGTCTCTTATTAAACACCCAACTGTTTACATATACACGCAGCTAACCCGTTTCATGACATTTCTGGTATTTTTAAAGAAGATTTATTGCGTCTGCTATATAGTTATAATCTGTGACACCCATGGATCATTATCTTAGAATTTGCACATTTTAAATTGCAATATTCAACTAAAACGAGTCTTCCAAACGTTAGAAAACTGCGGTGCCCAATGGGAGCTAACATTGGCATAAATGTCATCACAACAAAGAGCCGTGCAGGTGTCGGCATCTGCCAGGGATAGCTGCAGATCACACATGCGAGTAGTGAATTTTTGTTTTCATTCATACTAAAATGACTACCAAATTCTACGTGTAGCACAGATTAAGAAAATAAAATTGAGGGCGTATCCCAAACATGCACAAATCACTACAAATACAACTTTGGATGAGTAAATGGTGAGGGGAAACAACTATAACATGGTTAAAATCTCTAAAAATGTAGATTTTTCAGAATAGGATGCATTTTATGTGTTGAAATATGTTGAAAGATTAATCAAACATGGTTTCCACGCACATTCATTTTCATTAACCAGAGAGAAATTTCAAATAATGTCCTTGGAGGATTGGAAAGATGAGTCATTAGGTCTGCATTATCAAGAAAAACAAAAGTTAATCTTAATCAAACTGAATATGAGTCACACAGATGTATTACTCATTAGCAACAAAGGGGCACATGTTCTTAATCTTGAAATATTTTGAATGGGTGATTTTTGATTTCTTTGCCTCCATGCTGCTATTGCTGCAGGGAAGTAGAGTTTGTTAACCTACCCAGGGACTGCAGATAGAAACTAACTTTAGCCAAATCTGGTGTAAAGCATCTTTTATTTTATGACATTAAAGTGTTTACACATGTAATAATAAAATGAAAATCCAATACACTAAACCACTAATCTATTTGTTTTCTCATTTAGCAAATTTCACATAACCTTCTGCAGTATGATGAATCCACACGGGGTTTTGTGAGTTCACAAACTCATAAGAATCCATCTTGGCAGACTCCCACTGGTGCAATTGTGCTTGGCTGGTGGACGAATAATGAACCAATCATTGGGCGGAGTCAAAGGTGAAGGGCCCAAATGAACCAAAACAAACAAGGTGACACTGATGAACTTACTTAAGCCTATTTTAACTCACTGATGACTGTGGAATCCCTCAGTCGTCCACGTCTGATTCATAGCAAAAGACAAAGTTAAAATCTGTCAACTGGACAAATCGTTGTACGAGTGAAGACATTTTGCTGCTCATCCAAGCTGCTTCTTCAGTTCTGGTCAGATTGCTGCTGGACACTGCCTTATATCTATCTGAAGGGAGGGGCTAACCACACTGGAACTGTAAACATCTAATGTTTCAGCCCTTAACGACCCTGCTACTCTTCTCATTGTTCTCGGTCTGAGGATGGAGTTATAGATGGGGGAACGGCGAAATGAGCAGCAAAAGGTCTTCACTCTTACAGCGATTTGTCCAGTTGACAGATTTTAACTTTGTATTAACTCAATGATATGAAAGATAGTTATAAAAATATGCCTTTGTAGCGTTACTTAACTTTCTGTCATGATTAAATGGAAGTAAGCAAGTCGACTGTAAAAGAGAGCATACATTTCGGAGCAGTTTCTGGGTAGCATGCGCTTTGGCACCAGATTCATTCAAGTGTGATGGACAGGACCCTCGAGGCGATGAACACAAAGCTTCTTCACCATTTCACGAACAGGATTAAAGACAATATCGCCATTCATGTCTCCCACTGTAGTCATATTTTTTTCCCTCCAAAAGACAGCGTTTGCGCGTAACAAGTTCTTTCACCCGTATCCACTTGCAACTCCAACCAACTATGTTCTGTAAGTTCTTGTGGGTGTTGCATGGATGCCTTTCCTTTGCCTCATCCTCATTGATGCTATTCCTGTCAATCAAAGTTGCCCATATTTACAACAAAAAAGCGTGGCAGAGAAAGGCGGGCATCTCTACAAGAAAACATGTCAGCTTTCATTCTGGCACAAAAATGGGGCTGCTGCCTTGAATGCAGAGTGTATACATGCAGAAGAACAAACTAGAGGAGGCAGCGAGGGAATTCTAAACAAGATATCTAATTATATCGTATGTATTGTAATTGTGTGAAATAGTTTGCGGTGCCTCTCCTGTCTCCATCTTTACATAACAGGATAAATATTTGATAGAACAATTAGGCCAATATGTATTCAATGTGCAAGCATGCATATATTTTTCCATGTTTTTGAGCACCATTTGTCTTGCCCCGGTACAAACACATTGTATAAGCAGCTATTGAGGTCAAACTAAGTCCGCTGTGTACTGTTTGCATCTAATTATAAAGTGTTTTATTGTCCGATAATCAAGTGTGTGTTAGCACGCTAGCTAGTTGTCGTTAAATGGTAAATGGTCACGTTTTTATATAGCGCTTGTCCACGTTCAAGGCACTCAAGACGCTTTACATTAAGGAACCACTCACCCATTCACACAGGGTGGGGGGTTCAGTGTCTTGCCCAAGGACACGCCAACAGCATTCATCTGTGGGAGGTGGTATCGCACCGCCAACCTGTGAGTCAGTGGATTTGAACGCTGCACCAATGATGTTTATGTTGAGAGTGGGATTCGAACCGCGAACCTCCGCTGTTGTTAGCTTTATAGTGAGTGATGGCAAAGGTCTGCACTAGTCTTGCTGTAAAAGTTGTGAAAAGCACTTAGAAACTCATTGCGGTGAATAATTTGGATACTTAGAATGCATAAGGTAAGGGAGGAATAACTTTAGACAACTGCAAAACTGTTTCAAATGAGCTAGTCCTGTTTTTCACATTTTTAAGACTGCAAAAATCAGGCTGGCCTGGGAACATCCCTGCTTAGACTGCTGCCCCCGCGACCCGGCCTCGGATAAGAGGAAGAAAATGGATGGATGGCATTATATCTTTTGAATGGGAAAAAGTCCTCAAAATTTTGTATATAACAGGAAGCTGAAACCCGTGAGCTACACTGCCTCGCAAAAAAAAAAAAAGTCGTCACCAAAAAGAAAGGTCACACACTCCAATATTTCGTTGGACCGCCTTTAGCTTTGATTATGGCACACATTCGTTGTGGCATTGTTTCGATAAGCTTCCGCAGTGTAACAAGATTTATTTCCATCCAGTGTTGCATAAATTTTTCACCAAGATGTTGCATTGATGATGGTCGAGTCTGACCAAGCCTTCTCCAGCACATCCCAAAGATTCTCAGTGGGGTTAAGGTCTGGACTCTGTGGTGGCCAATCCATGTGTGAAAATTATGTCTCATGCTCCCTGAACCACTCTTTCATAATTTGAGCCCGATGAATCCTGGCATTGTCATCTTGGAATATGCCCGTGCCATCAGGGAAGAAAAAAAATCCATTGATGGAATAACCTGGTCATTCAGTATATTCAGGTAGTCAGCTGACCTCATTCTTTGAGCACAGACTGTTGCTGAACCTAGACCTGACCAACTGCAGCAACCCCAGATCATTTGCTTGGTTAAATCCGGGTTGTGATTTTTTTTTTTTCTTTTTTTTCTTATGGCCAGGCAGTGTATAATATGATTGACTAATGTTAAGGTTTTACAGTGGTTACTGTGCTGAGACCATGATGGTGAGAGTAATTAGCACACATACTGCTAGTTAAGTTTGGCTAGAGGAAATGAAATCAGCATGCTGCCACAACCCATCTATATCTCCATGGAAACAAATAGCCACAAGGTCAAGAAGTTATAGGTCAGATGCTTGGAGAGGGGAACCTCGATCGCAGTATACAAATGCAAACAAGCAAAGTAATAATATGTCTAAGAAGGTGGTAAAACCCTAACAAAACGTTACATAGAGTATTGGATCTTGGAACATTTGATCTTAGTATTACATTGATCTTAATAAACCCGACAATTTAATCAAAACACACATTATTCAAAGCCTTACTTCTTCGAAAATCTCACTTCCCTTATCCCTGTGTGCATCCCACTATTTGACCTACATACAGTGTCTCCATGGTGCCAGTCTGAACTCCAACTGTGCCGAGTTTCGTGTTGCTATTTCATAAATCAAACATTTTTCCTCTGCTTAAAGTCCACATTGCTTTTGTTCCAGGGAGTTACATTCATTTAGTAGAAGACTGCCAACTGTACAGACAAATAGTCCACTGAGACCATTCCCTTCTCCTCCAGACTGCACAAAATCGAATCTACAAAGTTTCTTGGACCAAATTAGACAATGGGCAGAGATATTTTAAATGCTCTGATCTTGTGTGCATGTGCTTTCTGGGTTTTCTGGGCAAATTGTATCCTACAAGTGTTAAAGAATCACTTTTGCATCATGAACGGGTAAGTAAGAGGGACAATGTGTAAGCATGACCTATGTGTGCCCAGATACAAGGTAAACACATAATACATCAAATATAGCTTTCACTGATAAGAAAAAAAAAAAAAAAAATTACAAAACATTTGGACACATGTGGACAAGTTGCTAATCTAATAATTAAGTGTTTGATTCTCAAGATTATTCAGGCAGAAAGCAGAATGTGTCTCATATGAGTCTCACTTGGGTTGCCAGTTTCAGTGCTAGAATCCATTTGGTTTAAACCTAAAAGGACTCTCTGATCTGACTCGCTTTGTTTTGTATTTTTGTTTTATTCATAGTTTTCTTTTCATTTATAAAATTTCCTATTTTTTTTGCCATTGAAGTCGCATCTACTAATTTGAAAACTAAACAGGTATAATGTAGTATACTTAATGGACAGACAAAGTTAAAAGATACAATGGAAGAAGTGAATTAATCTGATAACTAAACTGAACATTAATGCACATAAAAAGTAACATATGCAAACTGAAATAACTGAAGAGATTAATTGAATTGAATGAAAAAAAAAAAAAAACTGTGTGTGTGTACCTACTTTGACTTGTGTGAATGAAACAAAATACTTGATGCCTGTTTTATTAGGATTCTATATCATAACGTAATTTCAAAATCTCATAAAAAGTTGACTTTTCTTAACCTGCCACCTTTAGTCTCCTCAAGAACAGTTGCCCTGCCATGTCCAGTTTAAAAATAGCAGCTATTGTGCACTTGCTCCATCTGTCAAGTGCCATGAAGAGTTTCCCAGCCTACATATCATTTTTATTCTAATGTGTATGCGGGCCACCAGTCATGCATTTCTCTAAAATACAGATCCTCGCACTTATTCAGCATTCTGTCAGAGGGGAGCAGCGTGGCAGAATTCAATTTACTGCTCTGCACAGGCTGCTGAAGGCAAAGAATGTCGCCGAGCTGTCTCTTATAAATATGGATTTGGCCCGCGCTAACTGCTATCACAGTGTTTGTGGAAAGCCCTAGTTTTTTTCCGTTTTTTTTCTACAGCAAATGTAAAAATGATCATGTGTGTTGACTCTGGCATCTGAGAGACAGAGAGAAAATTGCTGTTGGGGCGATTATGAATTTTGAGATGACTTTCGCACATTTAGTCACACTTCTCTTCATGCATTGGTCCTGTTTTTCCTTGAGCGCCTGATAAAATGTCAGGCCAGAAATGATGAATCAGTGACAGGCAAAACGCCCAGACAAGTTTATGTGTTAACTTGGAATAGTCTGTCCAATTCAGTGTTATCAGCATTTGTTATGTGGAAGGATGTTACAGCATAGAGGTGTGTTGGGCTGTACCAGGATAAAGGAGGCATATTATGTAAAACTGTTAGATTATAATGGTGTTCCCTCATCATTAGCTCACTCAAATTTGTCTTTCGATTGATTCATGCATGCTTGACTTTTCATCTACACCCACGCCACCCACTTTTCAGACCAGACCCTGAAATTAACTATGTAATGGACTATGTAACAACCCCCACTACAAAATACAATTTAAAACTATAATATCAAGGGTCAAAACTATAGACTGTATTGAGAAGTGGACTAAGTGAGTGTGATGTGGCTCTAGTCAAAAGAAGCTAATTGAGGCTAACGTTTTTGGGGCGAATTTGGACCCAAGATCCATATTTGGAATTCCAACTACGAGTATCATAGCAACCAAAGAGCCAATCTGGAGCGAAGCAAGAGCGACCTCAGGGAAAGAAGATAGCTGATTTATCCGTTATTAATGTTCATATCTTGAGTTACGGACACAATAGCAAAATAAAAATACCACAATCATGTAGAGTGGGTTAATACGAACCAAAATGACAAGCCTGACAGCAGCGTTTACGGAGAAAGGGCCGACGGTTTTCTAATGTAAAGTGAATTGGAGCCAGAGTCGATGGAGCCGGAAGCGCAGCCCATGATCACTATTTGGAACGTGCCAGCAGGTTAGCTATGCCCATTTATATATACAGTCTATGGTCAAAATGTGTCACATTAAGTTTATTGGTTATTGGTTACTAGACCTAAAAAAAAACAACAAAAAAACAGTTTTATATCAAAGAATTTACTGAATAGTGTCATAATCTTAAAATTATATCTTGAAATAATCTCGTAACCCCTAGTTTTTTGTGTTTTTTTTTTTCCCCTGAGACCCCCACTTTAGGAGTCACTGATGTAGGGTACAAAAATTACACATGGCTATAATGCAGTTGAGGGTCTATCATATTTGCAGGAAGTCAATGAACATAATTATATTTCTAAGACATTTTCAGTACTGGAGTTTATATCTTTGTAATCCCTCACTCATTTAGGCAAGTTCCATAATAAACTCAAACTCAGTTCTGTCAACTGAACAAAAGAGTGGAGATAATTGCCGCTGATCCAAATGTCTTCTTCAGTTCTGGTCAGGTGCTGGTGGACACTGCCTTATATTCATTTGAAGGAAGTTTATTATCAACAAAATGTAAAATAATGTAAAATGTAAGTCTTTAATATGTTTTACTGCTGCCCTAGATTCAAACTACCAATCCCGAGAGTAACATCTTTCGCCTGAAATCGAATAAACTGAGCGAATAGAGTGAGCTCTGTAATTTCAGTTGTCAGATATATATTTTTTTGAAACAAATTGTCATCAAATGAAAACACAATATGACATCTCCAATCGTACCTCTTCATTAATTCAACTGCAACCGAGCAACCTCAGTGTTCAGGTGGAGTTAGGCCTGTCATGATAATTACTACAGGGTGTCCATTAAGTCTCTTTAAGATTTCAAAATTTAATTACAAAGGCGATAAGATATATTAATTAGATTTGTTCTGTTCTACTCAGTGGGATAAAAGTTTTTAATCACATTGCATTTTTGCATTTCAGGCATCCTGTTGATTAAAGAGGCAGAATTTTGAATGAACACCTAAGAAAAACTCTTAGGTGTTCCTCAAGAAAAGGCACAATGTGTATCATGGGTTCTATGGGGCTATGTTAAAGATATTGCACATCGAACAAATGTATGGGACATTAATGAACTAAAGCAAAAGACAACAGATATGACTGCAACCACTGATGAGGTTATGCTACAGCAAACATGGAAAGAAATCAAGTATCAATCAAGTGCACATATAGAGGTACATTGTTCTGTTCCTGTCACCTGTCGCGCAGTCAGCAACGCTGTTGTCTCGTGGCCAAAAAGTGTTACTATCTGGAATATATCACTTGCTTTGGCTTGGATTTATGGGCACCGAAAAGACACAGCTAGCTTTGTGTGATACGGCCGTAATTATTGTGTGGACTTTTGCGTGACGTCTCAAGCTTGCGCTAAAAACGGCAACTAACAACAGCCAGCTAGCAGCTACATATCCAGCGCGCCTACTTGGTCCATCAGCAGGATGCCTCCGAAAAAGAGCCCAATGGCGGAAGAACTTGAAGACTTGAAAAGTTCGATCGATTCCCTAAGCGAAAATGTAATCACTGTTCGGGACCAAGGGAAAATTGATGGAGTTGATCGAGGAGGTAAAGAAATTATGTATGCAGATTGAGGAAAAGGCGGATTTTGGAGTTGGAGAAGCGAGTGGACGATCTAGAGCAATATACTCGTGTGAATGACGTGGTAATCAGCGGAATAAAGATCAAGCCTCGCTCATACGCCCGCGCGGTGGCCACAGACGGCGAGGGGCCCAGTGAGCAGGAGACGCACTCGGTGGAGCAGCAGGTGGCATCCTACCTCCGTGGCAGGGGGATAGAGATGGACCTGGAAGACATCGAGGCCTGTCATCCACTGCCCACTGGAAATGGGAGATCACCAGCCTTCATCATGCGGTTCATCAACCGAAAAAACAAGCTCGCCCTTCTGAAACAAGGACGGAAATTAAAAGGAGTGAACGTCTTCATGAACGACCACCTGACGAGGAGAAATGCTGAAATTGCCAAGGAGGCACGACTGCTAAGAAGAGAGCACAAAATACAACACACTTGGGTAAGGAACTATAAGATCTTTATTAAACTAAATGGGACTCCGGAGGAAGCAAAAGTCTTAATGGTGAGGAGTAAAGAAGAACTTGATAAATACTGACATGAACCCAAGGTAACTCACTACACATCCCATGCTCACTACACCAAGTAGATTTTCACACTCAGCTGTAATTAAAAGCAATGGCATGAACATATCACAAGAACTCCTTCAATTGGATCTGGACACTTTTGTAAATGAAGAAGACACAATTGATCCAACTGCAGATATAGACCCAGATGCACATTTTCTCTCTTCTGTGTTTAATAAATGTAGTTATATTGCTCAAGAACAGTTTGAAAACAATGTGGAAATAGAGGGAAAATTATCAATCATACATGTTAACAGCAGAAGTATGTATGCAAACTTTCCCTCTATCAGAGAATACTTGCAACATCCCTTTAGTATTATAGCAATAACCGAAACATGGTTTAATATTGATAAAGGCATAGATTTTGATCTTGAAGATTACAAACTTGAATACAAAAATAGGGATTATAAAACTGGGGGTGGGGTTGCTCTCTATATTCATAACTCACTCAGATATGTGGAATTAACTAACATGACACTTGCATTAGATGGAATCATGGAATGCCTAACTGTTGAACTGCTAAATGAAAAAAAAGAAAAACATTCTGGCAAGTGTTGTTTATCGAGCACCTGGCTCAAATTTTGACATTTTTAATGAATGGATAGAGAAGCTTTTTTCCACTGTTAATCAAAAAAAACGTTATTCATCTGTGGCGATTACAACATAGACTTATTAAATCCAACCAGACAGAAAAGTATAGAGGACTTCACAAATACTATGTTCTCCATGTCCCGCTACCCAACAATAACTAAACCAAGCAGAATAACTTCGCACAGAGCTACAGTCATTGATAATATCTTCACAAATGTCATGGATAATCAAATAACCAGTGGCATCTTCATCTGTGATATTACTGACCATTTACCTGTTTTTGCTGTTTATGATTATGATAAAAAAATTAAAAAAAGATTTGAGCATACATTAGTCTGTAAAAGAATTATAACTGAAGAAACAACAAATTAATTGAATAATAGTTTATTGCTCCAAGATTGGAGCTCAGTCTTCAATGAAACAGACGTCGATAAAGCATATACCACTTTTTTTTTGATATATTCATTGCTTTGTATAGTAAACACTGTCATGTTAAGGAATATAAAACAAAAGCCAAAAACACAAACAACCCGTGGTTGACAAAAGGAATAATTAATGCTTGCAAAAAGAAAAATAACTTGTATAGGAAATTTGTCAATTCTAAAACAAAAGAAGATGAAGAGAGATATAAGAAATATAAAAACAAATTAACAGACATAATTAGAACAAGTAAGAAATTATATTATAGAAAACAGTTATATGAAAATAGAAGTAATATGAAAAGAATGTGGAAGACATTGAATAGTCTAATTAAACAAGAAGTTAGAAAGTCTATATATCCAGATTACTTTCATGATACAAATGGTGAAATTCACAATATGAGTGATGTAACCAACAGCTTTAATCATTTTTTTGTCAACGTGGGTTCACAGATGGCTGCAAAAATTTACGATAATAAAGCTTGTCAGTGTAGGATAAGTACTGATCAAAATCAACATTCTAGGTTTTTATCTGCAACAAATGTTCAGGAGGTGACAAACATTGTTCTCAAGTGTAAAGGTAAGACATCCAGAGAGTGTCATGACTTAGATATGGCACTAATAAAAATGGTAATAGACAACATAGCAAAACCTCTGATGCATATCTGCAACTTATCATTTCAGTCAGGTCAGTTCCCCCAAAAAATGAAAACTGCAAAAGTAATTCCGATATTTAAAAGTGACAACAAACACTGCTTTACGGATCACAGAACAATTTCTTCACTACCACAGTTTTCAAAAATTCTTGAAAAACTCTTTAATGCACGTCTTGAAACATTTTTAGATAAGCATCAAATTATCAACGAGAGACAATACGGGTTTAGAGCAGAAAGAACAACCTCAATGGCAATCATTGATGCAACAGAGGAAATCACAAATGCATTGGACCAAAAACAATATGCTATCGGTATCTTAATCGACTTGAAAAAAGCTTTCGATATCATCAATCATGACATTTTACTTAAAAAGCTTGAACGATATGGGATCAGAGGACAACTGGTTACGAACATATCTCACAAAGAGAGAACAATTTGTACAGATGGGAGTGCACACTTCTGATATGCTTGGTATTGCTTGTGGAGTTCCCCAGGGCTCCGTTTTGGGGCCGAAACTGTTTTATATATATATATATATATATATATATATATATATATATATATATATATATATATATATATATATATATATATATAATAATATATCTTTAATATATATCTATATATATATATATATATATATATATATATAATATATATATATATATATATAAATGATATCTTTAATATATCTCCGTCATTAAAACTTATTCTATTTGCACATGACACTACATATTTATAGTAGTCCAAATTATAATGAACTTGTTTGTACTGTAAACAAGAAACTTGATCAAATAAAAAAATGGATGGATTGTAACAAATAATCGCTTAATTTAAAGAAGACAAAAGTCATGCTTTTTGGAAACTCAAAAATTACTACAGAGCTACCAATTCTGATTGATGATGTTCAAATTGTAAGTGTAAGTGAGATCAATACTTTTTTGGGTGTCATAATAAACAATAAATTATCATGGAAAGCCCGTATTAGACAAATAAAAAGCAAAATCTCAAAAAGTCTCTCAATAATAAATAAAGCAAAAAACCACCTGGGTCAAAATGCCCTACGCACTTTATACTGTTCCTTAGTGCTCCCATACTTCACTTATTGCGTTGAGGAAACGTGCTTTGCGAATCATCCATAAAGCCGGATACTTAGACCACACACATGCTCTATTCAAAGCTCCTAAAAATTCCTGATCTTGTAAAATATGTAACATTAACTATACTATTCAAAGCTTCCAAAAATGTGCTACCAAGTAAGCTGCAAGTTTTGTTTACAACCAAAGAGAGAACATATAATTTTAGAGAGTGTGAGAAATTCAAATCGCCTAAAGTTAGAACTACTCGAAAAAGTTTCTGTGTATCGGTATGTGGTGTTAAACTTTGGAACAGTCTGGATATACACATCAAGCAATGCCATAGTATTGCATTTGCCGTTCATTACCATTGTTGTATTGCTGTTCATTACCATTCTTAGTATTTACTGTCCGTTACCATTGTTAGTATTAATAACTTTCCTTACCAATGTTGGTACCTTATCCCATATGATGCAGTACTTCAGTTGCATGAGTCTAGCTCACAGTCCTCAATGTAATCACACAATACAATCATGAAAAGGAAGTAAAGTACCGGTATGCTAAATTTAAGCAGTAATGACAGAGGGGGTGGGATTAAATAAGTTTTCTTCTTCCCACTCCTTTTTGGGCAATTGGAGATACACTTTTTTGTGTGTGTGTGTGTGTGTGTGTTTTGCTTGTCTGTTTTTGTTTCATTTTATTTTTTCTCTTGTATCATTGTGCTGATTGCCATTAATTGTGCTGCCTAGGCTATGTAATGAGAAAAGATGTCCAAAAAAAAAAAAAAACATTAAAAGAGGTTCAAAACTTTGGAAACCACTGAGTACAATAGAACAAGTCTGATTAAGATAACATAGCAATTGCCTTTCGAATACATTTTCTTAAAATTGGAAAGAGACTTTATGGACACACTGTATTTTGGGGCTCAATAAATTGTGTAAATTGGAAAGATTTGGGGTATTTTTTTTTTTTTTTTGTAATATGATAACATTTCAGCTGTAGAGGATTGAAAAAGTCACTTCTATGGCTAGTTATTGGTTCATTTTGCTATTCATTTCTGTTACCCCATGCCTTTGAATGATATTGTATATTTGAAAATGGTTTACTGGGATTATCTTGCATTAATGTTATTGTGTCAGTCGCGTAAAAAAGTTTAAATATTTACCTATAGCAATATATTTATCTGTAGCTTCAAAGTTTGTTATCATGACAGGTTTAGGTGGAGTGCATACAAGTCAAATATTAGTCTTGTTAGATAAAAAAAAAAAAAAAACTTCACTAAACTCATTAGGATATTCAATATTTTCAGACATTCTCACAAACAATTCAATTTGGCACCTAAAACTCGCCTCTAAACCTGAGCAAACTTGGCAACGGCGAGCAGATGGAGCTGAATCCTCTTACGGATGCTGTCCTGCTGCTTTCCTTGAAGGCACAATGCATCAGAAAACAAGTGCTCTGAGACAAAACCTAGACTCTACCCTGGGTTATCCGGCGTCTGGGGACCACACAAGGTTAAAAGGTCATATCGTCTCAAGTTAAATAATGGCGCTGTGGTGAAGCGGAGACGGAGCAGGTGCCATACTGGTTCAGACAGGTCATTTCCTATCGAGGCAGGGGGCGGCAGCGACACAGAGGTAACCATCTTGGATTCAAACAATAAGCAGAGGTGGGTGTAGAAGCCAAAAATTGTCACCAAGTAAGAATGGTGTTACTTCAAAAATAATATTACTCAAGCACAAAGTAGTAGTTCATGAAATTAAGAAGTAAACGAGTATTTGGGGAAATTAATACTCAAGTAAGCGTAAACTTAAACTGTTGTTGCATAGAATTTGAAGTAAATGTAATGTGAACGGACAAAATCTGGTGTTTTCAAAGTATAGAAGCAAATATGAGATAAACGAAATCATATTTGAAGGAAGACAAACGTTCAAAACATTTCATACTGACAACATAAAGCTTTTGTCACTTGTAGCTTACAGTGGAAAGAGTAACCAAAGTGTACTGTTACTGCAATAAAAAAAAATATTACTCAAGTAGGAATAAAAGTGCGCTGCTAGAAAATTACTCTGAAAAGTGCAATTTTAATTTCATATTATGCTTGTCTGCTCGTCTACTATATAATGTATGACACCCGTGGATCATTGTTATAATTTAAACGCAATATTGATAAAAAAAACGACGGCCCCTCCAATGGACAGCTGCACATCACACGAGAAATAGTGGATTTCAACATGATTTTCAACATTTTCAACTAGGTGACGGTGCCGAATCCTACGTATATCACTCCTTAAGAAAATAAAACTGGAGAACGAAGTACGTAGGCTACAGAGCAGGGGTTGTTTGCCGATAGCGGTGAAAACAGGCTGATCGGAGTAATACCGTCTTGATTACAGGAGTATAAAGACTCAAACTTTCATCAGTCACACTAAATACAACTTCAAGAGGGAGATGCATAATAGGTCCGCTTTAAGAAGTGACTCAAGTAAATGTAACTGAGTAAACGTAACTGACTGCTACCCACCTAAAACGGTAACAACAGGCAGCGGCATAGGAGCGGGTTGGGCTGCTGGGTCGGACCATTCCTCCTCATCAGCCTCTCACAGGGAGAGTTCAGCTCAGTCAGCACAACACTGATAAAAATGCAGCTATGAGGACCGCACTGTGCTCCCCGAGTTTATGAAGTAAACAATTTCTGGTGCAGCGATGCTATTCTCTATTCTTTTCCCCAAGTAAAAGTGTACCTTTGCTGACAGCCAATTTTCATAATTCAAATAGAACAAAACACGTTGTAGTAGATTTTTTTTTTTTCTTTTGAGGAAGCAGAGAGTAAATGTTGGGAGAGTTTTTGAATTTGCTAAACAAATATAATCCTGTTGTATTAACGATATCGGTTAATTAAAGGCCCTGTACACATATTTTTTTCCACGTATTTGAACTAAATGTTTGCCCCAGTACAGATATATTGTAGAAGCAGCTTTGCAGGTTGTAATTGTGAAGGAAGCGATTGCAGACCCGGTATAGAGTTGAAAGAAGTTTTGTCTGAGCAGATGAGTGAAAGTACAGGCAACAGGGACGTGCATTACATTACAAAGGAGCTCTCCCGGTACTTTTACCCTTTTACCTTTTACTATCTATAGAAGACTGGTCCTACAAGGGCTTAAACAAATTTTATACACTGTCTGTACAAGGTCATAAATGGATATACCGTTGTTTACAGGAGGGCGGAATATGTCACTGACAAGATTGACAGTAAAAGGGCCTCTTGTCACAGGAATATGGATATCTGCAGCATGTTACTGAAGTAGCTGGTTCCAGTGAAGACATCTTTAAAATATGTGTGGCATTCTTACTGAGAAACAAGTTCATCTCAATGTCTGTAACACACAAGATTTAAGAGCAAAGAGAGTAAACAGAAATCAGGCTTTCACAGGTCAAAAGAAGTCAACCAGTCAACCGTCTGCATCTAATTTAAGTGTTGTTTTTTTTTTGTTTTTCACAGAATCAGACAGTACACGCTTAGCATGCAAATTCCTCTGGTCTTTGAAAGTTGTGAAAATCACCTTAGTGCTGGAGATTTGCTTACTGGAACAGCCAGAACCACAAACTTTGACAAAAAAATTACAAAATTGAGTGGGTCTCGAACCGTATCATGACTCCTCGATTTGACTTCGCCGTGATTGACAGGCGGATTAACCAATCAGAGAGATGCAAATCAAATTTCTGAGTGTTCAGAGAAAGACCATCATAGGCCTGCCACGATGATTACTATATCGACTTAACAGTCTATTAGTAATTTTTCTTTAGGGGAGATTTTTTTGAGATTTTTTTTGTTCTTAAAGATTTGCATGGAGGAGTGTCAATATTTTATGTCTAATCCATTGGTACATTTTGCTCTGGGGCCGGGTCGCGGGGGCACGCATGTCGAAGCAGTCTACTTAAAATTTCCCTCAGTGGAATTACATACCATTATCCCAAGGCGTTAGTGGCATAAAGAAGTTTCAATATTATCCATCTTTCCATCCATTTGCTTTTGCTGTGTCTTCCCCGGGTCCTCACGGGGGGAGCAGTCTAAGCAGGGACCTCCCAGATTTCCCTCCCAGGACACGTCCTGAGCAGATGCCCAAGCCACCTCAGCTGGATCCTCTCGCCGTGTAGAGCATAGTCCCTACAGCCCGCCACCCTGTGAGGAAACCATTTTGGCCGCTTGTATCCGTGATCTTGTCCTTTCGGTCATTACCCAGAGCTCATGACCATAGGTGAGGGTAGGAACGTAGACTGACTGGTAAATCACAAGCTTTGCCTTTCAATATTATCATTGATCGTAGTATTTCCCTGTAGCAATATTTCCTGGCTCATAATGTGTGATCGAGACAGGCTTAACCATCACATAAACATCATTAATCAGTCAAGTGTGAATGAAATAAACTGCAACTCCATGTCTGCTTCATTTTATTTTCCATCTTTTTGCCATTTGTAATTCCTCAAGCTCTTAACTACTCTAAATACATATTTATCCAGCAACGCAATCATTTTTTATTTTTTTTTTGAATATGGGTACTTTTCTGACCACTGGCATCAGAACAAAATAGAGAATAAATGCGTCTTGCCATAATGTTATTTAGAACTATTTGCATTGCTTTCAAATTACCATCCTAATCCACTTAAGAATCTATTTGGAGTGTATTTAGTGCAAGCGAACAAAGAAAGCGTGACACCCTCCCACACGCTAAGTAGAAGATATTGCTGTCCTCCGGCTCCTCTCTTCTCCGAGACACTGTCGAGGAAGGGAGGAAAAAACACTGCAAACTTCCATTTTTGTTCTTCTTGATTAATGATGTGCACGCTCTGCCCGCTCCGAGAGGAACTGTTTGTTCTACTTTGTTTGGCCAAGAGCTGAAAAAGTGGATTAGTCTGGAAATGTGCTGCCCTCTCTGCTCTGCTCCATCCACTCCCTGCGCCCGATCTAATATGTGCAGATTAGATTACTCATTTCACTTTTATTAAGGCGATATGGGCTCGTTTTCTGACTGACAAGGGAGATAGAGGTCTGACATGATGAGGATTCGCCGGTCGGACCCGGAGACAAATGCGCGGCTAACACAATATTAACTAGCCGAGGAGTCAGAGGCTAGATTTGACATTTGATATCAATGGGGGGATGATTAGCCGCTAGTGCTTTCCGCTAACTCCCATGTCCCGCATACGGATTCTTGACTAATGAACGGAAATGAACTATCACGCCGTCCCGGGCCTGTCATTGCGGTCTTCTGGACTGATTCCGTGCCCAGATTGTGACAGCAGAGAACATAGACACTTTTGAGCGCTAGCCTGTCAGGCACACGCACGTCCCGTTACGAGTGAGTGATATGGGAATGATTTTCAAGTTGTGGTAGGCAGGCTTTTTCTGGTAATAATCCTTCCTGAGGCACACATCTTACTGTCTTAAAAATGTGAAATACTGAACTAGTTCATTTTAAAGGGTCTTCCGGGGTCCAACAGTATTTCTCACTTACCTCATGCATTCTTAGCATCCTATTTTTTCACTATGAGAAGTTATAAGCTCTTTTCAGAAGTTTCAGAGAAGAAGCAGAGTTTTGCTAAGAACGACTAGCATGCGTACAGTGCACTTTCTGATTCTTGGACAGTTATACATGCTTTATTATTAGCTGCAAACTGCTCAATTTGAACCTAGAACTGGTGGTACAATCTATCAGTACTGGGATAGAACAATTTGTTTGTGTGTCTTAATATATCTCCTTTGCATTAGTTCTATTATATGACCAATTTGATTTTGATGGTATAGACCTATTTATTTTAAATTTATTTTTATTATTATTATTATTATTATTTTATTTTATTTTTTTTTTGCTGGTGCTGTTTGGGTGGTAAATGGTATGAAAACCATTACGTCAGCCTCAAATGTTGATATTGAAAAAATAGGTTCCGTATTTTCTGGACTATAAGTCGCTCCGGAGTATAAGTCGAACCAGCCAAAAAATGCATAATAATGAAGAAAAAAATATACAAGTCGCTCTGGACTATAAATCACATTTTGGGGGGGGAATTTATTTGATCAAGAACATACATTTCATCTTTAAAAGCAAATTATAATAATAACAACAATAAAATAAGAGAACAACAGGGAAAACATCTATATTTATTCAGCTACATAAAGCATAGACAGCGGGATGAATACATGTCTGGTATGTTAACGTAAGATATTAACAGTTAATCAGATAACTAAAGCATAAAAAACAAGCTAACAACTCTCGATGTCACTCCAAATCACTAAATCCATTGAATTCTTCATCCTCGGTGTCGCTTCTGAACAACTCCACCAGCTCCAGAGGTAAATAAAGTGCTTCTTCTACGTGGCTGTCATCAGACTCAGCAGAATACACTTTTCTTTTAGGGGGCATTTTCTTTCAGTCTTTCTCAGATTTTTTTTTTTTTTTTTTTTTTGAAGATGTACCGTAATGTTGAAATTAAAATGTTTCAATTGTAATTTCACATATAAGTCGCATATGAGTATAAGCCACACCCCCAGCCAAACTATGAAAAAAGTGCAAGTTATAGTCCGGAAAATACTTCTAATATAATCGACTTTTGATCCCCATGGGTATACAGTTCACAGCATTTGATCCATCAACCCCACCCTCAATCACAGCCTCACTACATCATGATAAAAGTGTAACAATAACAGGCAACTAGTTACTTGCTACCGGGAACTTCAAACCATCAAGTATGATTCAATATTCAGACTATTTCCTAAGCACCTCTAATCACAGTGGCGTTTGATAGGACCTGATTGTCAGTTCCCTGTTGGAGTGTCTGTACAGGTGAGTGATGGGGGAGGTATCGACTGGGCCTGTCACCCTCTCTAATGACTCATGGAGAGACACTTTTTGACTAACAGGATCTGTCTTCTAAACGCCACTTCAGACTCTCTCTCTCTCTCTCTCACTCAAAGTCTAATGCTGCAGCTCCTGGATGAGAACAGTCATCTCACTGTCTGCTCAAGCCTGACTTATCGACAGCCGGGCTAATATGTTGTAGATAAGGTTCTGGAGGAGGCATTTGTAATAGTTCGCAGGGTTCAGCCGGTTATTTAAAGGAATTTATAGAGGACTCAATCTGAGGTCAAAAGGAAAAGAAATGACGAAGCAGTTAAAGGGCAAATTCATAGTATTCAATTGGATTTATAGCGGATGTCAGGTTTTACATGTGTGTAGTTTTAAATATAAGCACCGGCATGGACATAAGACGGGACAGTTGCATGCGGTACATTTGCAACAGCGTATGTCTTTTCATTATGATTGAGAATACTAAAGGTGCACTATGGAACTTTTCTGGTGGATGCATGCTTATTTCTAGTGCTTTTCTTCATAGAGACAAGCAGATGTCAACACTATGCCACATTAAAACTTAGATCAAGTGCCAATATAATATTTAAAGTGTATTTTTTTAGCAATAAAAGTGCCTGTAATTGCATAAAAGTAAGATAGAGATTGGTAATGCTATACTGTGTGAATCTTGCTGAGTTCAGATGGGTGTGATTGACAGGTGGGTTAGCCAATCAGGGACATGCATGGTCTGTCCGTACCGAAACAAATATGGCTGCTTATTGTAGTGGCTCAAATAGTCTGTGTCCAGGGCATTGACTGTATGAAGAAGCGAACTAAGGGAGGGTGACGTTCCCATAGCTCATCGAGGCTGGCAGTAATAGGGGCGAATTTGCAGTTTTGAGTTCCATATTTGGAATTTTGACTGCGAGTATCATAGCAACCAAAGAGTCAATTTGAAGCGAGGCTGAAGGTGTTGAAGGTAACATCCCTTCCCACCCACACCTCTGGTTTAGCAGGGAGCAGCAGTTTTTCAATAGACAGTGGATTGGAGTTGATGAAGCCAGAAGTGCACAAATGTTCACTTCCTATTGTAACGCAGTGGCTACCAGGTTAGCTATATATCTTGGTTCAGGGTGGGAAGGGTCAGCTACGGTCTGATGTAATGTTGTCATGTTTTACTGCTAAATCTCCACAAGCCGAATGCAAATGTCTCCTTCACTAAACACACACGTCCCCGGCTCTGCTTGTTTACAGCAGAAACAGACGTCAGGTTGGCTTCATCGAGGGAACAAAAGGAGAGCTCTGGAGACTCCGGTTCATTTTTGGACTCTCATAGAGGATATTCAGGTTAATAACTGTTATAAATATGATTATTCATCTGTTTGGACACGCCCTTCCATTTCACTAACCTTAACCATATGATCCCACGGACTTTTTTTCCATTCTATTTTTAAATTTTCACAGGTGCACCAAGAGAGCACGATGTTCCTGGTTCAAAGACATTTTAAAAGTTTGATATAGGAAAAGTGAGTAATCTAGATTTGAGGTTGGGGAATAAATAACTAACATATGCACTTAACTCATAAAATGTTCAAAATGTATTATCATTTAGGTGTAAATATAATGTAATGGACCTATCACACACACATTCACCACTAAAGGGCCAGTATTATGCTATGTTCTGATCTATGTTTTAACGTTGCTTTCTCATCAAAAACATACCTGGAGTTGTGTTGGTGTTTTTTTTTCATTGAACCCTGCATATTTAAGCTGAGTTATTCTCTCAAATGGAAAACACTTTGTACCACCTTGTGATGTCATGTAGTAAAACAGGGCTCCACTGTGTTTTTAAATTGCACACATCTTCACTAAAATCATTTTGATCATTTCAGACCTGGAATTGCCAACCTCTACTGAAGTAAAGGTAGGTAGTTGTTAAGTACCACTTCATGACATCACAAGGTGGAACGGAACGTTTTTAGCTTTGAAGATGTAGACAGACTAATAATGTAGAATTACTCAAATATGTATGAATGCAATAAAACAGGTGCCTTTAGGATCTTTAAATATATTTGCATGTATTGCTGAGAAGAAGGAAGTGCAAGGAAGCCTGGTATCCATTGCGTATTTGATTTTTAAATTTTTTTTTGTCTTACAAAAAATATCTCTAGACTCCGTGTGATGAAGTTATCCTAGTTTCCTGAATCAAAACGAAAGTCTTATTATCTAATAAAATAGCTTATTCTGTAATTCAGCATTAAATTAGTTTAATTTAAAAATTAATTAAACAAATGTAATTTATTCTGAAATTAAATTAGTTTAGCGGTTTGTTTAACAGTTTTTGTTTTATGTTTTTTTTTTTTTTTTTTTTTCTCAAATGTTAAAGAAGAAGTAAAGAAGTGGGTGTGTTTGCTATATAGTTAAAATGTATGACACCCTTAAATCATTATGCTATATTTTGAACATTTTAAGTTGCAGTATCACTCTAAAACAACTTAATAAAAGAAACAAGCCTGCTGTCTTCTGTGCTAGAAAACTGCAGTGCCCAGTGGAAGCTGACGTCGCCATAAACGTCATCAAAACAAAGAGTGCGCAGCTGTCGGCCCCTCCGGTACATAGCTGCACATACCGCTAGCGAGTCAATTGTACCAAAGTGACTATGCAACACTGCCAAATCCTACACGTACTACTAATTAGGAAAATAAAATTGGAGAATGAAGTAAGTACAGAGCATGGGCATATAAGAGTACATATATAATGATCACCCATGCATGAATCACACTAAACACAACTCGGAGAGGGTAAATGAGAAGGGGAGACTGTACCAGTAACTGTAACACGGTTAAAAGCTCTAAAAAGTCATTTCATTCTGCACAAAACTCTGAAGAGACCCAGAACACTGAGAACACTAAGTACAATTTGTTTCGCTCCAGTACAGATACATTATAAAAGCAGCTCTTAAGCTCAAAATTAGAGGTTTGCGCTTTCTGCATCTAATTGTATATAATTTTGTGTTGCCAGCAAACCAGAAAGTAAGGTGGATGCATTGTTCGCATGCAACTTGTTGTTACCGTGACAGCAAAATTCACTTGTCTTCTGAAAGGTGGAAAAGCATTTATAAAGTCATTACGGTGATTAATTAGGATGCTAGGAATGGTTAGGAAGGTGATGAATGAGTTTGGACCACTGCAAACTGTTTAAAATGAACTAAGTTTTTGAGAGTGTAAAAATCATGAATAGCTCTTTTAAACCTTCATATGTCAGGAAAGCAGTGCAGTCATATTCCTGTATGTATGTGCTAAAATACTTTTTAGTTAGACAATAGAATGTGATTTTCCACTGTAATGGCATTCTTTGCTTGTATAGATATGTATTGTCATCTATCTGTTTGACCTAATTCCTAAAATCCTTATGTGTGTTGATATGTAACGCTTTCTCTCTCTTTGGCCTAATTTTCTTTTCTTACGCACGGGCATATCTCTTGTTTGTTAGTGTACGAGACGATGTGTCTAGCAGCCTGAAGTCACTTGGACTAGATTAAGACGTATGATTATTCTTATGATATAAATACACAGTGTTCAGGCTGAGGGTGAGACGACACTATTAGGGACAACAGCTCTTTGACTATTGTGCACAATTGATTCAATAAATCTAACTTTTTGATTCAAGACAACTTCTCTATTGATTTTTTTTTTTTTTTTTTTTTTTTTTTTTTTTTTTTTAAGGTGTTTACTATTAGAAATTCCACAACACCACTAAATTAAATGATAGTACTTTCTTTCATATTGCCATGAGGCCTTATATCTGTGTAATTCCTCAGTGGTCTAGTTAGATTTCAAAGCATACATGGCGTATATTAGTCTTATAGTTTCTGATACAGCTCATTCATTAAAGCTGTTCAGGAAAAATCTGTTTTAGCATCAATAATATCTGTTTTTCAATACTTTTGACGACACTGGTATGATCCCTCTGTGCTTTCAGGGTCTGATTGTGTGTTCTTGAATTGTAAACAAGATGCAGTAGTGAATCAGTTCCGCACAATTAAACTGCAAGCACAGCAGTTTTGGATAAAAGCGCCTTCCACAGAGTCTGACCAACAGGCAGGTGACAAATGAGAAGAAAATATGTCCAGAAGCCAATGAGAGCAACCTCATAACTAATGCATATCATTTATCATACTTTGACACACAGGTGGATATGCACCATGCAGCATTTTAAGTACATTTCACAACAAAAACGGATGCTTGGGTTTTTCTGGTATTTAGCTAGTTTAGTTATAAGCCGTAATACATATATTTTTGAAGAAAGGAGACTATTTTGTATGGAAAGAAGCAGTTGAAGCTTCACTCTCCAACAATTTTCTCATAAATGACTAAATTCATCATAATCATTTTAATGTAATTAGAAAACTTTTTTATTTCTTTTGCAATCTTGAAAGAGCCATCTGCGTCACTATATGAGACTTTCGGAAATGATGGTTCACCCTGCTTCACTTCTGTCTGAGCAAGCTGTTCTAAAGCTGTGCTAGTGGCCAGAATCATGCATGTGAATACTAGCAATGTACTTTAAGAGCTAGAAACAAGTTAGATTTAAATACGTTCGGCTTTCATGGGTTGAAAATGAGGTTGCCCAGCTATTCACTTTATTCTAGAAGTTGCAATGGACGCCACCATTGGTTTAGCTGCATTTATGGGGAAAAGTGGGCGGGGCAGAATAAGGTCAAGAAGCTGGATGAAAACATGAGACCTTATTTTTATCTTCTCATTGTATTTTTTGTTTTTGTTTGTTTGACTGAAGGCTTCTAGATTGACATAGATAGAGATAAAGAGTTGACAAGGGAGTTTATTACGAAAGAAAAGACAAAGTCTGAGTGCTGGAAGCTGGGTCGGAGGCTGAGGTGATCTGTGCGAGTTGGGTCCAAAAAACAGGATCTGAAGAAGACAAGAAAAACAAGTAACAAAGTAACAAGTAACAAAGTAATTACTCAGAAAAAAAGCAATAAAGCAAACTAGGCCAAGCAGTTACAATACCACTGGAGGATAAACTGATGATCTGGCAGCATGTGGGTGAATGAGCCAAGTTTTTGTACTCAAGAGGTTGTAGCTTGATTTGCAATGGGCTGCAGGTGAGTAGTGGGTGGAAACCATTGGTGAGAGCCCGGTTAGCTCCCAGCCTCCATGAACCGCAAAGGCCATGCCGAAATGGGACAGGTTTAGCCCACGGAGCCGCTCCCATCACCCAGGAACCGACACATGCTGCTAACCCTAATGCTAACCACACACAACAGGCATATTACACACATGGATCACTTAAAAAGATTATGCTCTAGTGCTCAAATAGTTGAACCAGGAGCCCAAGATAGTATAGTAAGTAAACCCCATCCAAATCTTATGACTAAAAATACAAAAATTAAAACTAATATGTGTAACTTCTATAAATATAACCAATTTGACAATGTTGTTGTAATAAAATAAGCTAAACAACCTTAAAGTTTGAACTAAATTATTTGATTCTTTAAAGTAGAATTTTGATATTGATATTTTATAAAGAAAGAGATCTCTTTGAGTACACGGGTTTATTATACAATCAGAAGGTACTCCTGGAAATACTTTGTCAATAATGTGAATAGCCAAACATTTAAACCCTTTACACACATTATAAAGTTAGTCCAAAAAACTGCTGTATGTCAATATACTCTTTTTACCGAATCACATGACAGTCCAAAACAAACAAATTATTCTTGTAAAATGTGAACAGGTGAAATACTACAGCTTAAAGATTATTTAGTACATGAACATTATTATTTAAAAAAAAACAAAAAAAAAACAAAAAAAACTCAAATAACTATCACATCTCACAGTGATCAAAAGTCAGTTCAGACAGAAACATCATTAAAACACAAATGATCTAATGGTCGTCACGGACAAACCATATTTTGGTCTTTAAACATTCTGCTTCTTGTCACACACTTCGCATGTGAAGTACAGACCTTTTTTTCTGTAACTGGAACATTACCATGGTCCATTTCCTCAGTGATAAAAGGGGTTCTTCTGCTAAGATTAAAAGAAACTACCTTTAAGTTACATTTAAATGAAATATTTTTAATTTCTGCAAGAAATTAGAAGTTAAACCTGAACTTTACGCACACACTGCACTATTAGGGCACATAAGGGACAGCAGCACACAGCATGGATGCCCTACACGTCTTCTGCAGGACCACCTCCATCTCAGTGACTCTGGACGAGGGACAGTGGAGACGTGACCCGACGCACTTAGACCAATCTGTACGATGCATCCCTTGTCGAGGAGGATTCAGCTAGATCTGCCCGCTGCACAGTGGGATAATGGGCCTTATGTTTGGTCGCTTGAAAGTCTTGCAGACAAAAACTATTACAGGTTAAGCTGAAACTTGTGACACTAGGTTCACAGTGAATGTCATAAATATCATTAATATCCAGTGGTCATTTATATGAAACTAATTCATAAATTAATGAGCAGTAAGTACACATTTTAATGCTTATTTTCAACATTTAAATTGTGATTTCAGTTTGATCACGATTAATCTTGCAGGCCTCATTATTACTACATTGCGACATGTCCCATACCTAATGAGAGGCAGTAGTTTGTGTTGGCAGCAGGTCAGTACCTCTCCAGCTTAGTGTTAGGTTCACATATTGTCATCCGCATTTGACCAATATCATCACCTGCATCTTATCAGCCAACAGTTCTACGGCCTCAGCAGTGTTTTCTGTCATACGGGAAGCTGCAGATGACAAAAGAAAATGAATATCAAACATTTTAAACAGTTTCCTCATTATTATAATGTTGGGTCTGATGGCCTTAACAGGTGGACACAGGTCTCTAGTCTCTACATCAGTGTGAGTATTATATTACTATCTGCCATAAATCTGATCAGTTAAAACGGTGCCTTTTACTTTCATTTAAAAACATTCAGGGATTGTAGAAAACAGATACATTACAGAATTAAATGCATAAACTGGAGGCTTGCATTGCGTAATTTACAAGTAAATACAAGTATGACATAATTAAACTGTACCTTTTAGGATTAATACATGAAATAAATACATGTCATCCTACCCCAAGCTCCACTAGCCAAGTGTTTAGTCCCATGGCCATGAAAACGTGGTTGTTTCCTCCTTGGAGCTTTATGAACCTCCTAATAGTAAAAGCATGATTAGTGTTTGTTGGTAATCTGTCTAAATACGAAAGTTTGAGCAGACTTTTCACCGTGTTAACTGCAGATTACAGTCAAACTTTTAGCTCAAATCTCTGAGGCTTACCCAGTTAATACCAAGCTTCTTTGACAGCTTTGTGGGAGTTATGGCCTCATGTCACGTTTACAGTTGTGTTAGTACTGATTTCATAAAGCTGAAAGTGTGCACTGACATGTTTTCTCCACTCTGCGGACGAGCTTTTTGCTCCACATTTTTGGAATGTCTGACCAGCGCCATGGTGAACGATGGGATATAGGAGGCCAAGAAGAATGCTCAGATGTGCCCTTCGTGCACAGCCGATCTCCATGGAAATGTGGGCTGCATTTGTGGGCTGCATGCAACTGGCCTGATTCAAATGGCCTTCAAAGCTGCTGCCAAAGGATGCAGCCGTTGAATTGGGGCATGGTTACAGAGACACAAAAGGGAAGGGGGAGACAGCATAGGAACAAACAGGGAAAAAACGGGTATTATGACATAGATAGATTACTTATCAATAAAGTATATTATTAATGAAAACCACAGGTTATCTATTCAAATCGGATTATGATTATCAAAACTTTTTTTTTTTTGATTAGTCTAGTTTGATATCACTGTTATCTTATGTTATGTGTTGTGTATCTCAGCAATGAACTCCAATTCTCAGCCTTACTGAAAAGAGAAAAAATTGAGAATTGTGCAAAAAAAAAAAAAAAACAACAACTATTATATTATAGTTATTATATTAACTATTTATGTTTTGCATTCACATATTTCTTACTAACACGATACCTGGAACCATGACGCAAATGGAGATTCCAGGAGCCGTGCTGCCCATAAACGCCTCATTACAAAGATAGATGCTCATGTTAGTGTCTCTGGGCTATGAGATGTGATGTGGTGCAATGACACAATAGCTTGAGTCATCCTTCACCGGGCTCCTGACAGGTGAGTACATGTGTGCAACACAGAGCCAATGAGAATACAGGCTAATGCTGCTTTGTCTCAGGGTCAAAGTTCATCACATGTAAATGCTTTTACCAGCCATTATGTTTCAAAGACATGGTTCTGTTAATGTATTTATACTATTCTCAGAAGAAAGAGTGCTTCACTCACTAGCCAGTTATGTGTGTTAAAGGATTTCATGGCATTATGAATGACAATATTTAGGCAAGACAAGGCAAGTTTATTTGTATAGCACAATTTGTACACAAAGTAATTTAAAGTGCTTTAAAGAATATGGAAGGCATTAATAATAATCACCATAAAATTAACATTAAAAGAGCAGATTTCACTCATATGCCCAGCTAAACTGAACTGTTTTGAGCCTGGATTTATTGTCCAAGCAGAGGCCTGTCACATCTTCAGGGAGACCATATTTTAGCTGCATAAAACGCTGATTCCCCATGTTTATTCCTAACTTTGGGCACCAGCAGGAAGGTGGTCCCTGAGGTTGCGAGAGTGTGAGATGTTTCATATGGTACTAACATGTCAGAGATATACTAGAGATCTGCTAGATCGTGGAGAGACTTGTTCACAAACAGAGCTGCTTTAAAGTCTATTCTCTGAGCTACAGGAGTCAGTGCAGAGACCTGAGCACAGGACTTATGTGCTCGTACTTCCTGATTCTAGCCGGGACCTGAGCAGCAGCATTCTGGATGTACTGCAGCTGTTTTAACGCTCGTTTGGAGAGGCCAGTGAGCAGGCTGATGCAGTAGTCTAACCTACTGGAGACAAAGACAAAGTCTCTTCAAGTCTGGTTTGGACCTTTGACTTTTGTCATTTTATTAGATGGTAAAAAGCTGCAGATGTTATTGATTTGATGTGGCTGTTAAAGTTCAAATCTGAGTCCATTATTATAACTAGATTTCTAAAGATCCCTAGATTTTGAAGGTTTTAGACAGAGAAACTGGAGGTGACTGCTGACACTTTCTCTATGTTTCTGTGGGCCAAAGACTATGACTTCAGTGTTGTCTGAGTGTAGCTGGAGAAAGTTGTTTTACATCCACACACTGGTAGGTTAGAGGTTGGGTTAAATTTTACTGTCCCAGAGGGAAATTTGTCTTTGGCTCAACATCAGGACAGCAGTTTCAGCTATAGGCTGCATGATTTCAACACAAAAATATATGAAGTGACAAAAACACATCAAAAAATAACCTGTCCCAAAATAATATTTAGTGTTATGGACATATCTTGAATTTCTAGGTTGAAATAAGTGGTATAGTAACACTGTTTCACAATTAAGCATATTTTGAATAATAGTTGACTTGTTACCCAAATAATTAACCTTAGGTAAGTGGGTGTCTATTTTTCAATATTTCTTATTTTAAGAGCTTAGTTTTGTATACATTTAGTTAACCCTTTAAGGACTGAGCACATTATTGACCATTATAGCTCGCTAGACTTTTTTTTTTTTCTTTTCTTTTTTTAGCCATAAAAATCATGTTAAAGGAAGTACCAGCATGTACTTTTCCCTTTTTTCACACAACTACCTCTATTTGACATATCCATCCTTATTTTTCCTTTGACGCAAATAACGGACTGGAGGAATCCCGGCGGCACCTGTGCTCTGACTGGTCATCTTTGAGGGACAACGTAAGCACATTACTGTAATGACAGTAACATATTTAAAGAGCACCATGCCTCTGCTTTGAGATGCCGTTTGAATTTACATGATAGGACAACTGGTTGCGGAGTTACAGTAATGGAAATTCCACAACCGCGAGTCTATTGGCGGCGATAGCATCTGACACTATAGAGTTAACTTAAAAGTGGAATTGGAAATGTCTAATACTACTTGATTATTCACTGCAATTAGTTTAAGGCTTTTCACAATACTCAGAGGCCAGTGCGGAGTTTTGCCATGATGGTAAAGCTAACAACAACTAGCACGCTAACACACACTTCCCGATTCGCAGACAAGAAAACACTTTAGATGCGGTCAGAATGCAATAGACTTAGTTTGACCTCAAAAGCTGCCCATACAATATGTCTGTACTGGAGCGAGACAAATATCGCTCAGATACATAGACGCCAGCCCTTTTAGGCAGGGCCAGATAATCATTTTCATGTACAGATCATTTGTGCTGAACGTAACGTGATCTATGGTGCTAACTGCGATGTAGCATTAGCATAAAACCATAAATTAGCGCTAAATTATGAACTAAAGTGCGTCTCTACTGCAGGTGTAGCGTGGCAGTCTAAATAGCTCTCTCTATGCTAAGCGGCGTGAGTTTAGCCGCTTAACGGAGATAATAAATGTGATTTGTTTTGCCCCTTTCATGTCTACAGTGCACTTCTTTAAAGCAGCAAGAGTAAGAGGAATGACCTCTCATAAAATTGTAATTAGGGTAATGTGTGAGTGAGCGCTGAAGCCTCCTCCATGCTGATCCTGATAAATGGCTGTCCCCTAAACGGCTGGCTGAAGGTGAAAGTTGTTCTTGAGTTCAGGTGTCCTGCGGCGCCGCATTATCCTGGAGACAATAGTGTGGACACTTAGCGAATGCAGCTCTCCTGAAAGAATGGGGCTCCTAAACTGTTTACCTCGCAGCCAATTTGAGCCTAGTCCAGCTCATTATGCACTAAGGGTACTGTAGACTCTTTTGGACTTCTTTCATTATTTGCTCTAAGGAAATTAAAACTTTTCTGATAAAAAAAAAAAATGTATTTGGACAGTTTTGCATTAAGAGTTCATATTGGGTGCAAAAAGTCCATCCATATACTGTCCAAGCCTGACCCAAATGATTCCCTGTATGTAATGTAAACTGATGTATGCCACTAACTGTGATATAGCATTAGCATAAAACCAAAAAAATTGCACTAAATTATGAACTTAAGTCTAAATAGCTCTCCCTACGATAAGCGGCACGATATCTAGTCCAAAATTCCCGCCCGAGCTACTCTCCAATCCTGACCCAAATTATTCCCTGCATGTCTGGGCCCACGTACTCATAGAACTAGTTACATTCAGTAACCTGAGTTTTTACCGTGAATAATTTTAGGGGCAAAATAAATGCCATAGAGCTCACGGTATTTACATGAGTGCATTATTCTACTTGTGTGTCTCCTGTACCAGTTATTCCAATTTGAGGTTGCTTGGTATATTTTAAATAGTATTGTTGTCCATGTCTTTCACTTTCAATGTATTCACTTGGATTGTATGCCTGGCCTAAATGGTTTGCATCAGTGTAATAAAGGATTAACCCTAAACCTGGAAATAAGAGCTTATGTGTAGTGATCAAGGAGGCTTTTCAGTATATTTTATTATTTATTTGTTTGATATGGATATAGCAGTTACATTACACAAACTAAATGTATCAAGTGTATTGTCCATTTTGTGTTATCATGTGTGCAGCTCTGATTTCAGCCACATTTTCCGAACCTCGACAAGAAAGACGTTTAAGTCAGTCTACGATTTTAGTTGGGAAGAACGCTCCACAATCTGGGTCCAATAGAAGAGAAACTGAGCAAAAGATGTGACCAATCTTGTTCCGATGTTCTGAACTGGACTGTGTAGGGACTTTATAGAGACCTTTTCCACCTTCTAGGCAGTCGAAGCGCTTTACATCAAGGAACCACTCACCCCTTCACACAAACACACATTTATACAGTACGCAGACACTGGCGGAGAGGTGGGTTAAATGTCTTGTCCAAGGACATGACAGCATTCATCTCTGGGTGCTGCAATCACACCGCCAACCTGTGGGTCAGTGGATCTGAGTGCTCTACCACTGATTTTTAGGAGAGTGGGATTCGAACCACCAACCATCAGATCAGTGGACAAACCCTCCACTGAGCTACTGTTGCCTAAATGACTTAAATATGTAGCGAAGTATATGGCGACTCTTAAAAGTTACATTTAAAACAAAAGTTGTATATGGCAGTTATAATATCAAAATCAATTTCCATTATGAAGAAGCAAAAAAATATTACACTTTTGATGAAATTTAGACGAATATGTATACGAACAGTCGCTTTGACAATTCATTTCCTTGGAGCCAGAAGTAATGCTTCCATTTGTGTTAAAGAAAGACTTTGACATATGAGCTGTGATTCCCAAGACACAGCTTGTCTATTCAAATCACCCACATGAAAAGGAGTCTTTGAAAGCACCATGCCGCTTTATTCAGTACTTTAATTTGACGAACCCCTGTCAGTGCAGAGAGGGAAGTGAAACAAAAGGAAATAGAAGGCGGGGTCTGTCTCTTCAATCTTAACACAGCCTTCAAAGCCCTGAACGTGTACTGTGGTTGTGAGCTATAGACCAGCGTAATACATCAAATACTGGAGAGCCAGGCAATGGGATGAGGCTTGCCAAATGTGATCCTTACACCTGGAGTCTCCTAACGTTTTTCACCAAGGGTCATATATTGACACATTTTCGAAGGAGAGGGCCATTTGCTTGTGGTTACAATGATGCATTTAGATTTGAGCACTTTTCACTGAGCTGCATATTATTCAGACTTGGAACCTTATTGTTAGGTCAGTTGTTACATCAGTGTTTCTTTGTACATTTTTCTTTTACATTAAAAAGTACTAATTAAGATTTCAGGCAATTCATCAGACCAAACATTTGAGGGCCATAATAAGCCCTGCACCATAGTTTGGATGTATTAGTTCCCTACTCTAGTGTTCCTTAAAAATGCTTTCTTTTTATGTATTTCTTTTCAAAAGCAATGTTGGAGCATCAGCATCTGACCTCACAGTCTCCCAGAAATTTGTTGAACTAATCACAGCTGTTTATCTGTAGCCGTTTCATCAGAAGATATCTCAGAAATCCCTGTATGTTCTCTCACCTCTGAACAGGTTGAGTCTGCTGACGTCTGTGCTGTTACTTTGTTCCATTGTGTCAGTCTGACCGTTGTAAGAGCACTGAAGTCATCCATGTAACAAGAATACTAAGGAACAGTTGTTTTGCTGCTAAAGCATTGTTGCATTTTGGAAGAATACACATGTCTCAATATTTGCAAAAGCTGTTTGATGTTTTGAAATGGAAATCACATTTTTCTTTCTTCTTTCCTCCTTTTTTAATCCATTATTTTAATGATTGGACTTTGGGTGCTGCAAACCTATTCATTTCTATTGACATTCATTATATTGACATTCCCTTAGTGCTTGAGAGTTCTGTTAATCTATTTGAAGATATTTTATAAACATAAGCAATATATTTGGCAAATTCATTTTAGCCGTTTGTTAACTGAATCACAGAGCAGCACAACTCAATGGGAATTGAATTATATCAACAATGATACTGTGCAAGCAGCATTATGTATTTACTATATTATAAATAAAGATTTAAAGGTTCAAAATCAAATTGGAAACTTGAGGTTGGCTAGCCCTATACAGTGGTTGCATCAAAACTCCTACAGCACCACAAAACTATTACTCAACATAGATGCACCAGTAGTAAGATCTAGTACACTCTCTTTTCTATGTCAACAGTGGCACTACTTTTAAGATCCATCTCTTTTGATGGATTCATGCTCTGTCTGACTTCCAAATACTCATGCAGCTATGAGGCCTGCCTGACTGCTCACTCAAAACACTATCAAAGATCTCATTAATTATTTCTGCCACTGCTCCAATAATTCTCCATCAGGCAAAAAGCTGGAGAGACTTGATGTGGGAGAATTGTTGAATAGAAATCAAATAATTACTGACTAGTCATTTTGCTTTGGGAGATTCAGAGTTCAATTTTGGATTGATATATACGTAATATGGAAGCCAGACTGTATCTGGCAAATTATCACTATGCACATTATTTCATCTTTGTATTAAAAATTCATATCAAGTCATCACTTTCTAATGACTTTCCAACTGTTCCCTCATGTGGTAATAATGATAATGTTGTATTTAGGTCTGGTTCTGGAACCAGATCATAGAGGGCATTAGACATCGGTACAAATGTAGGAAAATCCAATCACAGCAGAAGCAGACCAGACGTGTTTTTTTTTGTAACCGATTCAACTACTCTCTTCCTGCAGTCTTCCTCGGAGTGGTCAAATAATGTTTGGTAAAAGCCAAAGTTAAATCTGTGAACTGGACAAAAAGTGAAGTCATTTCACTGCTCATCTGAGTCTCTTCTTCAGTTCTGGTCAGATTGCTGGTGGACACTGCCTTATATCTATCTGGAGGGAGGAGCTAACTACACAGAAACTGTAAACAGCTATTGTTTACAGTTTCAGCCTTAATGAGTACATTCATACTTAATGGGCCTACTATATTGTCCTCCTTGTTTTCTTTGTGTGTTTTGGGTCTGAGGATGGAGTTATACATGGGAGATAGGTGGTGTCTAAGGTCCTCATCCCTGGTCAAGGAACCCTTGACTGCACAGATTAATGCTGTGGATCTTAACATCAAGTTCACACAGGAAGAGGCCAAGGAGAACAAACTGGCCTTCTTAGATTGTGCAGTAACTATAGGAGAAGACTGGGAACTCCAGGTAGAAGTCTTCAGGAAGCCCACACACACTGACCAATACCTGCTGTTTGATTCACACCATCCACTGCAGCCCAAACTCAGAGTTATCCATACTCTACAGCACAGAGCTCAAGTGGTGCCCACAAACACAGGAGGAAAAGTGAAAGAGGAACAACACATAGAAAAAGTCCTCTCTGCTTGTGGATATCCAAAATGGGTCTTCAACAGATCTAAGAGAGCAACAAAACAGGACCACAGCGAATGTGAACCTAGAAGGAAAGGCGTAACTATTCCTTACACAGTTGGTGTGTCTGAAAAACTTCAGATAATTTTCAGACAATTTGAGATTCTGGTTTATTTCAAGCCTACAAACACTTTAAGGCAGAAACTGGTTCACCCAAAAGACAAAACCCAGAGTGATAATGTGGTCTACTCCATTCAGTGTATTGAAGAGTGCAGTGAGAGACATTGGAGAAACTAAACAGAGAATGCATCAACACCGTGACATTTCAAAGCCACTAACCACTCTTTTGAAGATAGTGCGGTACAGACCTTAGCCAGAGAAAAGAAATGGTTTGAGAGGGGAGTTAAAAAAGCAATTTTAGTTAGGAAAGACAATCCTTCCTTGAACAGGGATGAGGGCCTTAGACACCACCTATCCCCCATATATAACTCCATCTTTAGACTTTTAGGCAAAACATAGGAAACAAAGAGGACATCAGAGCCAGACAGTAGGCCCATTACATTTGAACGTAGGTCATTAAGTGTGTAGTTAGGTTCCTCCCTTCAGCTAGGTATAAGGCAGAAGCACAACGTCTTCAGAACTTAAGCTTTTTGTCCAGTTTCTACAACAGTTTGACCAGTTTTATGTAGACCTGGACTACATTGTGAGTCATCGTATGCTCCCAGATTTGCTGGTTTGTAGGGTAACGGTTAAGGTTAGGAATATGGTGAGGGAATGGGTTATGGAGTGACTTTCAAAATATCTAACGTCTTCAAAAGTGGTAACATAGAGCTGCAGAAACCCATACTGCATTCATGCGGTCGTCATGTGGTGTATCTGGCTTGTTCATGCTTTCATCTCATAAATTCAGGATTTTGATGTCACCAATAATAAAATCAGTGATTCTGCTCATTAATAGCGTTTAATAGATCAATGAGGTTTGTTTGAGAGATTTGAGATTTATTTATTTTAACCACATTATGGACTGGGATGGAACAAATATCATCGAGGACATCAAACATTGTCACTGGATGAGGAAGCAATTGAAATACAGACACCTTTTAACTTTCACACACTTAGATACTGTCTTGAAGAAGTCAGACTGCAGATGGCACTGTCTTCCTGCCTCCTCTGGTAAGAAAACAGTGCCAAAATCTGTTTAAATCAGCTAGACGTGCTAATATCTCATGAACAGAAGTGGGTTGTGGACACCAGAAAAGTTACTCGGTGCCCCTTTAAGCATAATGTCCCCAAAGCGTCTGCATGAAACTACTTACATTATTCATATCAAAAGTAGTTCCATGTTCCTTAGCCCCTTTATGATCCACCCCGGGACATTGTACTTTCAACTGCCAAGAAAGCCACTGTCATTCTCCCTGCTTCATCTTCACACCCAGTGGTCCCTGTTCACTTCTAATTAACTGAGATTTTGCTTGGCTGAATTCCAAAAGGCCATGAAAGAAAAGAGAAAAAAAGCTTCTTGGCTTGGCTGCAGCTTTTTCAATCTTTCATCTGAATTACAGGTTTTTAAAAGTCAGGGCTTTATGAGATTGCCAAATGGACAGGAAAAAAAAAAAATGCAACGAAGTAGTAATTACGTGCAGAAGTCCTAAGTGATGTGAGTGCTATAGGAGGAGAGGTACTTCCAGAGCCGACCGACCTACTGCGATCCTCCATTTGCATCGAAAAGTCGTGAATTTAAGCCTGAGGGGTCGAGATCAAGAGGTGGGAAGCTATAAAGCAGGTTAGCTATAGAACCGTTTCTTCCGACGTATTCACTTTGATTACTTCTCAGCAATTTGGTGGAGAGCTTCAAAAACAGCCGCTTGTTAAAACCAGCTGTCATTGCAAGCTAGAATACAGGGACAGGTGAATGAAACCAAATTGTGGCATGTCAAGTAAGAGAAAGCAGGAGAATAGGTACTTTGAACTGAAACTAGAATTACCTTTTTAACATAGAACATCATAATCTTTGGTTAAAAGACATCATAATTTACCAAACAAAGTATGAGATTTGCATGTGAAGCAGCACGTGGCATGCATGGCAATGGGATATGTTATTTACTATGCCATTTAATTTTACTTAAGAACAGTATTCATTTCCCTTTAAAATTACAGCTTGGAAGTTGTAGAGATCTCGTGGGAGCATCTTTCAAATTACATGCCTACTGAAGGGAAATCAAGTAGCATTGGATAAGTTTTTTTTTTTTTTTTTTTTTTTTTTTTTTTTTTTTTCTTTTTTTTTTTTCTAAGAAAAAAAATGTACCAGAGATCATGAGATCCACATTTTTCCAGTTGTATCTCGCTGAGTTCAGATGTGCATGATTGACAGGTAGTTTTGCCAATCAAAGAAATGCATGGTCCATCTGTATTAAAACAGACATGGCTGCTCAGTTAATGAGCAAAATACTAAACTGTTAATCTGAGGTGAGAGAAGTTTCATTTTGTTCAAAATAGCAGGTACATCTCCGACATGTTAGTGCCATATGAACCATCTCACACTCTTGAGGACTTCAGGGACCAGCCTCCTGCTGGTGCCAGAGTCAGGACTAAACATGGGGAATCAGTGTTTCAGTTTTGTGCAGCTAAAATCTGGAACAGTCTTCCTGAAGATGTGAGACAGGCCTCTACTTTGACAATGTTTAAATTCAGACTCAAAACAGCTCTGTTTAGCTGACTGAAAGGTTTTTATTCTGCATTTGTGTTAATTGTGTTAATTTTATGGTGATTATTATTTGTGATTATTTATGTTTTGATTTGTGTGATTTCAACTTGCCTTGTCTTGCCAGGTGACCAATGTTTTGTTTTACATGCATCACTGAAATAAACAAATCTGATGGCATGGTACTGTGACTTGAGAATGACATCCAGTGACTTGCCCATCTGGACTTGCCAGACAGTGGATTTTCTGGTTTTAGCAAATGATTAATGCAGCAGGTACCGAAACAAGTCAGTTTGGTCAAAAGGTCTTTTTGCTCTGAAAATTCTTCATAGCTGATCGTGATAAATGTACATGTTTCAAAAACAAATTATGATATTTTTATTCCTTTCATGACCTTTCACATGTAGGTGATATCATAATCTGGCCTTGTGGACACACACCTTAGCCCCTGGTGTGATAAAGTGACAGTTGACTTGTCTGCTTGTATTCCATCTGTTGTTTTCCAGTTTGTCCTGGGTTTAGTCTGTCATAGATCATTAAAAATTTACTGGAATTAATACTAAATGAGACAGTGAGGCATTTGCGGTTTTGCTCAGCTCAGCTGGAGTCATTGGAACTTTGTAAGCACAATTTCATGTTGCGATTACTATATATTTTATTGTCATGCAAATTTTGTAACTGCAAGCAGAATATTGAAGGAAGCTGTCAATTTGACTTAACTTCAATCATAAACTGGGTCATATGCACAATTCTCAGAACAAAAGAAACAATTTGTGAATAATTCCAAGTTGGGCCATGAAACTTTAGTGAGTAAAAATAAATAAAAAATGCAAAATGGTTACTCCAATTATTCCTCTCAACAACCCCTTGAGCCACGCACGATGCTACTGCTTGTTTCCTGTGAATGTTGGTTGATTTGCTTGTCTTTTATTGAGTAATGACTGATTTACTGTTTGATTTTCTAACTGTTAACTTCGGTTAAATCAACTGCTTTGTGAAGCCCTCTGCGGCAGCCACTGTTGTGATTTAGGGCTATACAAAAATAAATCAAAATTAAATCATGTTTGCAAAGTCTCTCTGTGCCTGGATGAATTTCCTGTGAATTGCCCAGTTTCCCCTGTCCACTTACAGCCTGCATAACTGGCAACTAAATTCCACTTAGTTGCTCCTGACCGAGACCTTGCTTTAAAATCACAGTCCATACACTTCTCCTGACAGCATGCCCCAGTGAAGGATGGCTTGAATGCAGAAATAATTCTCGAACAGGTGAAATAAAGTCCACACTAACTTGACAAAGTGATGGCCCTATACATGGCTGGTGCAGAATGCAGACTGAAAAGTAAAAGTTCCAGAGAGACTGCCTCTGATTTTTTTTCCCATGTATTTGAACAAAATGAGTCTTGAATCAGTACAGATATATTGTATAAGCATGTAATTATAAAGAATTTTACAGTCTGACAATCAGGAACTGCGATGCTAGCATGCTAATTGCTGCTGTCACTGCTCTGCTTTCATCTCTGAAAGTTGTGAAATACACTTACAAACTAATGACAGGGGATAACCTGGATGATCGGGATGCATAAGGTAAAGGTAAGGAGTAACTTTGGACCACTGCGAACCTTTAACTTTCCCTATGATCAAAAAGAAAAGATGTATAGTTTTCCCTTACTTCAGTCGGAACTTCAAAATTTTAACATAGTGTACATATTATATTCTCGTAGTGTGCTTTGTCATCAAACCTCTCCTTTGCTTGTCACACTTCTCCATACACCCCGCAGCTTAACCATGTTGCGTCCCTGCATCTGATGAAGTTTCCTTCGAGAGAGCTTTTCTTCGAAGTCGCCATTGGCCGTTAACTAAAGTGTCACGATTCAAGCCGTTGAAGTCACTGACCGTTGGGTTCCAATGCCCCTCTTTAGGCCTAGAGCACCACCACAGTCTCCAAATCATGTAACAGGCTATAATTTCCCCTTCTCCGGGTATGATTGTGTCCATATCCATCCAACACTGTGCTGCGGTCTGCCAGCCCCCACGCGCTCGCTCTCTCTCTCTCTCTTTGCTGTCTCGCCTACAGGCCCGAATCGATGAATCAAGTGGAGTGACACTTCTGGGAGGTAAGTGCAGTGGTTGGGAGCTGAATGAGGAGTTAATGCCCGACGTACGGTATAATTTCAGCTCTGCGGTTTGGCTTGAGCATGGAAAACCCAAGTCACCTTTTCAGTTATGATCGCAAAGGGGACACAGAGCTTGTCATAGAACGTCGGAGGAGTAATGCCATTGCGTCCACTACTGTCAGAGTCCCGTGCCCCGAGCAATTTATCTTCGAGACATATTTTTATAAGGCTTTCCACTCTATTTCACTCACACTTAAACCCAATGGGAAAATTAACTTGATCAAATACTGACAGTTTTCGGTCTGCAATGCCTTATTAAGTTTGTCAAGGAGGTGAAACAGTCAAGGCGCGTTGCGGATTGGTTTGTTAAAGGGACACTATTTTCTGATCTATGTTCGTATCTATCTATAAAGCTGTTACCTCATCAAAACATACTAGGAGGTGTGTTTTGCTTCATTCACAAATCCATCACAGATCCTGCATAATTAGGCTGAGCTCTTCTCTCAAATGGAAAGCGTTCCACCTTGTGATGCTATGTAAAACAGGAAGTGCTCCACTGTGATTTAAACTCCACACACCTTCACTGGAATCATTTGGATATTTTCAGCTGTGGGATAGACAATCTCTACTGAATAAAAGGTAAAATGTAGCTGTTTTGAGTTCGCAAATGTAGGCAGACGAATAATAAAGGATTATTCAAACATGTGTGAATGAAACAAAACACGACTCCAGGTATATTTTTGATGAGGTAACAATGTTATAACTATAATTTTGTCTAATATAGGACCTTTAATGTTTGGCAGTGTTGGCTATCCAATATTTGACAAGTGCACCATCAAGTGAAAAAGTGTTATAAGAAATACATCTCAATTCCGCTTTTTTAAGTTTCTCTACAGTATGTATGGTGAAAGAACAAAACACACAACATCTTCTAACCAAAAGTCAGCATATTTTAGGAATATTTGGTGTCCTTACTTCTAAGAAAGCTTCAACAAAGAAGGTTCTTGCACCAGCCACCTTCTTGACCGTTTAACCTAGAGCACTATCGCCGGGTGATTTTCGATCGTATAGCTCTGTTGTAGTAGTTTTGAGTTTTTTAAGGTTCTGAAATTGGGATATTTTTAAAGTTTTATCTGAAAGCCGTTCCTCTGCTGTGCAACATTTTCATGCTCGTTTTTTTGTAATCGCAGCAGGCTTTTTTACTTCTCTGAATATCCTGTTTTTGTCCAGAAGCAACAAAAACAGTCTTTTATTCTCCACTTCTTCATGTGGAAGTTTGTTCAACTGTATAATCACACTCCCGTCCCAACACACTTTCACTGTAAAGGGGCAGTCTCCACAGTTTTCAACCAAAAGTCAGCACTTTCTTGCCGTTTAAGATAAATTTTGTAAAAACATATTGACCAAACTATAGTTATATGGTAACATAGGCCCAATAACATTGTGTAGTTTATAACTTAAAAGGAACATGACTTCAGTTATGTTATAGTGATGTTCCCTCAGCATTTTCTTACACAAAAGTTTTAGATTGATTAAGTAATCCTGTGTTGTCCCGCATGTAAGCCTTGAAGCTTCTGCTTTCACCTATACTCCTATCTCCGCTCACTTATCTGTACTTAACTGAAATTATTCAAGAAATCCAGACTCTGGGTCAAACATGTATAGGGTTCAAGAACGTCACATAGGAAGCAATAAAACCACAAAAATTAAATTCTACGGCTTGCTATGTACAATGAACAAAAATGTAAACTAATGAGCTTTATATGTCATAGAGGAATGCTAAATACTGACACAAGTATCTATGATATCTCCACTAGTATTATAAATACTTAGAGCTTGAATAAGTATGTAGACATTAGTATCAAACTTGTGTCTCTAGCCTCACCAAATTACCGATAATAATAGGATGCGCTGTGAGCCTGACTAAGTTGTTAGCAGCCGGTGGATGCGAAGCCCCCTGCTGAGATGAAGATGTTTTATCTGTGAATTTACCAGTAGGGAGCTAATTTGTCCTCGCACGGAGCCCACTCTGAGGAAACCAAAATATCCTCCCCTCCCTAAAGGTGACTTTAGCTCTGTAAACATAGTGTGAAAAACTGACTATGTAAAGTATGAAACACAACTAATAGGCAAGTCTCTGGTGAAGTATTGTTTTTGTAAACTGCTAGACTATAGCTTCTTTGAAAGTTCGAATGTCTCCCACACTCTTTACACATTTTTTGCTGCTGTTCTATTAAAAGTTTATGTGATCAAGGTGCTCAATCTATGTATCAGGAAAAAAAAAAAAAAGTGGGATTGCCTACTAACTGTTTACACAATTGCATTTTAAAAAATCTTTTAACTGTGTTATAATGTCTATATAGTTTGTATAGTCCAGTCAATTTAGGGCCCAAATTAATCATTATACAGTATTATAGTTTCATTTGTGGCCAGATCTGAATTGAACACCATCTGCTGGCACTTTTTATAACTACATGTCTGAAATTATCATGGCTAATGTATTGGCTTTACATAAGTCAGTCATACTACACAAAAGGCAGAGGCTATAGATGGTATTGGTGTAAAAATTCAAAACATATAGGTCTATTAAAAAAGTAAGCCAACAGTTCATGGTATCCAGTTTAATACTGAGTTTAAGTTATTTCAGGTAGACGGTCCAAATTAAGTTGGCGGTACAATCACTGATCGCACCGGTACATACTGCCATTGTGTCCTTGGGCAAGACGCTTCACTTCTACTTCTACTTTGCCAGTCATGTGGTTAGTCAGAGTTGATTGGTGGTGGTCAAAGGGGCAGTTAATGCAGATTGGCTGCTAGCGTGTCCCTCATTCGTCAACCCCTGTGCTGCTGTGGCTTCTGCGGTGGCTAATTATCAAGAGTGCGCAAAGTTACGTAAAAATGCAATGTAATGTTACTATTACTGATATGATAATAACATTCAAGTATTCCTCATCCTGGCCTGGTCTAAAACACTATAACAAAAGCATGACATGTTGACATCACAGTTTATGTTTCGTAGTTATGCATCACTAAGATACTTCAAAGCCCCATTTATTCATATCTGGTTTTGTCTGTCTGCTTCGGCGGCTGGTTGCACACATGGCGAGCGGACGATTGATGTTCTATTGAGCCTCTTTGTTTTTTTGGATGTTTCCTGTTGCATATCTTTTTGTCCTCCCCCACCCTCCGTCACTTCAGATGTGCCTGCCAGTCAACCCGCCTGATTTTCAAAGGCACCAGAGCATGAAACAGTGGCTCCAAATGTGGGCCAGATCCTCTTCTCATCTTTCCCTCTGACTTCCATCCATTTCGGAAAGCCTGGTTGTTATTGTTTCCTTTGCTTCCTCTGTGGTTAGTGATAGCAGACAGGTTTGCAACCAGCAGTTTTAGGAACATGGACCCACGAAAGGATGACATGTCTTTTAGAATATTGGTAGAACAACCCAAAAGAACAGTGTGTTTTGAAAAAGTTACAAAAGAATGAAGATTAAGATGCAAATTTTGGTTTTCCCAGCAGAGCGGAAATTGTTAACAGGCAGAATTCTAACACCATTAGCTTACTCAAAGTTGAATTTTTATTGATTCATGCATGTTTGAATAATCCCGTAATGTCCTGAATTTGAGGCTTGGGTACTGAGAAAATCTGTTTTCACTACCCCCTCACCCCGCCCACTTCCCTGTGCTTACTATCTTACTTGAAATATAAAAAAAAAAAAAATAAAAATCAAGCCGGGTGATACAAGTAGGGTTCAAAATGTCTTGTAGCTAGTAAATCTGTTGCTTGTCACAATGAAATGCAACTAGAGGTAAGGGCCAAGGCTGCCATGGTAACTACTACATCAACTTGTTTGATATATGATAGAAGGGACAATGCCTTTTGAGGATCAACATTTATATTAGATACTTTTTCGTTGTACAAATAGGGAGCTTTTTTTTTCATTTTAGGGTGAGATTGGAGTTGTAGATGTTTGAAATAAATAACTTGTATGACTCATTATAGAGAACACTAGCTACTAAAGTCCTTCATTCTACTATTAATTTATTGCAGCTCATGTTTTCAGAGTCATGTTTGGGTATAATCTTTAGCATTATTGTATCACTGAGATAAAATTAGTTTCAGAAGTATCATTTATCATCTTTATTGTCTTCACCAATATATCACACTTCAAAATTTTGTATTGTGACAGGTCTAGTACGGCCAAACTGGTTTAGATCAATATTGCAGTTTACAATAAATATAATGTAAAATAATTATCTGACGTATGTTATTGTAAACTTCTGTACTATACTATACTACTATACTAAATGCTTGAAAAAAGTAAAATATATCGTCTTTAACTGCAAAGACCTCAGTGCACTGGACAGTGAGTGTTGCTTCATTTAGACAGATTTTCCTTGAGTTTTTGCAACTCCACATTGATATTTTTAGCTTTACTCTTCTGACAATCGCACACTGTGACTGCAGCTATTGTGCTACCAATATAAAGTGCAGTAGCTCCGTTGAAGCAGCCATCCACTGACACAAAGTTTGTAATAATTTTATTTATATTAAGAAATAGGAACCTAACTTTGGAACCCAACAAGTATTTTAAATTCAAACATTTGCCTTTACGTAAGCTACAATTACCGCTCCCAGCCAAATGGTTGCATCTGATAAATATGTCATCAAATATAATGATAGGAATCGTGGTTACTGGCAGAAAAACTTGGTTTGTGGTGTGTCATTAGCCCAAGATAAAATACATGTCAAGAAATTATCTGTCTGCTTGGAAAACTCCCGTTGAGTCTGCTGTAACATCTCTTTTTGTCAGCGATTTATTGCCTTCTTTTTTGCTTATCATCAGGTGTTCCTGTGGAGAGCATGAAACGCAAGGGAGTCCAAAACAGACGTCAAATGTCCGGAGCGCTGTCAGACCTCCGTATCTCGCTGCGGGGTCCGTTCCAAGGCAGGATGTGGCGCTATCACGAAAGGTCTATCTTCCAATGCTTCGTCGTTGGCTAACCTGCAGTAGCAAGATAAAGAAAAATGAGTTCAATTTCTTTCCATCTGAGAAAGTGTGCTTGTTAGAGCGGAGAATCCATTCCGCGTTCCCTGGGACCTTTGATCTGGGATTACACTGGAAGGGCCTAAGATGAGAGCTCTATGCGTTTTGGCCCAGGAAAGGGGAAGGCAGAGGAGAGAGTTCATGATGGAAGAGCCCGAGGTGCCCCTGGTCTCCTCTGAAGTCAAAAAGCAGCTGGAGCCGTGAAGTGAGCTAGCACGCGGCTAAATGGATTATTACACGATTGCCAATTTCCATCAACTCAGAACAAGAATAGAAGAAAAAGGCCTTGATCTAAATTGCCTTGAACATCTACTCATCCAGATACAGATTTATCAATTTTCTCTCATCGAAAAAGGTTGGACATTATCGCACAATGATCATACATGTCATTTTCACTCTTCTAGAGTCATCAGCAGTGCAAGCAATGTGGCATTTTACCACATACAATACAAGTAAAAGCAGCTAGTGAAGAAATGAGACTGAATGATATTGTCATGGTTTGACATCAGAGTGAGAGAGCGACTAAATTATTCACTCATGGTTAAAAATTGGGTAAATGCTCTTTAATTTAGGTTTATCCTTAATAAATTCTTAATAATACTAAATACATTCTTAAAAATCTGCTAGAATATTAACTTTTTTTTTTTATTCTTTTTGAACAATATTGTTTGATATCATTCAAAGAGGGAGTATTTTACTTCTAGAAGAGTGGAGTCCCTGAATGTATCCCTGAGAAAATATGTTTAGGATGTCCTGGTTATATCCTGGTTTGAGCCAAGGTTGGTTCTGATAGACTCGGTTTAGTCCTGTCCTTGTCCTGGTTTAGATATGGTCTAGTCTGGGTTTAGTCCAGAGTTTGGTCCCAATGTTGGGATATGTTCACATTTGATTAGGTCCTGGTTTGGGCCAAGTTTTGTTCTGGCATTGACTTCTAGATCTGCTCTACCCCCAGGTTTAGTTAGTAATGTTTCTGTGGTGTGCGAGTGCAACCGTGAACACATCCTTAATGGGAATATTATTGCACATTACATATTTACATAATATATTAGGTATCATGTTTTGCCTTGAGTCTAACTGTTCACTGATCAAGCTACATGGTCCAAAGTGTGGGGATTGAATGGGCAGAAATACACAGTGATTAGTCAAATTACTTCAAGAAATCTGGCAGAAATAACCAACCTAATTCCATTCAACACAGCGAGTACAAAAGGGAGTCTTCTGAAACCAAATCCCAACCCACAAACATTTTAAACAGGCGATTCTGACGTGGGAGGGGATTTAAAATTTGACAGAAATTCTGGTCCAGCTTAATGCTGTGGGTTAAAAGAAACATTGAAGAGCGTGTAGCTTTTTTTTTTTTTTTTCCCATGTACTTGAGCAAAGTTGTACTTCCCTGCTACAGATTAGGGTCTCTTAGGGTCTGATAATCAGGATGTGCACTGTTAGCATGATAGTTGTTGTTAGCTTCATAAATTTCACTCTGGTCTCTGAAAGCTGTGAATAATTAAGATGCTTAGAATGTATAAGGTAAGTCAGGAATAACTTTGGACCACTGCAAACGAAACGAACTAGCTCTGACTTCACGAGTTTGAAGCCGAAAAAATCACGTACAGCGCCTTTGAAGGATGTGGCAGTAAATACATTTTAATTTTAATTTGGCAAACACGTAGAACTGTCTCATGTCAGATTCCATCAAACCCATCAGAGCACGAACACTACGGAATTCCATATTTGTTGATTTTCCTTAGATCGCATTGTATTATAACTCCAGTCACATAGTCAAAACTTTATTGCAATCACTGGTGCATTCTCTTCTCCGATTTGTCCCTAATAAACATAAATGCCATGTGAATCCCAAGCAGTCACTATTGTTTGACTTCCACTCCACTTTGAATGTCCCTGAAACTCAGTCGAATGTGGAAAGGACTGCCAAACCGAGGCCTGCTGCGGCAGACTTTGCATGCTGCTATCCCTCGATATGAAGTGGCCTCCCCCCATGAGAGCTGTTGAGCAGAGACAAGGTGGTTGCGGAGGAAGGGATGCTGGAAATGTTTGGTAAATGGACTAAAACCACTAGTAATTTCAAACTTTCTCTTTCAAAACACAACCACCCATATAATGACTACGACGACTTCAATGGCCCTCTGTGTTTCGTGGGGTAACAATAGGGCCTCAAAAGACTCCACGCGGCAGATTGTATTAATTCAATTGGTCTCTCTTTGAATTCCTGTCGTGGCTGTATCGTTATGAATGACTTCTCTGCCAGTGCTTTGGATTAAATTTGTTTCTTTGAGATTCTGCCTGGCTTTAACTCTGTTGGCTGTCCTCGTGTGGCTTGTTTTCTTGATGAATGCACCGTGCCCTGTCAGCACTCATTTGTAACGTATCCCGCTCATAAACTCCGCCCAAAGAGAAACATCCTCAGCTGAATTTATATGTGCAAGTACATTACCTTACACTGGGGTCACATGCAGAGGACCGGAGTGCAGGTCCTGAGTATTCAGTCATAAAAAGGGGCTTATTTATCCTCACTCCTTTATTTTTAGTTCTTTATTTTAATGAATTCTAAAACTAATTATTGATGAATCCATCTAGTATATACATTTTAAAAGTTTAAAGTTGCGCGTGTCTCCATAAAGATGTTACTGCTTTGTATGCAGGAGGTCAATGCTTCCCCATAGACTACATTTAATACTATTGAAACATGAATTATCCCCCAAAAAACTATTCGAAATGTACAATATGGATGCAAAAACACAAACTGCATTAAATAAATTGTAGAATTAAAACATCGTGAAGTCATAGAAGTTATTTATTCAACACTCCATAGTCATATCTAATCGGAGAAAAGGAAAAATAAGAAAAAGTTCCCAGCTAGTACTAAGAAAAAGCACCCACAATTAATATGTATAGTATACAGAGTAGAATCGTGATATGTACAACACAGCACAACATTAGACAGGCAAAAATAGGAGCGAAATCCTCTTTGGTCCTATTTTTGCCTGTCTAATGTTGTGTTGAGGGTTACAACTAAAAGTAAATATCTCGAGCATATCATCACTATGGACATGGCAGATGATGATGATGATATTTGTAGAGAATGTAAGATGTTGTATGCTCAAGTTAATACTCTAAAGTTTGGTTCATGTTCTGATGATGTAAACTTGATGTTGTCTAAATCATATTGTACACCGTTATTCACTGCCCACCTCTGGACTCATTACAAAAAACCCAGTCTCCAAAGGCTGCAGGTGGCTTATAATGACGCTTCACGGGTGCTCTTGAGGAGGCCACGATGGACTAGTGCGACCGAGATGTTTGTCACTGCACGAGTCAACACTTTGCAAGCTGTACTAAGAACTTTAATGTACAATTTTATTTGCAGGTTGAATAAGTCAGAAAATGAAATAATAATGTCACTCACAAACATAAGATTCAGTGCAATCCGCTATCAGTCCAAGATGTGGAGACACTGGTATGGTTGTCTTTTTAATCCTGGAGAACCTATGGGGTCAAATCTAGCCACAGTAAATTGCTGCTACCCAAAATGAACAAACAAAAAAAAAAGTCAAATTTCAATTCCAAAAATTCAAAAAGCCCAGAGTGCCACTTCTGACCCCTGCATAGAGATACCTAGTGGATGAATATTGAACTAAAATGAGTGGTAGTGACAAGATGGCTGACCTGTTGAGCTGGAAAACTACCCAAACAAAATCGTCTTCTCAGCAAACCAGCGGTTGGTAAAATTGTGTTTTTTTGTTAATTTTTTTATAGCTTGCTTGCAGAATATCTAGAAGTATGTTTTATATTCTTTTTGGATAAATTAGCGAGCCCAATGGGTCAAATTTGGCCCTGATCCTAAATTAGGGAGTAAAGGGTTAAAATTGAAAAAGTTAATATTTCAGTGTTCAGTGAACTTCTAGCAGTAATTTAATGCATTGCTCATAATTTTCCAAAGAAGAAAAGGGTTCTTGGGTTCTCCAGGGTGAGAAACATAAACGTTTACTGTTTGTATTGTCACTGTCCTTGTCTGTTTTTAAAAATGGACCATGAGTCTGGAATAAAGATGAATTGAATTGAATATTGTTCCATCTTCCATATAAGTTGATATAGTATTTATCATGACAGGCCTACTGCTTTGCCTAGAATGTTGCACAGTATGGCTTTAAACCTATATATTTAAGTGGGGACGCCAATAGGCCATATCAGAATCAGATATTCATACCAAAAGGCAATTCAGTTTGTGACTATCACTCAGAGGAGTCAAAATACACAACCATTCACAACCAGCACAACAATACAAGCAGTCACAATACCAAACAATACACAGTCACATCCGTCAGTGTCAGATCAGTAGGTAGATACAAACAGAGTGTTCACATCCTGAGGTAAAGTGTAAAAGTGAAAGTGCTGTTACCAAAATAAACTGTAAGGTGCAGACGTGAGTAAAACAGCGATAAGGGTGCTCAATGCTACTATCTACTGAGTTTAAAAGTTTGATGGCAGCTGGAATAAAGGTGTGTGATACCTGTTACTTGTCTTACTGGGGGCAAGATAGCGCTGCCCAGATGGCATTAGGGAAGGATGTGGTCATGGCAGCCCCAAATGCAAATGCAGTAGCTCGATTTGCAGAGTGTTTGTCCATGGATCTGAAGGTTAGAGGTTCAAATTCCACTCTTGACAAAAACACCATTAGTAGAGCGGTCAGATCCATTGACCCACAGGTTGCCAGTGCAATTCCAGCTCCCCCATATGCTGGAATTGCTCATCTTGCCCCCAGTGTCTGTGTAAACTGGTGTATGAATGTATGTGTGAGTGGTTCCTTGATGTAAAGCGCTTTGAGTGCCTTGAAGGAGGAAAAATTCTATATAAAAGTGTGACCATTTTAGCTTTGCAGACGTAACAGCTCCACAGGGAATCTAGGCATAAGCAAGAAGACTATTTTAATGCTATACCATGGTACATTCCAGGCAAACTAATAACATCTCAGTGGAGACCAGCTGGTGAAAAATGCTCCACATGCTACACATCTGACCACAGCAGACTTAAGGGAACAGGTATCTAATGAAGTCTACAATTATATAGCTTCAAACTCAAAATGTAGTAGTAGTAATTTGTAATAATGAATTATAGTATCATTCAAAAATAAAGGCACAATTATTACCAGTTGAAATATGTTTAAAGTGCTCATATTACACTATTTTTTAAATCTATGTTATAATGTTGTTTCCTCACACACACACCTGGAGTTTTGTTTCATTCACACATGTTTAACACACAAACCCTGCATATTTAGGCTGTGTACTTCTCTCAAACAGAAAACACGCTGTTCCACTTGATGTCATGTGGTAATACAGGAAGTTCTCCACTATTATATTTTTTTTAAACTTCACTCCTACAACTTTTTACCCAGTTGACAGATTTTAATTTTTCTTTTACTATAGCTACCTTTTACCTATTGCTCAGCACTTATTGGCAATTCTAGGGCTCAAATCATTCAAATGATTCTTGCAAAGGCGTTTCACTGCTCATCCAAGCCACTTCTCTGCTCATACCTGGACAACTGAGGGATTACACAGACATATTTTCTAAACAAGTTCGCTGTTAACTGGAAAACTTCACTTCATGACATCACAAGGTGGAAAAGAGCATTTTGAGCTTTGGAGATGTAGACAGCCTAATAATGCAGGATTACTCAACATGCGTGACAACACAACTCAAGGTACGTTTTTGATGAGATAACAGCATTATAACATGGCGTAAAGAGTCAATTTTGTGTAATATAAGACCTTAAAACCACCACATGAATATGGCAAATACGTGGAGTCAATCCATAACAAGCAATGATAAGACTCAACATGTATGGATTATCTGTTCAGTTATTTCTTTCGAAAACTGTGAACCAGCCATAATTATACTGGCTCCTTCCCTCCATCTGAAGTCATGATAAATTCTATAATGCTGTGTACACACCTGTTGCTTAGTTTAATTCAGTTGTCGGCATTTTGTTTGGCTAGGTAGTGTGTAATGTGTTTCTGGCAGATCTAAATAGGTTTAACAAACAGCAATTAGTGCACTTGAGATAATAAAAAGTAACAGTACGACGTGGCGGACAGCTGGCGGAGCATCAGGGTTGATGTTTACACTGGCGCGTGATTGGCTTTTGATTGATATGTTTGTTTTTTTTTCCGAGGGGAGCTGAAAGAGGAGTATTTAATGCCCATCGCTTCATACCGAGTGCATTATTGATCGGCCCAGCCTCCATCTTGCCTCTGTCACACACCCTTAGGCCTGACAGCTCCCAGTGCTTCAATAAGATATCATTACTCCTCAGTCTACAGGGGTCATTTTCAAATCTGACAGCAACATCGGGTGCAATATTTATTCCAAGTAGCTTTGAGGGGCCTGCACCAATTAGGTTTTTTTTGTTGCTTTTTTTCATGTATTTGAGCAAAATTTTCCTTTCCCCAGTACATGTATTATATATAAGGAGCTCTTGAGGTCAAAATAAGTCTGTTGCGCACCGTCTAATTGCATGTAATTAGAAAGCATTTTATTGTCCGACAATCAGGAACCTTTTTTTTTTTTTCATTAATGTAATGCTAAAAGTCTGCTCTGGCCTCTGAAAGTTGTCAAAAAAATCTTAAAATAGTTCACTGTGTCTCAAAACTAATGTTCACTTTTAGTAAAAGGTCAAATATAAAGTAAACATTATATGCAAATGTAAATACTACCCAACTGTTTTCAGAGATAGATGGCTTTGTTTGTTGTGTTTGTTTTGTAAAAGAAAAAAAAAGGAAAGGAACCTATATCTCAGATCTTAGGTCTGTTAGCCAAACCAAGAGTCCAAACTGCCACTTTTAGAGCTGCAAGTAGAAATAGACTGCCCTTTTATATTAAGATTAAAAACAATCCTCTTTATATGGCTTGTAACATGCAAATGTACTTTGAAAACAATTAATTTGAATGTAATTTATGTTTTCTGTTAGTGTTTTACACTTATGTACAGTTCCTTCAAAGCACAAATGAAAAAACAAACCTCTTTATATGGCTTGTCAACATGCAAATGTACTTTGAAAACAATTATTTTGAATGTATTTATTTTTTTTTCTGTTATTTTGCATATTTTACACTTATGGAGGGTTCCTTCAAAGCACAAATAATGAAAAAACAAAACATGCACTCATTCATAGTGAGTGTGGAGTTTTTTTTTTTTTTGTCTCTTTTGCATATTTGCATATGTGGGCAGTGCAATATGGAGGAATGGGTATGAAAATATGCAATATGTGGGTCTGTGCAATGAATGGAATGTGCAATTATGGGAACTGTGAAATGAGTGGAATGTGCAATTTTTTGAATGTGCAATGTGTGGAATGTGCAATAGTGGAATGTGCAATATGTGGAATGTGCAATATGTGGAATGTGCAATGTGTGGAATGTGCAAAATGTGGAATGTGCAATGAGTGGAATGTGCAATATGTGGAATGTGCAATGAGTGGAATGTGCAATATGTGGGCTGTGCAATATGTGGGATGTGCGGTCAATGGAAAGTCCAACTATGGGAATTGTGCAATTTTAATTTTAACCCTTCTGTGACCCCACTCCTTGGAACAACAGGTGGACATTATTGGCTATAATCTGGCATGTTTATGTTCGTGTTTGTCATGTCATGTCTGTTCATTAACATGTTTTGTCCCAACCAAATAAATAAATACATATTTTTAATTTATATTTGTAAGGCACATTCACTTATCTTGTGTATGAAATGTGTGGTATAAATAAAAATGCCTTGCCTTACTTACTAACTAATATACCTTATGCCCTAAAATTAGGATTAGCATTTGCATTGAGCCACAAAAATCTACATTTCTTTCACCTCATTAGTAAAGTTTTTATCATGTTGCCATGACATCCACCCTCAAGTCACTGTCCTTTTTCTCAGTCAAAGTGAACTCTGTGAATTTATGAATTAGTATGATTCAGCAAACTCTATAGAGATATCACTGGACAGGAAGTAGTGGCGCTAACAGTGGTCTGGTCAGGTGCCATTGTGCAGAGAACCAATTAGGATGCTCAAAGTGCATATGATAAGTGAGGAATAACTTTGATCCACTGCAAACCGTTTAAAATGAACTAGTTTTTTTTCAGGATTTTTAGATAGTAAAACTTAGCTACAGTGTCTTCAAATGACCATGCACCACAGATAAGGTTGATGGCATTTGAGCCGTCGAACCAAGATAACAAGCCTTTGCGTGCCAGTTCAATAGCTATTAAAATGTCATTACCCGTGCATTTGTGTGTTAAACATGTTTGCAAAGTAATTCGATTGTAATGCAGTTTTAATGTCTAGACAGCAGCTTTTTTCCTACCCTTATCGAGCATGTTCAATGATTCACTTGCATGTTTACAGATCCAAGAGAAAATAACATTAGCGAATAATTGTTTAGTGATGTAGAGAGGGCGGTACAGGCTAGCTTTGATTATGCAGTGGGTTACATTTCACAAATAGCAATGGTGTTAGGATAGGCTATCTAAAGTGGGACTAATTACGCTGGCATTTGGGTAAATTACCAGAAAACAAAGATAAGGACAGCTCCAGGGCTTAACAAATATTTAAACAGCATTTGGTATTCGTAAAATGGTATTGTTGTTTTGTACAAGTTCTAGGAGGAAATAGATAAAGGAATTGCTCTAAGGCGTGTTAACTAAGATCCATGAAGCTACAGAGGTATTAATACTTTTTTCTACACTTGCTGGTAAGCTACTATTGTAGAACAGCTGCCCTGGGGCGGACTGACGGAAGCAAGGCTGTCATGGGCCCCTCCGACCATCACCAACATTCACGCACACACACATTTATATTAAGCAATGCGTTTGAAGTGCCTTGCCTAAGGACACAATGACAAGTTTCTGCCACAGGTGTCCCACTGGACTTCCCAGCGAACGATTTCCCATCCAAGTACTAACCAGGCCCAGCTTTGCTTAGCTTCTGAGATGTCACGAGATCAGGCTTTGACAAGGATGTGTAGCTAGGTATTTACTGTGTTAAAAACAGAAAGAAACAGAACTAGTTAATTTAAATGTTTGCAATCCAGAGCTATTTCTCATTTTTCACCACAACGAGCTTTTATGTGCTTTTCACAACTTTCAGAGGCCTAGGTGAAGTTTTGCTGTCACTGTAATGCTAAGAACAACTAGCATGCAAACAGCACACTTCTTGATTCCCGAAGAATAAAACACTTTACAGTTACATGCAGGCAGAACACAGCGGTCTAACTGACCCCATGAGCTGCTTTTACAGTCTATCTGTGCTGAGCCAGGACACATTATGGTGAACTACATAGAAGGGAATTGGGTACAGCCACTTAAATATATTTTGCTCAGTATGAAATTGTTCTAAAAACTTTATTAGCGTAATTTCAGTGCATTTTAAGAGTTGCCATGGGTGAAATATATAGTCCATGAATTGGGCTAGGGCTATGTTTCATGAAAAATGTTTTAATTATACAATATTTCTTAACTAAAGTTATGTATTTTACTGCAAAATGTGTCATCATTACTTAAAACCTTCAGTAATCTGTGGAGCTTTTATGTCAGTGTGAGAAACAGGAGGGGGCAGGTCTGTGGCATTGGAGGAGTGCTATACTTTCTGAAAGACATTGGAAAATACAGCCATTGAGTACTACTGGATTTGGCGTTTGCAGTCTTGAGTTTGGATACTGAAGTCTGGCAACCTAATTACACTTTTTTTTTTTTGTTGTTGTTTTAATATATACCATTTTGAGTAAATCATCATTTTGAGTCTAATTGGCCATAATGTAATTTATGTATTTATTTCATCTCAAACAATTGCAAAGAAGAATCTTAAAGAGGGTGTATTATGCAAAATTTACTTTTATTTGGAACTTTCTACCATGTTGTAATATTGCTTCCTCATCAAAAACATGCCTTAAGTGGTTTTAAATGTCATCCATGCATGTCTGTGTAATCCCTCAGTCGTCCAGGTCTGATCCATAGCAAAAGACAAACCAGTCAGCTGGACAAATCGTTGTAGGAGTGAAGAAGTTTCCCAGCTCATCCCAGTCGCTTCTTCAGTTCTGGTCACATTGCTGGTGGACACTACCTTATATCTATCTGAAGGGGGGGGCTAATTACTCTGAAACTGTAAAAAGCTAAGGCAGTTAACAGCCTTAATTTCATATTTTGTTACCATCCATGCATGTTTGATTTTATTTTATTTCATAAATATACAAAAGCTGAATACAAAAAAGCCACTACAACTTCACAAACCTGATGCAATGTGCAGTAGTGTCATTAGTGGAATGCACATTGCTCAAAGTATCGTGATAGCGCTCTGAAGGGGGAGTAACTTAACAGGCGGAGGTAGGGAAGGGGGGACTTAAAGCAAAAATCATTAAAGGTAACATGGCTAAATATGTTATGTATTAACAATAAATACCCTGTGCAATACCCCCTCTTAAAGTGTATGCATGCAGATCATGGCTGTGTCTGAATTTTCACATTCACATATTCTCATTCACAGAGCGATTCACAACATTCAGGTCACGTGACTCTAGGTCTGGGTAAAAAAAAAAAAGTCAGCTAAATTCCGATTAAACTTGATTTCTGTCATAAATAATGATTGAACTGGACTAGCACACAAATATTTATGGACTAATAATAACTGCACAAGGTTTTATCAAGCTGGATGTCACATAAACATTTGTCTGAGATGAGGAAACTATCACTCAACAGCCCCCCAATGATTTATTTAGTAGTGGTTTATTCATAATCAGCGTTCAACAATGTGATAAACCAGCGCTTATGTTTTCATTCAGTCGTGTTAAAGACCTATCGCTGTCTGCTGTTGTTTTTCCGTCTCTCGCAATGCATTGTGGTCTACATTGACGAATCTAGTGACCACCGCCCACTACTTTCTGTGGGATCTTGTGGTGCATTGTGGGAAATTTCACTCCTTGGCCATTCAGACACCACTAAAAATGGCGTAAGTGTCGACATTACAGCAAGTTATAACTGGTACAACAACAATATTTTTAAAAGGAAATTCAAGAATTACTGCACTGTAGGTGTTAGATGATATAGTATTTTTTTTGTTAAAATTGTATTCAAATATAGCAGGGTTAAATATTTGATAGTGTGCTTTTTCTGTAGACAGAGAATCGTATCCCACTATATTGCACAAGCTCGTCCAAGTTGACTGCACACTGCTTTCGCTATGGGCCTTTTTTGGGTCGAGCACAATAAAGTATTCCAAAAGCCAGACAAAGCGAGACTGTGGCTAACCTTTACGTCGCCCGGGTGATGGATGAGGAAATAGCAGAATAAATGTTTTTCAAGGTGTCACTGAGCTTTGTGAGGCAGCTACACTTTCCTTCCTCAGCTCTGCCCAAATAACCAACCACTATTTGATGCACCCCCTTTGACAGCGGTGATTGATTAGGAGCTGTCAGAAAAGGACACTGATTTTTACACGAGAGAGCTTTTTGGCTTAAGCTACAAGCAATAGCAGACGTATGCAGAAAATAGATATTGCGTTTTGGTTATTGTAATGTATTGCACAGCTGTAGGTCAAAATTTCCTATGAACTTTTCTGTTATAGCGGAGCTCATAACTGCTTTTCAAATGAGATATGCAAAGTCGACTTGGCAAAGCAAATTTATTACTAAAATGCACTTTGTACGCAAAGTAGTATAACAAAAAAGCCAATAAAAGCAAAAAAATGTACCTTGGCATTGTGGGTTTGAGTCCTGGCTATGACCGTTTGTAGAATGTCGCATAAATAGACCCTGAGACCCTATATTTAAAACATTTTTCACGTACACCACTGTGTTAGAATTAATAGTAAAAGAAAAAGTCTGTGTAATCCCTAAGTTGTCCAGGTCTGATCCATAGCAAATGATGAAGTTTAAATCTGTCAACTGGACAAATCGTTGTAAGAGTGAGGACGTTTCGCTGTTCATTCAAGCCACTTCTTCAGTTCTGAAATGTAAAAGAAAAATTTTAATCAGCTAACAAAGAGAAACTGTAGATATGAGGTAGTGTCCACCAGTAATCTGACCAGAACTGTAGAAGTGGGTTGGATGAGCAGCGAAACATCTTTACTCCTACAGCTTTTTGCCCAGTTGACCGATTTCAATTAATTTCTTTATTATGAATCAGACCTGGACGACTGAGGGATTACACAGACATCACCACAATAAGTTACTGGGCAGAGGATCAATTCTCCAAGTCCGTTGTTGTGTCCTTTGGCAAGACACTTCACTCATTTTGCCTAGTATGAATGTGGTGTGTACAGATGGCGCAGTTTGTGTGTGTTTACCCAGGGCAGTTATGACTATAATTTCCACCACCAAGTATTGTGTGAATGTGCGTAGTGCTTATTCAGTGACAGTAGAGCACTTTTTGCATCCTCTTTTGATCTCTGTGTGGAGAACCCTGTTTGTAGGTTTGAAATCTTGAAGGATAGAAACTGCTCCATAGAGAAAATAAGGACAATACAGCTGAGTAATTAGATAGAATACAAGGACTTGATAGTAAAAGAAAAAATTAAATTCTGTCAACTGGACAAAAAAGTTGTAAGCGTGAAAACATTTTGCTGCTCATCCAAGCCGTTTCTTCAGTTCTGGTCAGATTGCTGGTGGACACTGCCATATACAGGGTGGCCCAAAAGTCACTGACAGTTGAAAAAAAATCATATCTCTTTTGTTTCTAAATATTGTTATTTTATTTTTTCAGAGCATTTAGAACTACCCTTCCGACATTAATATGAGCAAATATAGCACCGAGGAACAAACCCTCATTGTACAGTGGTACTTTGAGTCACATGGGTCAAATTCTGAAACCCAGCGGTGTTACCATCGACATTTTAATACCAGAGATGCCCCAACTGTAAATGCCATTAAAGGAATAATAAGTTGTTTTCTAAGACAGGGGGCAGTATGTGATCTCCGGAGACTTGACAATCCTGATTTCTTCCAGTGGGCTATCTTAAAGAAAAAGGTATTTGTGAATAAACCTCAGACAATAAACGACTTGTGTTGTGTGTTGGATAGGGCTATTCGAAACCAAAAATGGTGGACACTTAGAAAACATTTTTACTTCCCCTAGTTTAAGTAGTGACAAGTTCAAGTGTAAAAGAACAATTATAACCATATATATTGCCCAAAATCTCGGAAGGTTCAGTTTACCTACTGCTAAAATTTGCTGAGTATAACTTAAGAATTATAGGAGCTATTGAAGAGTTTTAAGTGTCAGTGACTTTTGGGCCACCCTGTATTTATCTGAAGGGAGGATCTAACTACACTGAAACCAAAACACCTGTTGTTTATAGATTTGATTTTTTCTTTAACTAAGAATCATACCTGGACGACTGAGGGATTCCACACACATCTTCTGAGCTGATTTAAAAAAATAGCTACTGCACCCATAGAAGCAACAATATGATACATTTTGCGAGTTAAAAGTTGACACTAATCTAACAAGGCTGTACGTTGTCCCTCCGCTTATGGCATTGTTGTGTGAATGCCTTTGTAGAGAATGACAGCCTCCCCTTCCATCAGGAACTGAAACATTATTGTTCCAAAAAACTTTTCATCATTCAGTACAAGGACAATGAGGAAGCATAGATGAATGTGCGGGAAACGGATGGACAAAAAATAGTCTCTTTCGGGAGCCATAGCAACAAGCCGACAGTGTCATTACATCTTGTTCAAACACAAATCTGGTGTACAGCACAAAGCAATACTACGCTCTGCCTGCTTGAACGGCCTTAAAGATAGATAAAGAAATCACATATCAAGAATAGCGTCTCTGCTGATAGACACTGGACATAAATCTATACATGATTGTGGTCCACTGAGCCTGCATTGCATCAAACGTGTCATTTTCTTACAGGGCTCTCAAACGATCTTATCAACTCTGAAGAGAACTTTTATGGGTTAGTTTTGCATGGCTTTAGACACTGAGACTCAACTAAGTTCGACAGTTACAGGTCCTACATTACATTACACATAATTCATGTTATAATGCTGTTACCTCATCAAGTGGTAGTTTTCAAGTTAACAGCTCCCTTTTACCTTTTCTTCAATAGAGATTGACTATTCCAGGGCTATAATCAGGGCCGGCCCAGCCTATAAGCAGACTAAGCAGCTGCTTAAGGCCCCGAGGCCAGCAGAGGACCCCCAAGAGCCCATACATTTGTATTGAAAATAATATAATATATAAAGTTTTAGTGGAAACAGGGCTTGTGTGTTTACAGCAGCCTTAATATCCCTCTCAAACGATTACATTTGTTTTATATCTATAGTAGCAAAATATCTGCTGCTGCTACATTTGTTTTTGAGGCGGGTAGAGGTGAGGGCAACAGTATTTACACCGGTGTAAGGATCCTTTATAATGTAAATGTAAGCCCACTGTCGCCAACTGGAACACATTCAAATCCACCAGAAATTTGTCTAGAATTTCAAAGATCTTGTATTCTTGTGACTGTAGTAGTTGTGACATGTTTTCAGTCTGATGTTTGTCGTATAAATACAAATACAATTGGGTCAAGGGGATGATAGTATAGTTATAATGTTGTCAAATGTGAATCACCAATAGCTGAGCCAGGATGCATCTTCTGCCAGGGGCCCCAGAAACAAATTCCGCTTAGGGCCCTCTGAAAGCTAGAGAAGGCTATATCACCCAAATGATACTGGTGAAGGTGTATTTAGTGTAAAAGCACAGTGGAGAACTTCTTGTATTACCACATGACATCACAAGGAGTGTGATGTCATGTCAGATTTGAATGTGTCTTTAGCATGTGCAAATGAAACAGTTATCATTTAAGGTCCCCAAATGTGTCTAAAAATCCTAAATAATTAATGATAAAAGTCTAAAAAATGCCTAGAAAATATTAGTGGGATTAGTGACACTAATCAAAATCTGCATTCCTCAGTTCTGTAAACCATGACATCCCTGCATAGACTGTTTAATAGAAGTGGATTAAATGAAAACACTCTCATTTAATCCACTTCTTTAAACAGTTTGCAACCAAATGAAGCTCATCGAGACTAGCAGTTATCGTGGCTAATCTTCAACCAGGGACAATATTTGGAAATCTGAGCAGAAAACCAAAGAGCCTCCCCGCTTGCATCGCTGGTTTGGCAGGGGGCTTGCACTTCGTCAATCAAACCTGTTGGATGAGCGACCTCAGGGAAAGAAGGGACCTGATTGGTCTGTTATTAATGTTCATATTTATTCATCTTGATTTAGGGACAAAATAGTGAGATAAAAACACCAGGATCATGTAGAGCTGATAGCAACAGTTACAGAGAGAGAGGGGGGGCCACCATTTTCCTATAGAGCTCAACAGCAACCAGAGCTCGAAGGTCGAAGGAACCAGGCGTGTTAGCTATGTCCACTGATACATATGTCACAGGCAAAATTGATAATCAGAATGCTGGGTGTTTTCAGGTAGGAAATAGATATTTTACTACCATATTTTCCAGACTGTAGGACTTCCAGATGTTGTTTTCATAGTTGGGGGGGATGCGACTCATACTTGTGAAATTATCAAAATATATAATTTCCCATCTTCGTTATTGTCACACTGCACGAGGGCACACTAGGTTTGTGTACCAGTATGACAGCCATCTACTTCCGGAGCGGTGCTTCATCTATTTCCGGAGCAGATGGAGTTGTTCAGAAGCGACACCGAAGATGAACAATTCATTTGATTTAGTGATCTGGAGTGAGATCGAGAGTAAACTTGTTAGCTTGTTTAGTTATCTGATTAACTGTTAATATCTTACTTTAACATAGCAGACACGTATTCAGTTTGCTGTCTATGCTTCATACGTGTTTGTGTATGTGTTAGGTAACGGTTGATCATACATGTTACAGTTCACTTTTTTGACCACTAGATGACACTGTTGTGTTTGTAATACCTGTAAGAAAATGTACTTGTTTTCTTTTATACATTTCATGTTTTATTTCCATACCATACCATAAAGGTGATAATTTTTCATTTGGAACAATATTGTAAATGTTTAGTATATCTATAAGTATATATATAAATCTTATTAAAAGTCACAAAATACTTTTCCTGTTTTCCGGTTCAGCCCTGACCCAACAGAGCACTATTTAAGAAACAACTGAAAAAAAAAATAAAAAGTTTTCGGTTCACCGGTTTGCTCACTAGCAGGCCAAAGTGGATGTATATTTTTCATGTGTTCATATGGAGTTTTGTGTGTATATGTAATATGAGCCAGAGCTTATATTATATTTGATGTGTTTGCTAGTTCTACTGTGATGAAGAAGTAAGACCACAATAAACACCAGCAAAAATAACTCTCATATCTCTCCTGTTTGTGGACAGGCCGGCATATGTTACATTAGTCGACATATCTGATTAAATGTTAATATCTTATGTAAACATACACGACACGTATTCACTTCGCTGTCTATGCGTTATGTTAGCGTGCTCTACTGTTATTGCCTGTAACATAAACATCCTCATGCATCCTCATTTTCCTAACACTGCATGTCTGTAAAGCCGTGTTGTGCGAAATAATCCTTTAAACATTCACTGCCTTGTTGAAAAATTAACTCCAATCTCCATCTAACTGCTCAATTTGGTGGCGTTCTTATTGAGCACACTCCTTAATCAAGCATTTGGCACAAGAACCCCTCCCATGTAACGTCTCTTTTGCCAAATCTTAAATTGGATTTTTCTACATTGCTCCCAACAGCTTTTGTATGACAACACGTGCCATTTTTCCCTGTTTCTGTTTAAGGCCCTGGATTAGTGACAAGCACGACTCTGCTTCCGGCTCCATCTTGGAAGTTTTGATAAAAAAAAGGTTTTTCAAAAATATGTTTAGATTATTATCGTCTGATCTTTCAAGCTGCTCGGAAATCAATAGCCGAGGCATCCAAAACGGAGAAGCCTATTTGGGATTGTGAAAATGACAAAATAGCTTATTTCGGCAGCTCTAATGGGTTATATCAACAACCAGTGAGCCAGGAAAAATAATATAAAACTTTGTGATAAAGGGCATTGTTGTTGAGGAGAAAGTAGATCATTCAAAGCTTGAGAGAATCCTCATTATTTAAAATATTGATTCTTTCCAGGTCTTTGAATATGAGTCCTGAAAAACAACAATCGATCAATGCAATTCTCAATTTGAGCGAACCGGTTCATTCACAGAGCCTTAGAGCCGCTTTGTGCAGTGAGAGATAGTAAAAGATCGTTCCCTGTTTTCTCATAGTCTCCCTTAAATACGACTTTATAAATATGCTCATTAAAATCATGTAGATTTAAAGGTGCACTACGCAACTTTTCCAATGGAGAGGCTGGCACTTGCTCGTCTCCATGGAGATATTATTGCTTTGCCTGAAATGGTTCACAATTGGCATCGGTCTCCAAGGAAACAAGCAGGTAACATCACCAGAATGCAAGATGAGATAAGAAGATAAGATAAATGCAAGATAAATACACGTACAGTGGTCCAGCGCTATATCACGGTTCATATTTCGCGGCCTCACTGTTTCGTGGACTTTTTTTTTTTTACTGCAATTTTGCATGCTTTTTTTTTTACATCGTATGAATGTGCGTTGAAGGGGGATAAAATATATGAAGATTTGAACTTTGAGAGTGTTTAAACAAGAGAGAAATGTGAGAAAATGTTAAGAAAAGTGTATAAAGTGTGTGGTGAGGGGTTTTACAGCCTTAAAACATATATAATAATTGAAAAAAAAAAAAAAAAAAAAAAAAGCTGCCTATTGCGGATTATTTTTAGAACGTAAACGAGGGACCACTGTAATGCCATATTGTGGGATATCCCGGGCCAACCAAAAACATCTTGATGGAGACCAGCAGGTTGTGTAGCTAAAGATGCTGTTAAAAATGTAAAAAAAAAAAAAAAAAAAAACACCAAAAACTTAATTTTAAACAGTTTGCAGTGGTCCACAGTTATTCCTCACTTACCTTATACATTCCGAGCATCCTAATTATTCAGTTTATTAGCGGTTTTCAAGCTAGCAACAACTAGCATGCTAACTGTGCACTTCCTGATCATCCGACATTAAAACTCTTCATAAACAGATGCAGACAGTGGACCTAAACTCAAGAGCTGCTTATACAAAATATCTGCACTGAGACAAGACTATTTTTGCTCAGGTACATGCATGAGTGAATACAAAATTTTTTCTGAGCACTGGAGCTTCAAATGCAGGACAGCGCAACATCCCTTTAGGATTACGGGTTTTTTTTGTTCTTCAATACCTTCTTTACACTTTATCAATATTTTTTTTTAGGTGTATATGAGCAAAGTTTCCTGTTCCATCGTGCTCTGAATGGTCAGAACTTTGAAGCGAATTATCTCAGAACTAACAACCGGTTAACTCAAACATGCATGAGTCAAAATGTGACTTTGAGAAAGCCAATGGAAAAATGGTTTAAAAGCAAATAAAAGTTGATTTTGCGCAATATGTCTGCTTTATGCTTCCTCTCCCACCCAATCTCACCCATCTATGGTAAGTAAGTTATCTTTTATTGTTCCTTTGGGGGGAAAATATATATATACCCACATCAAATCTGCTGTTTTTAGCATTGTGTCAGGAACAGTAAGCCATAGCAATGAAGATTTTTTTTAACCTAACCATGTTATCCTACCCCTGGATTTAAACTAGGTCTGCTGTGAGATTCTTTGAGACACAAGTTTCATATTACTATCTATTAAAGTATTTTTTGTTACCCTTGAAGTCAATAACTATAAGGTTCATTTTCAATATGCATAATTTTTTATAAGCAGCGCAACAACTTTTAATAATAAAATACAATAATGCTGCTTGGATGAGAGGCAAAAAAACCTGTCACAAAATCACAATTTGAAGCACTATATATTGCTACAGAGAAATACTGCGATAAATGATAATATTGAAACTACTTTATGCCACTAATTAAGATTTAGATAATGTAAGATAATCCCAGTAAACCATTTATAAATAGACAGTTTCATTACAAGACATGTGCTGGAACAAATAAATAACAGAATGTACCAATAATTAGCCATAAAAGGGGTTCATTTCACCCCTCTACAGCTCAAATCTTATCGCATTACAACAACAATACTCCAAATCCCCCCACTTTGCAAAGAAAAAGTACTTATGACATTTATTGTGGCCCAAAATATATTGTTCCAGATGTCATATATTGAATAATAAGTTGATATACTAATCGCTCTGACATTGTACTGAAACAGCAGTGATGTGTGGTGAGGTTCATGGCTGGTGAGGCACTGGTGTCGTCACAATCAGATTTACAAACATATAAACCAGGTGTCAGTACATTTGGCCCCGGGTCAGTTTCTCTCCCAGTGACTTGGGGCCATAATAAAAAAATAATTTCAAAATAAAAGTTCCGAAGTCAGTATGAAATAGATCTAATAGTACGGAAAAAAAGTAAGCTGTTTTGAATTTTTTTATCCTTATTCTGGTTCCCCAATTTTCAGTGGATTGAAGTCATTAAATTTCTTACCATTTCGTACCACTCTGTTTGAAAAGAGCGAGTCTTTCTTCCCGTCGTCTGGAGCAAACCATTTAGCTCCATTAGCGTTGGTCTTCCTTTAATTATAACCTCCTGCTTTGACCCAAAGTCCAGTTTAGAAAACTGCTTGAGCTTTAATATGTAATCTTCCTCCATTTAAAAAGTGGAGCCAGACATGAAGAAAAAAGTGAACGGATTGCTAAAGTTGATTTGCTAACGCTAAATTGTAGTTTGCTGTCACTATTCTGCGGCCCCTATTCTGCGGGAGTTACAAGAATCCCTGGGCTCACGAATGACCCCTACCATGAGACAGGGTAACTACGTGCCTCACCCGGCGTCTTTTCACAGCCGCTTAAAGCAGCAGCATCACCGCTGAGCTACAACCCAGTCAGTCCGCAGCGAGGCACCGCTTCTCTTTGCAGGATTTCAACGTAAAAAAATTCTGCGATTTTGAATAAAAACATTTATTAAAATTGCAAAGTTAAATAGAAAATAATTTTATAGTACAAATCATTGGATAAATATAACCATTTAATTAATTTTTTCTCTGTGATGAGGCACAGCGTCACCTGCCTCAGCTGACTGCACGTCACTGTGAAACAGTTTTATATTTCGTTCATCCAGCCAGCTAGAGGGCGCTAGTCGTGATTCAGCCAGTAGGCAGCCAGAAGTGAACAACTAGCTTGCAGAGAACAATCAATCTATGATGTGTTTTTCTGTTCAGTCTGAAAGCCTCCACTCATTTCCAGCCCTTTCAGAATCAATATGAGTAAGTTTTTATGTTTAATATTAATGTTGGTAATTCTCTATGCAAGTTAGTTACATTTTACAGACACTAATTTGAGATGTTCCAGAAGGAATAACAGAGCTTATTTGAGTTATCTGTGTCACTGCCCAATTTTAATGGACACTCTTTATTTTTACAGCTTACTGAATACTTGTTTGTACATTGTAGCATTACAGTTTCACAGTTTTTATGCATTGAATCTGTCAAAAAACAACACCTTCCTGTTGCATGGAGGAAATGATGCAAGAGAGAGTTTAGCTGGCTGTGAAACTCAATTAGGACACAAGGTCAGGTTGGGTGCAGTTTTTTTTTTTGTTTTTTTTCCTCTCTCTAACTGACATAATTCAGCCTTCTTTTTCTATGGATGTATTGTATATCTGTTCAGAATGGAGCGATGAGGTTATAAAGGTTATTGAAGTTAATGCATTTAATTACCATGGAATAGAATGTGGATTTCGGGCAGGTTCACTTTTGAGAACAGCAATTGAAGTGTTTTGGTTTGTCTTCATTTGAATGTTCTCATTGTTCAATAAGTGACACTACAGTTTGACACTGTGACATCCTGTTATGGGTGTATAATCAAATTAGATCATGTTTAATCAAAAGTAAAAATTCCATGCGTCATGTCTCTTTTATAATTGCCATCTCATGGTCACATTGTGGTGTTATATTTTTATTGCACATTTTTATGAAGGTCATTCATTTCATTTCATTGCTTAAATAGCCTCCTTTACAGTTTATCAGTGACAGTAATTTAACCTCCATCAGAAAAGTTACATAGTGCATCTTTAAAAGGAAGTGTATGGAGGCCCATCAGGATAACACATTTTGAAGCATGATATATCTCTACAATATAATGATAAATAATAATATTGAAACTCCTGTTAGCCACTAACACGACACAATAAAAAATAAAGCAGTAAACCTTTTTTTTTTTAAACTGCAACATTTAAAAGAATGAGCTACAACAGATAAATCACAGAATAAACCAATAATTAGTGACTTTTTCATTACTCTACAGCTCATATCTCACATAAAAGGTAGCAGAAACCTCTATTACTACCATTATTGCAACAAAAATATGCACACGATCATTTCTGAGCCCAAAAATATCTTGTTCCTGCTTTCACATATTGACCAATAAGTTGATGTTGTAATTCTCCTGACAGGCCTAACTGTATGTAAGATTTAGATTTTAAATTGTATAAAAATGTGGCATAACCATGTCCTCCGGTATGAGGTAGAGATTCAAATCAAATATACCGTTTATTGAGAAAATAAATAAATAAATAAATAAATAGTATCACAATTTTAATACTGACAAATAAATTATTTAAATACATTTTTATTAATTTTATTACAAAAGCATTGGACCAGTTTTTTTTTTTTTTTTTTTTTTTTATTTTTTGGATAATTGTCCTGAGAACCAAAACTCCAATCAGAAAGCAGAATGAGCCTCAAATGAATCTCATTTTGGTTCCCAGTTTCAGTACCCTCAATCCAGTTGTTTAAATCTAAAACAGGGCCAAAATTCATAAAGGGCCAAAATTTTAAATCTAAAACAGGGCCAAAATTCATAAAGGGCCACATTAAGTTGTGACTGTAGTACCTTTTTTTGTTAGTGTTAGACAGCAGGCTACATACAGTTCCTTTAAGGGAGGAGACTGAATAGTATACACAATTCAAAGTTTAGGTACATTGCCATACCAAAGCTAAGGTGAATAAAAGTAAAGTATTAGTATTAAAAGCCTTTAAGCATAACCTAGAACTTTCAATTACAGATAATTCTGTACTGGAGAATTCACCAAATGGCAAAGAGTTAAGGTCAGGAGGTCAACCTGTCAACAAAACTGAGAACCCAATGGAAAAAGATAAGAGAAATCAAGCTATAATATGGTGGTAGTGTCCCTTGGAAAAAGCCATCTGGCAGCCCGAGAGTGATAGGTTTGTTCAGGCAATCATACATCACTTTTCACCTGTATCAAACCAATTGGCTGGCCTTCTATGGACAGCTGCTCCCTTGCACACACTTTGACACATTGATGGATAATGGGCTGACATAGCCTCCATATGGTAGATATAAAGCACATTTGAAACCATATAATCCCAGATCCTTTTATTCGTTCCCATCAAATGACTTGGCCAGCATGTCATATACACGGGATAATCCATGCAAGGACTAGTCGCAAGAAAGTAGCTAGCATAATCCTTCAAATCCCATCTGCACGGAATTTTCTCCAGCTCTGAAACCGACTGCCAAGTGAGCTAATATGCTAATCACTGCTAACTTTAGAACGGCACTGGCTGATTGGCTGTAATGATAGCTGGTTGGAGATGGTGCCGTGATATATTCACTCTGAATGTCAGAGAAAGGAGGAGAAAAATTGTGCTACTATAAAATACGGTTTGCATGCGAGAGAATATTGTTAGATTACTGTAAGTTTTTCACATTTTAATAATAGCCTTATACGCTGGCCGTATATTTTACAGTACTCCAATTAGCTTCAAAATGTGGGGCGTTTGGTAGTATTAAAGGTCTTATATTGCACAAAATTGTCTCGTGTGAGGTTTAAGCCATGTAATAATGCTGCTTCCTCACCAAAAACATACCTTTGTTGAGTTTTGCTTCATTCACACGTGTTTGAGTAATCCTTAAATATTGGTCTTTTTTACATCTCTAAAGCTCAAAATGCTCTGCTCCATCTTGTGATGTCATGAAGTGGTAGTTTCCAAGTTACTAGCTACCTTATCCCTTTTGTTCAGTAGAGATTGGCAATTCCAGGGCTGAAATTATCTAAATGAAAGGTGTATGTGAAATGTATGGAGCTTAAAAACACAGTGGAGCACTTCTTATATGCATTACTTCACGACATCACAAGGGGTAACCATCTGAACCACTGTTACCCCTTCTGAACTAGGCTGTAAATTGCATCGAACAACCGTCCTAACTTGGGACATGCCAATCACAGTCATAAATGCAGAATATTCTTGTATCTTTAAGAATTTTCAAACTTTTTTTTTTTTTTTTTTTTTACCCCAGAAGAGTTTAGTGAGTGAGTGAGTTTTTGCCTGTTTCTCAGTTCTCAAAGAATTTTTTTTTTTGTTCGTTGCTTTTACACCATGTTTGTTTTAACATGAATTGACCATCTGTTTCTCTGATTGTCTTTTCCTTTCAATCAAACCCATCAGAAATCTTGGACACGGGATGCGGTTCCACATGCAAAAGTCTTCGGGATGTTTGGCATGTGGTTTTGGCTGGTCGAGCAACCAGACAAGCATGAGCTGTAATAAATGTTCTTCCAGTCCAGGGTAGGCTTCGAGGAAATAATTATGTTCTTCTGCATTGAGCAACATGTCGAGAACAATGTGCTACAGCATTGGAGTGACTGAGGACCCAGATCATAAGCCAGAATCTTGGTCAAGTGTAAAATTTTCCATTTGTGCAAGTTTTAGTTTGGTGGTTTGGTTTTGATTGAAGCGTGCATGTTCTTCCTTTTGGGTTTATGCTCCCCATCAATCAGAAACATGCACAACTGGCTTATCCTCCCTCTAGGAACTCTTGAACTTGAACTGTCCAACTCAGAGGAGGGAGGCTTTACGAACAAGTGATTCTAACCCCAGGGGGCAGTTGTGAGTACCACTTTGAGGGCCGTACAAATAATACAATATAGTACAGTTCATTTTTGAATAAGCCTTATTAGCATTTTGCAAACTATGCAAGACTGATATAAATACAGTTACATAGGCCTGTCATAATAATTACTGTATCAACAATCATTTTTGGGGGTCAATATTACATTTTTCTTTGTACTAACTGGACATTTTTGGTTATTTTTCAGGATTATGATACAATGTGAACTGTAGAAGGTTGGATTATGATTATGAATATTGTACATTTCGAATACTTTTTTAAAAAACTTTGCTTTATGGTTTGGTTTCAATATTATCGTATATCATCTGTATTTACTTTAGAGTTACAAGAGTACTATAAAAACAACATAATCACACATTGGTTAAAACACTGGCCGTGTCACAAAGAGGCAGAAATGCTAGCCAAAAGATCGTCTAGTTGCTAAATAACTATTGCAACCATTAGTTTACAATTATTGGAAAAAAAAAATGACTTTTGGTTTTATGTTCTCATTACAAAGAGACAGAGGATATTCTTTTCACTTACCTCAGCATAGCAATAAAAATATATGTTTATTCACTTACCAAATACAAAAGGAAAAAACAATTTAAGTATTATATAACTCTCACACCTGGACTTTGAATAGTGTCTGGGTGGTGGGCGGTCTGTTTGAACCATAGTCTTTATATATAAATGGACATAGCTAACCTGGTATCCACCACATTCCAAATAGGAAGTGAGCATGGGCATTCTCGCTCCAATTCTCTTTATATTGAAAAATTGTCACCCTTCTCGTATTGACCCATTCTACTTGATCCTGGTGTTTTTATTTTGCTATTTTGTCTGTAAATCAAGATGTGAACCTTAATAACAGACAAATCAGGTGCCTTCTTCCTCTGAGGTCACTCCTGCTAGCATTAGCAACGCTGTCAATCAAACCGGTTACTAAGGGCCTGTTTCCTGCTCAACTAGCAGTTACCTTCAACAACCTGGTACCAGATTGGCTCTTTGGTTGCTATGATACTCACGATGAGAACTCGGCTCCAAATTCGCCCGTGTAATGGCTAGCCTCAGTGAGCTTCATTTGACCGGAGCCGAACGCTATGGGTGACGTCACGCTCATTTAGTCCACTTCTTTATACAGTCTATGGTTTTAACCCTTGCGTGCGCGGCCATAAACAGGTCAACTTCCCGCCGCAGAGACGATTATCCTGTGGGCTGGTTAATGGGCCTTAGTGACAGCGACTAATGAAAACGAATGTTGCGCCTAAGCACACTCTGAATAGAAACACCAAAGCTACTTCCTCCATCAATGCACATTAACGGCTATTGTCTAACTACCGTTCCCCGTGATCTATATGCACCAAACCGAAAGGCATCGCCAAGATTCAATTGTGCTTCCAAATTGAGTCCATTTCCATTTATCTTGCTCTGAAAACGGCACGTCTCCCCCACGCTTGCCCCTGTTGTGTAGCTGCTACTGTTAATATGCAAGAATATAATATAGAGACATTTAGCACACTCCATTAGGTTTCCATTATATTTTTGCTTTGGGTGATCGGCTGCGGTGAGCGATCAGATTTGCCTGTTTTTGTCAGTGATGTAGGGAGGCAGAGATGACATGATTAAGAGGTCATTTGGTTAATTGCACAACACTGGCAGTATGTCACATTCTCGGGGATGGATAGGCGCCGGGGGCAGGGTAACTGATGCGGGGAACATCATGGAGGAACATGCTGAGTAAACTCCTGATTGCATTTTGGGTATTTGGATTGTTTTTTTTATTTGTTTTGTTTTTTTTTCACCGTGGGCTTGTACTGTGTCTGTATGCAAATGAGACATGATAGTGAACATGCTGTATTTTGCATAAACAGCAGAATCTGTTAGGAGACAGAAAGGATGATGTTTGCAGTGGTTGTTTACAAGAGTTTGATGAGGTACTGTGGCGCAAGGACTGCCTGAGTGCCAGACTGGTGTACTCTATATATAGCGAAAATGTCTGATCACCACTCCCTCCCCCAGGTCACAGGCTAAACTCAAACAGAACCATGCAATCAGAAATCATTTCAGCAACACGCTGTAAACAAACAAGTTCAGTGGTCATCTAATCTATGATTTAGAGTCAAATCAAACTCGTCACGCCTAGGTCTGCCATGATTTTCAAGTGCAATATATTACTGAGGTAAATGTAGATGATAAAAGATAATATTGAAACCAAGTCCTAAAGCAGAATTATCCCCAAAACTATTCTAAATGTTAAAATGGTTAAAAAACTGAAACTGTAATGAATAAATGACAGAATGCAACACTTTAATAGTTAGTTTGTATCTATTAATGAGTCATAGAAGTTCAGTATTCACCCCTCTACATCTCATTCACATTGTATTTCAGAAAAAAAAAAAAAAAAATGTTCTCACTAGTGCAAATCAAAAGTAAAATAAAATATTGCCCTCCAAAAATTATTGCTCCATTTATCATGTACTGAATGATAAGTTGTGACAGGTCTACTCTCATCTCAGATTATTAACTAACTTGGGTGATTGGGTCAGATTGATAGTAGATTGTAGCACTCTGAAGTGAGTTCGACACATTATTAATGGTTCCTGCTGAAACGGCCGGGAAAAGGCATAACGTCATGATGAATTTTGGAATGTGATTGGTCGAGGCATCGCAACAGCCGGAAAAGTGAAATGCACATCTTTCTCATCTACAAATGCACAAAGCGCTCTGAACTAATTGATTCTGCAGAAGTTAGCTTTGACACGAACAGACTGTGCATTTCGTTGAGTGGTTAATCCGCCTGTCATGCACAAACATCCAAGCTCTGAATGAATTTTGTCTTTATTAGTTGAATAAATAAAATATATCTGAACATTTAGTCAGTTTCAGTCCTCATCAATCATTTTATATAGCTTTCTTCGGTGAATATATTGACATAAAGAGAATATGCAGCACTAGTCAACAAAATAAACCTTCTTTTTCATTTGGTATCTCCAGTCTCTCCATTCTATCTCCAAGCCTGAGTTTGGATACACGCTGGACCATAAGTGGTTAACGACAGGGCTGACATTTGCACAGTGCCAGTCAGGCTCACTTCCACGCCTCAGCCCAAATGAGATTCAGCAGTTCACATAATACAGACCAGGAAACAGGGAAAAGCAGGCTAAGTCCACACAGAATAGCCGTTGGGAATTGAACCTGTGACCTCTGCACTGTGAGGCAAGAGCTGCTAGTGTGTGTGTGCAAGTGTGCTGAAGCTTTCAATTTAATTCAGCGAAGATTATTGTGGAGTTTTCATTGGTGGAAGGGAACGGTTCCATGAAAATACTGTCACACATACCAGAGTCCCAGATAATAGTATGATTTAATTTATAATTGAATAATACGGTTTATAATATGCAAATTGTAGAGATCCATAATGCTCTGAGATAACATAATTATACGTGAATAGATCAGCAATGGCTATGGATTTGTTGATAAAAAAAAAAGTGCAATGTTATAAAAGTCATATTTTTCTTTGAGTGCTAAGAGCTGACCTTACTCCGACCGCCATCTTTTTCAGTCACACTGCACTGTTTCTCTGGGAGGCTTTAAAACGGCTTAGTAGTTTGGATAGAACTATAGAAAAGTCTCACTCAAATAATACAACCCAAATGACAAAGCCGGCGCCCATGGCTACTTACGGAATGAGGTGAATAATCATCTCTAATGGTTCAATCATAAAAAATAAAATTAAACACCCCTATGGTAGGTTGCTACACCAAATGGCTAAAAACAGGTGTATTTGGAAAAGAAAAAAAAAGGTAGTGCCGTTTAAAGAAGTAATTGCTGGCTTGCAGTTTACTCTTTCTATAACAAAGACCAAATATATTTTTAAATAGCCTTATATATTGTTATTGCTTTTATTATGATCATATATTTTAATTTTTTATTATTTATTTTATTTATTATTATTAGTATTATTTTTTATTATTATTAATTTACTTTTCCTGCATAAATAAAAATAAGTGAAAAATGAAATGCAACAGTTTGACAATATTTTCATTGGCAATGTTTGTAGAAGACGTTGACAACTCTTCAAATATCAGATATCCGTTTTGGCAGTTGCACACTTAAACTGTAGTGCTGTCCTAAACCAATAAGACTCAATCCAACCTCATTACTTTTAACAACACTAATTTCCCTTGCCCTTCTAGCCATTAAAACACAGATCTATAATGTTACAATGTCATCTGAAACCCCTCCACCGTAAAGTACTGCACGTTTCACTTGAACAAACAAGCATGGCCGCCATTTGATTGGAGAGCAGAGGGCCACGGAAGAGGTGGTCGTCAAAAGCCTTCGCGGTATAATCAAAGCCTATTAATAATGCAATTAATTTGACTTCTCCTGTAGGCTTATGGATAACGTGACAGGGACTCTCTCTCCCCCCATCCCTGTCTCACGCTCGGGTCTTTTTAATCACAATCTCTGCCCTTCTGCCCGACCTCCAACCCATATTCCCCATCTCATCACTGCACCAGGTCCTGTTTGTCAAAGATGGCATCCGCATGACAAGACTGCCCCCTTTCGCCTGTAGGGTTCCTGCAGTTAGTCGTATATTTACTGTAAATGCAAGTTTATGTTGGACAAAAAAAACATTTTAATGAATCATTATATGCTGGAACAAATGGTAACATGGTAATAATACGGAAAATTGTATTAATTAGAGAGAAGTTAATGATAAAATAATGACAAAGGATTACAACATGAACATTGTAGCTGATTTACTGCATAGGTAATTTTAAATTATTTATTCCTCACTTCCCTCATGCATTCCACTCATCCTAATTATTTACTGCAATGAGTTTATGAGCATACAAGCCAGAGCAGGGTTTGCTGTCACGATAATGTAAAGGCATAGTAATATCTCTTAAGTGGGGAAAACGCATCGAATTATGCAAATATTTACCAAACCTTTTTGATTATCCCTAATGAATATTACAGAAGAAAAACACACATATATATATATATATATATACATATATATATATATATATATATATATATATATATATATATATATATATATATAAATCAGCTGAAATCAATATAATTTTTTTAAGATATCGGCCAATATCCATATTTAATATGAGATTCAATACTGATATTTTGGGGGCTGCCCCAGTTTCTATGCGTCCATGTGTCATTTCCAGATTGTCCTCAGTGCATCAGATTTGTCTGTTTGAACAGATTCATGAGAAACAAGGGAAACAGAAGAGAGTTATATGGCTGTATGTTTACACAAACATGGAACAAATCACATCACATACCAAACAAATACATTTTGTCATCTTTTTATCTTTACTTCAACTTAAGATAAATTTGTGAGTCTTGCTATGGATTTTAAAAGCTAAATATTGATTTAGGCAAATATCAGATATCATTAACACCAGTAAGCAAAAATATTGGTATAGGTAAAATAAAAAAAAAAAAAAATAAAAAAAAAAAATCCATATTGGTCCATCCCTAGTGACATCAAGCTAGTGGTTAACAGTTAATTGGTTAAAGAAATGTACAGAAAGAACATCCTTGATAAACACCTTTGAATACTTTGTAGATCTAAAAATAACACAATCATTACAAAGACAAAAGTGCATCTAACATGGGAGGAGGAAATCAGTTACTGTCATGTCTGGCTGTGTCCCCCTGGAAAGAATGCATATCATCCAGCCAGCAATGTAATGAAGCTAGACTGCCCCCTGCTGCCCACTGGGAGCTAACCTCATCCTCACTCAGACAGAAAAAAAGAGGGAGGGAGAGAGACGAAAAGAGGAGAGACAGAGCCATCTGGTCTGCCTTTCGTTTCACTGGCGGAGCTGTTGTGTTGCTAGGATATTGTTTAGTCGTTCAGTCATTTCTTATGTTTAGGGTTAATGTGATTATGCCAATTAGGAACCGTGGCAGAAGACATTAGGTAACAAGCATTTTGCAGCATGTTGAAGTCAGAAATGTTTTGTGCAGGACTAAACTATGCAAGGCTCTGATTGCTATGGTTATGATGTGTACATTCATTGGATTTGTATTTTCTCTTTCAGGAAATGGGAAAAACAAGAAACATAACTGTAACCTTCCATGGCATTATCTTTTAAGATCCCTCTTGTCTGTCATAGTATTTCAACCCTGGAGAACCCCCAATTTGGCTGCAGTTAATTGCCGCTACCCAAAGTGAAAAAAAAAAAAAAAAAGGTCAAATTTCAATTCAAAAAATATAAAAAGCCCAGAGTGCCACTTCTAGCCCCTGCATAGAGATATCTAGTGGATGAATATTGAACTAAAATGAGCCAGAGAGGTAGTGACAAGATGGCTTTATATTATTTTTGGATAAATTAGCGAGCCCAATTTTGGCCCTGATCCTAAATTAGGGAATAAAGGGTTAAAATTGAAAAAAGTGGATAGTTAAGTGTTCAGTGAACTTATAGCAGTAATTGAATGCAATGTTCATAATTTTCCAAAGAAGAAAATGGTTCTTGGGGTTTAAAAAATAGATAAATAGATTTAGATGTAACATAAAAAATAGTAAAATAATGATCTACCAGTAATCCTGACCAAGATCCTGGTATCCTGGTTCTGCATTTCTGGCTGTAGACAAAATCGTTTAGAATTTAGAGTCTGGTCACAGCTACCTCTTGACTGGCACATCCAGAATGACGCCTCTGTCTTTATTTTTTTTCTATATAGATGGAAAGACCAGAGGGTTTGGTCACCACTCCCTTCATGTCTCAAGGCAGGCTCAAAGAGGACAGTTCAATGAGTTTATTTCAGTGATGCATGTGCAACAGAAGCTCATTGGTCAACCATCATTTTGAACAAAATGAAAATGTCTCTCACCTCAGAGTTAAGAGCTTCTCTCATTGATTTTTAGGCCTCTACAGGACGCAGGGCCTATTGCTTTCCCAACAGTGACTGCATGTTATCCTAGTGGGGGTGTGATACCAAAATTTCTCATTTATCACAAAAAATATTAGTATCATGGAATAATATTAAATTTGGCACAATGTCATCCCATTCAAAAAACTCAATGGAACCTATGTCATATTTACCACAAAAGAGCCCATAGTATCCTAATATGAAAATGTCCTATTTCTCTTAAATTTCAAGCAACATCTTATTAGTGTTATTGAAGAATGCAACATTTGGCACACTGAGTCTTCAGGTCGTCCCTGTCAAAAAAGTCTGTGGGACCAAAGTTTTATTTTGCATGGTGTTACCATAGCGATACCTGCCCACATTCATCTTTTTAAGTATTGGATACATGTGTAAGCTTCCTAGGAAACACCATCTCCTCTGCATCAGGCCAAACAGTTGCAATCAAATTTGTTTATTTCAGTGACGTTGGTCAACAACCTCTTTCGAGCAAAATGAAACTTCTCTCACCTTAGATTAAGAGCATTTAGTACTTCATACATCGATTTTGCAATGCTTCACTCCTCTGTCCTGTTTATTTATTAATCATAAAACAACATATTTATTTTGACATGGATGAACTACATGTTTCTAAGATTTGCTTCAGAAGAGTTCCATGTAACTTGAAAACGAGTACCAAACCCAACTTTTACTGATACTCTGACACACTACAGCTATGATATATCACTTTGTACTTTACATCTACACTGAATTGATCCTGCAGACAAATGAAGCAGTGGTATCGGTGGCCGGAGCCTGACCCTTGCCCCCCTCTCCCCCGTCATCCTTGTGAGTGGGCTGAATAATATGAGTTTGCTTTGTGCAGACAGAGACGGAGAGCTGCAGAGTGCTGTCTCATTCTGCCTCACAAACATCCATCACCCCTCTACTGTTATGGGAGATAGATGAGACTACAGGAGCTTACACAAGGCTTTGTCCTGACAATTACACTACATAATGGAAGAGTGAACAAACAAGCCAGGTAAGGGAAGAAATAAGGTAAGTGTCATTTAGAAGCAATGAGTGTGTTAAATCTGTCTACTGCAACAACCACTATCATCTTTACTTCACTCCATCAGTATAACTTTTATTTATCCCCTAGAGGAATTTAATGTAAAGGCCCTGTACTTGATTTTTCCCTATGCATTTGAATGAAATTTGTCTTGTCCCAGTACAGATAGCTTGTATAAGCAGCTCTTATGGTCAAAAATGATTCTGGTGTGCACTGTCATGATCTAATTCTAAATCAGTTCTTTGTCAGATAATCAGGAACGGTGCATTAACCTGCTAGTTGCTGTTAGCTTTACCATTATGGCAAAACTCCTAAAACTCAATCTTTGAAAGTTGAGAAAAGTGCTCATAGACTCATTGCGGTGAACAATTAAGATGTTGCAGTGCAGTTTAGCAAGAGGTTTGGTCAGGTAAAGACAGCAGTTTGTATGTCTGGGCAGTTTGAGGAGAGTAACAGCCCATTGGACAGAAGTGTCCAGGCAGAGCCAAGTGAATTCTAAAGACACACCTCGAAAAGCCGTCCTCTAAGCCTCGCTCTTACTCCACACACTTTTGTTTTGTTTTGATGATGGGACAGGACATTCCCTTAAAGTGTTTGCTCTGGACGGTCTTCAGCCACATTTTGGGTAAAAAGTCTGTAGCATTTCAGAAGTCCATACCTAGCTCCGTGCAGGGTCTTCTTGGGTTACTTGCTTAGTGTAATTTTTTGTTAGCAGCTTTACTGTCTTAAAAGCGTGAAAAACAGAAATAGTTCATTTTAAACTGTTTGCAGTGGTCCAAATTTATTCTTTACTTACCGTTTACATCTTAATTATTCATCGTGGTAAACTTCTAAGTGCTTTTCACAACTTTCAGAGACAAGTGCTGAGTTTTGTTGTGAACACCTAGCATGTTGAGGCACACTTCCTGGTTATCAGATGACATAATTCTTTCTAATTAGGTGCAGACATCACGCAGCACACATATTTCGACCTCAAGAGCTGCTTATACCATATCTACACTGGAGCAAGAACAAATTGTGCAACATTCTGAAGTCAGACTATTACCGGGAACCTCCAGAATATTTGGAATCTCTCCAATTTAATTCCAATGAGATTGTAATAGAATATAGTGGCAATACGAGGACATGTTTGTTTGTTGGGGTTTTGCCTCGGTGTGAAGCCTCCTGTATAATATCATATACCCAAAAGTCTCTGACACTTTTAAATCTTCAATAGCTCCTATAATTCGTAAGTTATAATCACCAAATTTTAGCAGTAGGTAACCTTTTCTTTTCTAAGATAGCCCCACAAGAAGAAATCAGGACTAGTCAGGTCTCGGGAGATCACATACTGCCCCCTGTCTTTGAAAACCACTTATTATTCCTTTAATGGCATTTACGCTTGGGACATCTCTGGTATTAAAATGTTGACGGTAACACCGCTGGGTTTCTGAATTTGACCCATGTGACTCAAAGTGCCACTGTACAATGAGGGTTCGTTCCTCGGTGCTATATTTGCTCATATTAATGTCGGAAGGGTTGTTCTAAATGCTCTAAAATAATAAAATAAAAATATTTGTCAACTGTCAGTGACTTTTGTACAATACTAAACAATGCAAAGTAACAGGTTTTTTTTTAAAATTGATTTTCTTTTTTGCAAATCTTTGGTCAGACAATTTTGCTCATCCATCTCTATTTTACATTGCCACTTTTATGTTGATATTTTGTAAAGAATATGCAAGAATGTAGCCTAATGCATGTATATTAATTTTCATAAGTAATGCAGATGCAAATTGCGAACCTGAGAAACTTACACAAGCATTTACAAGGCTCTCACTAAGTAAAAGCGCGATATCACCATGGCAACATTTAAAAAAAGTCAGCCTGCAAATTGAAGAGGCGCGTTGACAAAGCAGCACCTTGACTTGACGGGACCTTGATGCAGTTTTGTATGAACAGATGCTATTGTGCCTATAAGCGCGTGTGGGCTGGAATCCAAAAGACAGTTTAGTAAAAGTGACAGGGCAAAAGTGAGAAGGGGTCGGCCATGTTTGTTCTGTTGGCGCAGTGACCTCTTTGCTTTGCCTTGGGGTGAAACTGTTAACAGACAAGCGCAGCGCTCTATCACGGCAGAGCAAGATGAATAACCGCCGATCAAAACCATGCATCAAAAACTCAAGCGTCTCCGGGCAACAGAACACAACTGACAGGTCCAATCTAACAAAACGGAGATTCAAACGAGTGAAGGATAGGTAGGGAAAGAATTGGACTTTTTGAAATGCTGGCTGGGGCACAATACGTTGGTTCCACAAAATGTCATAACAATTTAAAAGTGCACCATGTAATTTTTTCTGGGGGCGGAAGAGATACTTTGTCGTCCCCTTGGAGATGGCATTGCTCTTCCAGGAATGTTTCCCAGTATGGCATTAAATGTATCCACCTCCATGGTGACAAGCAGTCGTTAAAGGGTTTATATTATGCTATTTTCTGATCTATGTAATGTTTCCTCATCAAAAACATGCCCAAAGTCGTGTTTTGTTTCATGCACTCATGTTTAACGCACAAACCCTGCATATTTAGGTTGAGCATTTCTCTAAAAATGGAAAACACTCTGTTCCACCTTGTGATCTCATGTGGTAATTCAGGAAGTGCTCCACTGTGTTTTTACTCCATAGACTTCCATTAGCCCTGGAGTCACAAATCTCTATAGAACTAAAGGTTAATTTGAAAACCGCCACTTCAAGGTGGAACAGAGCATTTTGAGCTTTGGAGATGTAGACAGACTAATAATAAAGGATTACTCAAATAGGTGTGAATGAAACAACACAACTCCGGGTATGTTTTTGAGGAGGTAAAAACATTATCACATGGTTTAAAGCTCACAAGCATCGATTTTGTGCAATGTAGGAATTTTAACACCAGGCCAGGTTACAGGTCAGACCTGTGAGGAGGCAACCACACTCACTGTTGTAATGCTTATGTTCAATTGTTTTAAAGGTATTTTTACACCTATAATTGAATAATTAAAATAGAAATTAACTTTATTGCCATTCAGTGGAAAATTCCAGACAAAGCAAAAACATATCCATGGACATAATTAAATTGGTTCTTGAAGCCAGATTGTTCACTAATGACCCACTAGTTTGGTCCCACCTCCAATTTACAGTAAAAAAAAAAAAAAACAAACAAACAAAAAAACATTGTACCAGATATCTGTGTAAACCCTCAGTCGTCCAGGTCTGATCCATAGCAAAAGACAGATTTTAACTTTATCTTTTGCTATTGTACCAGATAGTTATTTTCCGAATACAATGGAAAAAAGTGTAACGCTAGTTTACTAGGATTTTTGACAATTTTCTAGCCATTCAGCTAGTAGGGAACTGTAGCCAGCTGCCCATATTTACAGACCTCACTATCCATAGGCCTATAGATGCCAAAGTGACCATATACAGCTCGGTTTAATGTATGTAGAACATGCACAGTGCTGATTCTACACAATATTTAGTGCTTTTGTTGACTATGCTGACTGCCTTACTGCTTAAATGCATAAATGGCCCATCACAAAGCATCAGCTACGTTATACGACCACCACAATGTGCGCACGCCAAATCATAATGTGCACGCACATCACAGGCAACTGAATACAACTATAATGGACATGTTTTAATTTTATGTTTTCTCATTATGCTATAATCCAAGTTACTGCACATAGACCATATGATAACACCAGCACCTCACTCACCGCTGCTGTCTTCACCAAACAAGATTTTCACTTGCACTTGGCTCCATCTGACATGTAATCCATCAGAGTTCATTCTATTATTTTCATATATCTATGGTTCATTCATTCTGTGCTTCGTACAGTCTATGTGTCAGTAAACCATTTGCTAGTAGCCTGGTTGTATTAGATGCTTGTTTGTTAACATGTCAGGGCAGCTAACATGGGTAACAAAGTTAAGAAAAAAAAAAAGAAAAAAAAAGAAAAAAAATCACATTATTTGTCCAGAAAGAAAATCTAAATGAAAGCATATTCTAAATTTTACTCTTAAACTCCTCCAAAGTGAAACACAGACGAAGTGAAGTGCTAGTCCCAAATAATTTGGTGTCAGCTAGTAACCTCTCCAGTCATAACACGACAACTGGCCTGGGCGGGATTAAGCCAACATGCCAGGGCTGGTGTCAGGGCCAATAGCTTGCAGTCAGGGCCTGAGGAAAGAAAAGACATTTCTGAACATGTAACCTCCAAATAACACCAAATCAGATGGGATACTTTAGTTGTTAGGTTTTTGTTTTTTTTTTTTTTTTTTCTGTCAACAGAACATAAACTGGTAGCAGCAAGATTCTGTCCAATTCTCAGCCCACAGGCCTATGTCATCCATGCTCCTACACAACAATTCTGCATAAATATTCAAAAACATGATACAAAACTGTGCAGAACAACTTGACAAACCTGGTGCGATGTGCACTAGTACTTTCATAAGTGGGATGTACACTGATTGGGTTGTGATGGCACTCTGGAGGAGGAGTGACTTAACATAAAGAGAAAAGGAAGGGGGGACTTGGAGCATCAAAAAACAAAAGTAAAACTTGTAAAACATGTTAATACTTTGCTTTTAGCAAACATAGCATTTTCAGAACAATAAAAGGTAACACGGTGATCTAAATATGTTACATGTTAGCGACCTCTTTAAGTATGGATGCAGTCTAAAATCAATGTTTGTGCCGAATGCTATACAAGCCAAGTACTCCCTTCAAACACTACAGTGCTTCTCAGCTACAATACCTCAAGTGACCACCCGATGGCAGTACAAACTAAATACAGTTTATAAACAATCTGATATGTAAGGATTGTATGTATGTAACATAATTTAATACTTTGAAAAAAATGGCACCCCCGCATGCAAAAAGCATAAATTAATGGTTCGGCAGACTTCGGTTGGTCAGGAAGTATATATGAGATAAAATGACATCACACGCAGAATTTGTCGTTTCTTTTTTAACACAAGGGCTACTGTAAATCGTAACTCAAACCAAAAAAAAGAGCAAAACAACAGCAGTCTCAACTCACTAGAGCCAGTCTCAGACCAGTAACGGACCAACAGAACCTTCACATTAACTTATCAGCATAGCAACCAAGTGTCACATATAAAAGCAGTTATATTAACAATAAATAAACAATTACAAGAGCAACAATAGGTGTCAACTCTGAACTAAACTTACAAAATTTCACTATTTTTGTTAAAGAGGTTGCTGCTCCTCTGGGATACATCTAAGACAACCTGCTACACCAACACATTACCGTCTTTATTTGATCATTGAATCATCATCAAATATTTGGTTTCCAAGACAACAGCTGCAGCAAAGCCGACTACACGGAAATACATGCTGGTTTATTGCACTGAAATTTCCTCTTTTCCCCTCTAATTTCAGTATTTAGATGATTCAAATTGATCATAGCTAATTTAAACGAGAACACAACACCGACACAGAAGACAAATGAGAATGTACATAGGTTAAGCAAACATTTTCAAATTTTAATAATAATACATAACACCTGTATAGTGCTTTTCATGACACTTCACACAGTTCAAGACAAAACATAAATGAAAGAATCAGATAAAAGGAGATGCAGTTATTTGAAGTCAGTTTTGAACAGGTGAGTTTTCAGGGATTTTTTTGAAGATGGTGAGTGTGGATGAGTCTCTATGCTTATGCAGGAACTTCCAGAGGGTGGGAAGCAGCAGCCGAGAAGACCCTGTCCTCCCAGGTCTCATTTGGGGAAACAGGAGGTTGGCATCAGCTGATCGGAGAGCACGTGTGGGTGGGGGGTTTTGTGGTATCGGAGGAACTCAGAGGGGTTTATGGAGGGACTTGTACACAGTGGTGAGTAGCTTCAATTCGATGCTCTGGGGGATGGGGAGCCTGTGGAGATCTCTGAGGACAGATGTTTCTTGCGTGACCTATTGTTTCAGTGAGTTTTTGATTAATGGGGTGAACAAACATTAGGGCTCCATATCCCCTAGGAACCCTTATGTTACAAGAATTAACCTTACTCCACTCTGGATATCAGCTAAAATGCCCAGAGGAAGAAGGACACTTTTGGCCTGAAGACTGTTACTGTCCTCAAATCAAACTTGTGTGGAAATATGGAGGAACAATTACAAATCCTGTATGAATCCTGTATTTTTACTTCAAAAGAAAGCGATTAGGATTGTCAGTCATGCAGAATATTATGCATCCACTAAACCACTCTTTATCAAACTAAAAACATTAAAATTAATCATCTGGTTAAGTTTAATACAGCAGTTGTTATGTATAAGGCCCATAACCACATGCTTCCACACTGTATCCAGGAGCTGTTCAGACCGGAGAGAGTCAATATAATCTGAGGAGAACTGGTATCTTTCAAAAAACTATGGTAAGAACTACAAAAACAAGTATGTGCATCTCAGTTACAGGGGTTAATTTATAGAATTGTCTGGATGATGAAGTAAAAAGCTGCACATCAATTAAAGTATTAAAAAAAAAAATTACAAACTAAAAATTATAGAAAATATAGAGCAATAGTATAACTATTACTATGACAACTGAACTGAACATTAATGAACGGAGTATAAACTGTGTCTATTATGTAATAAAAATAATGTAATAAGAAAAGAAAATAATAATACTAATAATGATATGTTGATGATTAGAAATAGCAACTATGATTATGATAATAAGAACTACTCATGATCATATATCATATATATATATATATATATATATATATATATATATATATATATATATATATATATATATATATACCCAGAGGTAACTGTAAGAATATAAAAATAATTGTTCTTCTTCTGTATTGTGAAATTATTTGAAATTGTTGTTTTTTGCATAAATAAGCTTAGCTTCAGCCAATGCCTTTCAGTCACAATGACCGAGTTATGTGTATGTGACTGTGATAATGTTTTATTTGTTTTATTTTAATTTATTTTTGTGTGTGTGTGTGTCTGAATAAAATTACTACTACTACTACTACTACTACTACTACTACTACTAAACTGCCCTGGCATAAGACTTCTTCCCTCCTGATCTGATCCTAAATTGTCCTCTTGTTAACTGTTGGCTGACCACTGAATGTGCTCAAAGTTCACATGGCAGGTCCCACTACCCTTCACTACTTAACATCTAGCTAACATATTGTTTTCCCTTCTTTTTATTAAGGTTTACAACGTTACTTCCTGCATTGAAACAGGCAGCAGATATGACAGGGATAATAACTTGTATAAATTAACTATGGTTATCATTAGATAGATGACAACACCTGTTTTGTTGAATCAATACTTAAACTGTCCTTGATTTTTGTGTGGAATTTTGTGCATTGACAAAGGTAGAACTATTCTGTTTTACTTTCCTGGCAAATTCAGAATGATCTGATCTCTGTTTTGTTTTGGGGGTTTTTATACAGGTTGATACGAGTCTGGTCCTTGGTTGCCCCTCAAGCCTGGTCAAATGTGACTCTGGAATCAGATCATTTCTTTTTTTTTAAGCAACACAAGAGAAACAAAGGAACTCACTGGTCACCTATGATTAGGAAATTAAACCAAACTGATCTCACCTCAGATTAAGATGAGATCAGGAGTAGGAGTTTAGTGCTTCGCTCATTGATTCTGCAGAAATCCCGGATCTTTGTAAGCCCCCTGTGATATTTTTTTTCTATATTATATACGATAATTATTTACGACCAACCGTGCGTGTCCTCTTGGCTAATCACACCCATTTGAGACTCACATCTTTGTAAAGTCTAAGTGTGTGTTCTGGATCCTAGACCACCATTTTATAACTCAGGGCTACATCCTATATTTTTGTACTTTTCTCCACAAACTGTTACTTGACTAATGTACAAACTATATAAACTATTTACCTCAGGTACTACCTCACCAAACCCAGACATAACTAGAAAAACATCAACTCCTGTCAGATGCACTTTAAATGGCTCCCAGGAGATAAATACAGTGATTTGACTGATTGACACCTAACATGAACATTTATGTGGCACATCACTTGTTTACCAAATATAATGTTGGCTATGCCCCACACAGGTCTAAGGGAACGAAAAGCAGATTTAAACTGCTGCTGTCAATGTGATCATTATTAAAATGTCAGCCACCACTTGAGCGGCACGCAATCATTTTTCCCCAAATGATATCCTTCCCATTCACTTCCACAGCTGTTATTTCTTCATATGATCACGCATCCATAATGCCTTGATGAATGCACTTGGAAGCAGTCCATGTTTTATATTGATCTATGTGTTTGATGTTTGGTGTAAACATGAACAAGCTACAGTTTGTTCTCCAAATTGCTCCAGCTGCTTTGCACAAAACAGTTCAACTATGTAATTTTCTTGATATACAAAGATTCATTTCACGGAACCTTGGAAAAATGGTTTCAAATAATTCACCCCACAAATGTTGGCAGCCATTTTACTGTTCATTAGTGAGCAATATTGCAGAACATATTGACTGGGACATTTTAACGTCAGTACATAAAAGGCAGACTATGTAACTTTTCCAGTAGAGGGTCCACAACCTGCTTGTCTTCATGGAGATGAGATTTCTTTGCCTGGAATATTTCCCAGTATAGCATTTTCCTATATTTGAAGACAAGCAAGCGATGGTGTTAGGCTATAAAAGTGTCTCTTTTTTTTTTTTTTTTTCTTCAATGCAGTTCTACCAACATCCGGTTAGCAAACCTATCCCGCTCTAATGAAGGCAAACAACAAAAATAAAACAAAACTTCTTTTAGAGTTATAAAAATAGCCACCCTTTGCTTTGACCGCTGCTTTGCACTTTTGACATTTCTTGACCTTGACGTGGCACAGGAAAATTATTTTATGTGAATTAATCAAGAAGCTCATTGAGAGAAGCCCAAGGGATGATCCTGTCCACAAAGCAAAAGGAGGCTATTTTGGAGAGTTGATTTTTTTTTTTTTTATTTACTTTGCTACAGAATTCCACATTTATTGCTTCATATATTTGATGTTTTCTGTCTGTATATAAAATGTAGAAATTGAAAAAATAAAGTACAATACAATAAAAAATCAGGTGTATCCAAACTTTTGAATGGTGGTATATATTGTCAGAAATGTGCCTTTTTACTAGCATAGCAAATGCACCATGCAAAGTGGCAAAACTTGGTTGGGGAAAAGAATGCTGTAGAGAGGTGACGCGGTTAACAGTAATAATGCATTTTCTGTGATATTTTAAGCAGTGAGAGTGTCTTGCCAAGGGGTACAACACATCATATGCTTTGCAGGTTTGAACCACAAGCCAGGGACATCACTAGATCCTTATCACTGGGGCACGAGTCCCAGTATAAATCAGCTGTGCCCCAGTATGGAAAGACCCAGTCCATGCATTCTGCAGGAGACAAGTGCCAAGACAACATAATAACATAAGGAGCACCTTTCCCCTGTGTACAGCTCACAATATAAACTATACTGCACTTAGGTACAGATTATAGGTCACAGCTGTGTGATGCGTGTCGACCGTAATCAGGGTGGGTCAGATACAGTGGCAAGTCAGCACAATAAGCACCTCCTGAAGCTTTGGAGCCAACTTCTACAAACGTTCTTTAAGCAGTAAAGTGCATTTTAATAAAATGAAAGTCCCCGCACAATAAAAATTAAATATTTTGCTGTTTTAGCCATCATTGCTGCACTGTCTAAATTTTATGATGATGATTTTACTGAGATGCTTTCAGTCATATGCACAGACTTTGATGGTTTAGTCGTTACAGGTGATTTTAATGTACATGTGGATAATGTGTTTGACAGAAACGCTAAAGAGCTCATTTCTGTCCTTGAAACCTTTGGTCTGACTCAGCATGTCAGCGAGCGATTACAAAAGGAGTAAATATTTCAAATGTCAATGTGGTGGATGTTGCTCTGTCTGATCATTTCTGTGTCTTCTTTGACCTGTCTGTTATTCACAAACCAGCGGCTGGTCCAGCAGTTGTTTGAAGGAGACACATAAATGATAACACAGGTGCACTGTTCATGGAAATTATACACTTTAAAAATGTCTAAATAGATTAGCAAGCCCTCCAGCTCCGCTGCCATTTGAACTAATTTCCACCTCACCTTGAATCTAAGTGCAGCGAGTTTACAATATATTCTTTAATGACAAGGTTCAGGGCATTAAAAATGCCATCAATTGCATGAAAAGAGAAACTCTACGGCCACCTAGATACTTAGAGCTGACTCATGTTGCACCTGTAACTGACAAAACTGTCCAAGAAATCATTATCAGTCTGAATTCATCTACATTCTACCTCGATGTGTTACCCATTAGATTTCTAAAGTCTGTGTCAATAGATTGCTGTCACCACTCACTTGCATAGTTAACATGTCACTTCAACCTGGAACATTCTCAAGAGCTTTAAAACTGCGGTTATCAAGCCTCTCCTAAAGAAGAGCAGTCTTGATGCCACAATTTTGACCAATTACCAACCAATCTCAAATCTGCCGTTTTTAGGCAAAGTTCTTGAAAAAGTTGTTTACCAACAGCTTACTAACTTCCTCCAAATTAACAACTCTTTCGATATTTTCCAGTCGGGTTTTAGACCCCACCACAGCACTGAGACTGCTCTTATCAAGGTGACAAATGACATCTGCCTGAACACTGATGCAGGCAAAGTCTCAGTCTTGATCCTGTAAGATCTGAGTGCTGCTTTTGACACTGTCAATCATGGAATCCTCTTACAGAGACTAGAGGACTGGGTGGGTATCTCTGTTACTGCACTAAACTGGTTCAAGTCCTATCTAGAAACCAGGGAGTACTTTGTTGAAATTGGAAAATTATAAAATGTCCTTCACTTATAGGGTGCCCCAGGGGTCAATCCCAGGACCCCTGTTTTTTAATCTCTACATGCAGCCGTTAGGCCAGTTAATACGTCCTACCACAATTATGCAGACAACTCTCAGATCTATGTCACACTGGCAGCAGGTGAATATGGACCAGTGGATTCACTCTGCCACTGCATCCAACAAATCAGTGTGTGGATGCAAAACAACTTTCTCCATCTAAACTCAGACAAGACTGAAGTCATAGTCTTTGGTCCACAGAAACATAGAGAAAGTGTCAGCAGTCACCTCGAGTCTCTCTCTAAAACCTTCAAATCAGGCTAGAAATCTAGGGGTAATAATGTAACTTGAACAGCCACATCAAATCAATAACATCTCAGAAAATAGACTTTAAAGCATCTCTGCTTGTGAACAAGTCTCTCCATGACCTAGCAGCAAAGTACATCTCTGACATGTTAGTGCCATATGAACCATCTCACACTCAGGACTAAACACGGGGAGTCAGATTTTCAGTTTTATGCAGCTAAAACCTGGAACAGTCTTCCTGAAGATGTGAGACAGGCCTCTACTTTGACAGTGTTCCAGGCTCAAAACAGGTCTGTTTAGGTGTGCATGTGACTGAAAGGTTTTTATTCTGCACTCCTCTCTGTTAATGTAAATTTTATGGCGATTATTGGCGATATATATGTGATTGCTAATGTGTTGATTTGTTTTATTGTGATTTTAATGTCTTTCTTCTGTAAAGCACTTTGAATTACTTTGTGTCTGAATTGTGCTATCCACCTAAACGTGCCTTGCCTTACCGGGGAACGCTCCCGTTGTCAAGACAACAGTAGAAACAGCACCAGGAAAAATCCAATAGTTTGTTCACACTACCTCCCTCAAAATCCAAACAAAAATAATAGAACAATTTGTAAGTTCCAAGTTTGGTCCCTAGTGGACTGAATCAGCAATTAATGATCCACTTGGCCTTCATTATTCACGTGTTTTGAATGGCTGGTGACACACAAACACTTCTGAATACTTTTCTTTATTAGAAGCATTGATTTTTATTAAAACTCAAAGTGCTATCTCATTTGAGCTGGTCACATGACACAGTGCAGTCGCTCCCTCCTCCTGTTCCATGTGCGCTCCAGGTGGTGTAAGCAGGACACTTGGCGCTGCTTCGGAGAAGCCCACTTCAGAGGAGTGCGACAGAGTGGTCTATGGAAGAAGGATTCTGGAAATTGAGAAACACACATTGTGACTGTTTGGTGACTTGTTTTTTCATGCTGAGCATCATGGTTATAAAGTCTGTTGTGTAACGGGTGGGGGTGGTGGTGGTAAGGTGGTCCCCAGTGCAGCACAAAGAGACCGCCCAACTCATAGTCTCAAAAACAGATTCAGAGCCTGCATGTCCTCTCCATGAAAAAAGAAAAGAACAAATGGCAAGAACAAAAATAACAGGAACAAACTCAAGACAAAAGTCACTCAAGAATCCAGCAAAACTGAACAAACACAGAACATAAAGGCTGCCCCCTGATTAGCAATTGGCATCAGGTGCGGGGAAAACCAGGGTGGAAGCAAACAAGGAACAGAACCGGACTGGATTGGGGAAAAACAGAGTTCAAATAAAAATTAATTAATTAATTAATTAAAATTAATTTTAATTACATATAACATAACTATAATATTACAATGAGTATTCAAGTTTCAATGTTCAAGTTATTTCAAGCATTGCACTTCCTTGTCTTAAGGTTAGATGCAAAATCTGCGATAGAGAGCTTGTGCATAATGGCAACACTGCAATGCTCAGACATTATAGAGCATTACATGTTGTTGCAGAACCTGAAAATGCTCCAGGGAACAATGAAGGTATCTACATTTATCTTTTCTCATAATTCTGTATGTCTCATGTTTTGTGACATTTTAAATTACTTGCATTATTATTACTTTCATCAGAAATCACACAAGCAAAAATGGATGAAGCAGTTGCCAACCTTTTAATTATAGATATGCAGCCATATATACTGTATAATATTGTGGAGGGTTAGGGCTTCAAGGAGCTTATGCTGCAGGTGGCCCCAAACTATGAGCTTCCCACTAGAAAAGTGTATGCTCTGTATATTTGTTGGATGTATTGTGTTTAAACTGAATTGTATTTGCATCTCTTTCAGGCCTTAAAGAAAAAGGTGGATAAAAAATGCAAACAAGAAAAGGAAAAGGCTAAGGTGGAGGTGGAAAAAGTGTCAGCTGTAAGCCTGACGGCTGACATGTGGACCTCTGTCAACATGGATGCCTATCTGGCTATTACATGTCACTTTATTGATAGAGATGACAAAATGGACTCAATGTTGCTCGGAGTTGAGCGCTTCCAACAGGCTCACACTGCTGAAAATTTGGCGATGCCCAAGCAGATTAAGGAGTGGCAATTAAGGAGCAAAGTAAAATGCATTGTCACTGATGCTGCAGCTAATATGATTGCCTGTGTAAGAAACAAATCAGGCATTCATCGTGCATTGCCCACACCCTTAATTTGCTTGTCAGAAAATCTTTTGAAGAAATAACTGACCTATCTGATATTCAGCCAAAGAAAAACTCGACCAAATGCAAATTCAAATGGACAGACAACCACTAAAGCTGCTCACCAAGGTAGAAACAAGCTGGAACAGCACATATCTCATGTTAGAGCGGCTATACAACCTGAGGGAGCCTGTGGCAGCAGCACTGAAAACGGATATTAGCCCGCTGTTGTCTCATTAATTGGAGTTCATAGAGAACTGCCTGCCTGTCTTGTCTCCATTTTACCAAGCAACAGAGGAACTTTCAGAAGAAAAAAGGGTGTCTGTATCAAAGGTCATTCCTATGCTTAAAATGTTGCATCGCTCAATGACGCTCAGCCGCTGTCTGAAAATCTACTTGGGAGCTTAAGGAAACTGTGGCCAACCATGAGACAACAAGCATCATGACACTGTCTACATTGTTGGATTTGCGATTCAAAACTCTGGGGTTTATCAGCTCAAACAAAGCACAAAAGGCTAATAAAAGACTGAAAGCAGAATGTGCCCTTTTGATAGAAAAACAAAGAGCCACAGCTGCTCATCCACCACCAGAAGCACCTACCACCAGCAACTCAGGTATTTATATGGTTTATACTGTATCCCGCATGTGTGTGTATGTAATACATGTCATTTTCTTTCTTTTTTCCAGGTGGCTTGTGGTCACTGTTGGACAAGTCAGTTGACAAAAGAAGGCAAAGGTCTAATGCAACAACAGATGCCATAGTGGATCGATATCTATCAGAAACCTGTGTATATTCTTGTATTAGTTTTTATTTTATTTTTTTTCACTGAATATGATTTACAGTTCAACATTCTTTCAGCTCAAAAATATATATTTGTGTTATTTAAGCAAATTTCATGGATTATGCCACTGCTGAATTGGTTCAGAGAGTGGATCAGAAGAAGCAAGATAGACACTGGGACAGTTTGTAGTCATGTTGGTTGTCTGTCTCTGTCTCTCTCTCTGAGGTGTTTGAGTGTTTGATGTGGATAGTGTTTAAAATAAAAACTTTGATGCAGAAGATTACAATTTAGGATCTTTTTTTATTTGATAAATGCAACCACTGAGTGTGATGTTTTAAATGAAACATGATTCCATTTGGTTTCTCTTTTTACATGTGTTAAATTTTTTTTGTCGACAAGATGGTGTAGTTGAACATATTGCGTCACTTGGTGAGACACTGACTCCTGTACTGGTACAATTGCCTGAAAGCCTCAGATGGTTCATGGGGCTTCATTTGGACATCACTACCTGCATGTCCTCTCCGTGAAAAAAGAAAAGAACAACCATCAAGAACGAAAATAACAGAAACAAACTCAAGACAAATCTCACTCAAGAATCCAGCAAACTAAACTGAACAAACACAGAACATAAAGGCTGCCCCCTGATTAGCAATTGGCATCAGGTGCAGAGAAAACCGGGGAGGCAGCAAACAAGGAACGGGACCGGACCGGATTGGGGAAAACACAGGCAGAACAGACACAAAACAGACAGAACCGTGACATGTTGTGCACAGAGCATATAGTTTGGTTCCTCACTAGGACTTGTGCAGAGTATGTTCACACTGTGTCAGGTTGGATCCTACATGATCCAGACTGTAAGTGCCACACTCCTAAAAGCTTTTGCACTATTTCTGGCGTGTGTGTGCCATTTCAAGCAAGTCCTAAAACTGTGACCCGAGCAACACTACTACGCATGACCTAGGTCCCATGCATGCTCTGAAAGTGGCTGGTTTTTACCATCATAGAGTGGGAAATGAAAGGCTCTGGGTAACATTAAGAGCCCATGAAGATATTCTCCAGAGCCCAAGCTTTAGTAGTTTTTTTTTTTTTTTTTTTTTTTTGTCATATTTGCATAATTGATGCATTTTATTTATGTATTTATTTATTTATTTATTTCAGGGACAGTGCATATTAATCGACATAAATTATTAAGAAAGAATAGACTTGTGGATTTAATTGTGTGAAGTACCAAAGTGTGAAGTTTCTCTCTATACTTCAGTTGGATTAAAAACACCATAAAACGTGAAGCCAGGTGTCCTAACAGATGTTTGAGGGAGGAGGGTCTGTCTATAGCCCAGTGTGAGGCTGCGACTCATAGACAGGGTGTGCTGGAGAGGGAGGCAGCAGAGACCTGGGGATCCACTACCACTGGGACAGGAGTTAGACACAAATCATAAGTAGCTTGTGGAAAACACATGTTAAGTTTAGTAAGAGTATCCTACAGTTGTACTAATAATAAAATAGGTAGAGCTTATCTTTGGAGATTATTCTCAGGAAGGTTGCTACTTGCATTTATTCATCTAAAATCCACCAGATTACAGGAAATTACATCTGTTTTGTGCAGAATTTCCTACTGAGGAATCCTCAAATTCCCTTGCCTGAAAGAGGTCCACTAGATTAGACTTTTAGAGAAATGTAAGTACAAATGGAAGGGGCTGGTGCTCCAGTATAGCAATAGGTCTACTGAAGTCCTTGCCACTAGCCTTATATTTAGTGGGGCACATGCCTAACCAACTGCCACTGTCATATATAATCACTCAGTAATCACAGTTTGTTGTTTATGGCTGTGCCTGAATGCCCCAGCTAGTTCCTAACCCCACATTCTCTACATAGCCCGACTCTCTTTAGCAGACTATATAGTGCAGTGATACGGACACACAGCTCGCTATATTCAGGTCAGGTGACTCTGAGTCTGGGCAAAAAAAAGTCTGCTCAAATCTGATCAGTCTTGATTTCTGTCAAAAATAATGATCAAATTTAACGGGCACACAAGTATTTATGGACTCTGGGCCCAAAAAAAAGTGTCTGAGATGTGGAAATCTGCTCAGCTCATAAGATTGACTGATGCTCTGTCTATACAGAAAAAATAAAAGTGTTTCAAATCATTAATCAACAGGGTTGTATTGCAGTGCATTGTGAACTAGTGACGAGCACTGGACAAGTATGCATTTATGGACTAATAATAATCATAGGGAACGTTTATGTCAAGCTTGATCTCATCTGACTCGAGTTGGATTAGGACTTTAATGGAAAAGCCATGTGACAAGATTTTTCCCCCAGCGCAATGTAATTGGTAGGGAATAGTGTGGACATTTGGGTACAGCCAGATTTTGCTGGTAGATGAAGTATTTATTATTCAATTTCCAAATGGATATAATGCTATGCTTCATGTGTGATCAGTATTCTCATGTCTACTATATGTATAGGAAAACAATGGGAGTGGATGGTGAGTTTGAGAGGACAAATAAAGTGCAGAGAATAGACAGATGGAAGATATTAATGTGTTTTTAATAATGTACTGCAGTGCTTTATCTTTCCAGCAGAGGGCAGTATTGCTGTTACAAAGAGGTCTACGGTGATCAACGGTCTGGATGTAACATTTGCTTTATCATTTCAAGTTAATTTAACAGGAGGGACAAACTGTTCAATCATGCAACAAATCTGGTATTTTCAAATGAAACCACAAAAATCGGTCTATGTGCTGCTAAACACAAATGACACAGAAACACAAATAAAATCATTTATTGTAGTCGTGATATAGGCCTGATGCAAATGCTGTTATTTTTTAACCAAGACTGCTGCATCCTGTAGACCTGTCATGATAACAAAATTTGAAGTGCGATATATTGCTGAAGAAAATAGAGACAATAAATGATAATACTGAAACTCATTTATGCACTAGTTAGCAGTGTAGTAGTTTATATGGATAGGGTTATAGAAACTATTTAATCAAGCCTCTATCTCAAATCTTATCATAGAAGAGAAAAAATATCAACTAAATATCAAACGTTCCTCACTTCCTCACTCAAAGAAAAGTACCCACAATACATGAAAAAATATTGTACCAGATTCCATATATTGAACAATACGTCCATATAGTAACGATTGTGACCCAGGCCTAGCATCTTGTGGTCCCCTCTCTCTTATTTAACTCGTAACATGTTTTCATTATGTCAGCTGAAAGTTTCTATGTATTGTTTTGTCACTTATACTTACTATGGGAAGAATAACCAAAACTTGAACTCAAGTAAGAACATTGGTATACTAACCCTATTACTTAAAGGTACAGTTTGTAACTTTCTGGAAGTTACCTGATTCCATGGATATAAAGTTAAAACCATATTTCATAACATTATTCATGGAGATAGACATGTTTTATGCCAGACTGCAGGAGGACTATAGCCATTTTCACAGAAACAAGCAGGAGGAGGTCCTCAGGTCAGGTTTGTGGAGACGCAAGCCCACTCAGAGCAGGACACATGTTTTTGCTACGGTTTTCAGTGCAATAAACAACCAAAAACAAAAAAAAAACACACATACTTTTATTTTAGTCTATCACACACACTTAAAACACACACACACACACACACATACTTTTATTTTAGCCTATCTTTTGGCTTAAAAGTTGCACACTATGACTTCAACTAGGAGCATATGGAGTCAAAAACACTGTAGCTATTTTCGTTTTTAAGTTGTCAGTGCAGGGGTTACTGTACACTGGGGAAGCACAATAGTTATCCACATCCGCTGGCAGCAGAATGGAAGTCGAGTAAATGACGTGAAATGCCATTCCTTTCCCAAAATAAGTCTGACACACAGAGACACGGAGGCTGCAGTGACAGGTGACAAAGGGCCTCCTCACTGACTCCTGTGTTCACAAAGCTAACCACTAAAACTGGACTAGTATGTTTGTTTTGTTGAACTAAAAGTGTGGGTCTGGTGCAGCCTAAGAATATCTCTTCATTCCACGAGGACATAAACATGCATAGAGCTAACTAAACTAATGCTTATATCGAGCAGGTCAGACATGGAACACACTGCTAACTCATATACGATATTTTCAAAAGCTTTAAAACAGTGGTTGTCAAGGGGTCAAAAATGTCACCTTGTATAACAAAATTACACGTTTATATTGCGGGGTTGTTGGTTTAACTTTTAACTCATAGCTTCAAATGAACTGTTCTATAATTGTATGTATGAGTGTGTTGTGTATAAAGATTATGATGGTGTGTTACATTTGCTTCTATGTGATTGCTGTTCTTTTTCCTGTCCTGTAGACTGTTTGACATCAACCTGCCAAGGGACTGAAGGTGGAAATTAGCCACGTTGGATGTAATCATTACATATTCACATCTTTTAAATGTCCATTAATATGTGCTGTTCCTTTAAGAATAAATACATAAAAAATAAGGTAGGAAAAACTCACAAGAACGGCCTGTATATTAGAATTTAAAGCTAAATTGAATGTGCTGGTGAACAGTAAGCAAGGCAAGTTTATTTGTATAGCACAATCCGTACACAAAAGTAATAATAAGAAAGACATTAAAATCACACTACGCTTAAATAGTCACAAATAATTATCATAAAATTTATAATAAAAGAGAAAAGTGCAGAATAAAAACCTTTCAGTCATATGCACAGAACTGTTTTGAGCCTGGATTTAAAGCCAGTAGAGCCAGATCAAGACAAAACTAACTGCAACCTTAACTGTAGCATGTTCATTGAGCAAAATATCACACCAGGAAAAATAGGCACAGTTACATTGTTTATTGGAATGAATGATGGAATATCACAATATCTCAAATTAGAAAGCATACACTTTGTACCTTTGATTCTGTTCTGTAGGTCAAAAAAATCATATCTCCAAAGGAAAAATATTTTTATATTGTTTAAATAGTTCTTGGTATGTTATTTTGACATAGTCTTTTTTTTTTTTTTTTTTTTTCAGATCAAGGTTTCGACAGTTTCGACTGTTCACTAGCGGTCTTCCTCAGAGTGATCATGTGTTGTTGCTGTGATGTGTCCAGTCAGTTGAGTTAAACAGGTTTTGGTGATGTCTTCCTACCAGTTGGAGGCAGGATGACTTCTTCAGGAAAAGTATCCCAGGTGTGTGAGAGTAAAACGGCCCCCTTGTCCCTGTTTACAGATTTATGGCTCAAAGAATCAAACAGATGTATTGTCATGCATACAGTGAAAACATACAATGAAATTCTTACTTGCTTGCTTTCCTTAAAAATAAACTAGTACCATGAACTATAATAAGAAGGACATCGACCCTACGGTGCATAATATCAAGTGCACTAGTTACAGTCATGATGATTTTAAACTCTGGGGGCTTATAGGAAAAAAACTACTGTAGGACCATGGAGTTGGTGGATGAACGTTCCAATCAGTGACCGACCACTTTCAAATGAAGAAAGTGGATTCAGTTGGGTCCAAAACTAAGGTCCAAACTGTGAAAGAAGAGTGCATGCATTTTCCTACAGGTTTCTTCTCTTTCTTTCTCTTGTCTTAATAATTAGACAGCACACAGTAGTTTTAATTTGGTCATAAAGTACCTACCTCAGCTTTTGAACTTTTTGTATTTTTACTTCTACTGGCTGTCTCGTCTTTCTTTTAATTTACTATACCACGTTTACAATCGATCAGAGTCTCCATTATTAGATGCAGACAGCGCACAATGGTCTAATTTTATCTTAAAAACTCCATATTACACTGTTTCTGTTACAAAAAGTTTCTGTTAAATTGAAAACTCACAAGGGGGAACAGAGCTTCGGAGACTAATAATGAAAGGGTTACTCAAACATGTGTGAATGAAACAAAACACAGCTCTGGGTGTGTTTTTAATGAGGAAACAACATTCCAACATGGTTAAAAGCTCACAAGAGTCAATTCTGCGTAATATAGGACCTTTAAAGTACCTACCCCAACTTTTGGTATTGTTAAAATTTTACTAACCGCCTTGCCTCTAGTTAACGCAATACTGTATATACTTTTGTTGGATTTGTCCTGTGGTTGCTCTACTAATGTGGCTCTTGGGGAAATAACTGTGCGCTGGTGTTTTGTCAAGATATACAACACAATAAAAACTTAACAATAAAATCTTTTTTCGCTTTCTCTTATTACACATGTTTTCAGCAGTAGCATTGGAATGTTGTTAGCCGGCGTTGTGTGTGTGTGTGTGAGTGTTTGAGTGCATACTACCTAGCCTGCGTGTGTGTGTGTGTGTGTGTGAGACGCTAGCTGAGGTTAGCTTTCAGGGCCAGTGACTGTACACGAGGACATATCCCAGCTGTCCCCGTCCATCACCATGACCAGTGCACTCACAGTGTACAGCAGTGTCCGAGCCAAAACTGCATGACTGTCCACTGGTGAGGGACGCTACCCAAGACCGCCCTGTCCTCTGCTATGGGACTATAAAACAAGGAAGGAACATAAACACATGATGGTTAATTTTTTTAGAGTTAAAATGAAATCTATCCAAGCTATTTTGGTTTTGGAAATCTTTTCTTTGCTGCTTGTCGTCACTCCAAGTTGTGCACTACAAAGAGGTAAGAGATTTAGACTTGCGTGTTCTGGTAATACTGTACTGTACAAGTACAGATATTAGTATGAAGTAATTAGTAAGAAAGTAATATGTTTCGAGTAAAATCATTCCTGAGTGAAGATATTGCTATCCATGGGTTTTAGAATGATGGAAAATAAGCAATTTTGCCATAAAGATGAAAATCTCAAAGCAAAACGAATAGGAAGTTGAATGAATACTGCACTTGGCTGTATATTTTTGGGTATCTTTTTGTCATCTGAGAAGACAAAAATGCTTGCAATTGTAAACAAGAAGTGTATATATGTATGTATGTTAGACGTGATGGTTTAATAGGACTAAAAAATAATAATTAAAGGTCCTATATTACACTAAATTTACTCTTGTGAGCTGTAAGTCATGATAAACCTCATCAAAAACATACCTAGACTTGTGTTTTGCTCTGTTCCGCCTTGTGATGTCATGAAGTGGTAGTTTTCCAAGTTAGCAGCTGCCTTTTACGTTTTGTTCAGGTAGTTCCAGGACTGAAATCATCCTAATGATTCTAGTGAAGGTGTACAAAGTTTAAAAAAACACGGTAGAGCACTTTCTGTATTACCATATGACATCACAAGGTGGAACAGAGTGTTTTATGTTTGAGAGAAGAACTGGGCCTAAATATGCAGGGTTTATGTGTTAAACATGTGTGAATGAAACAAAACACAACTCAGGAAACACGGAGTACATAAAGTAAGTACAATGTATTTGAAGCTTTAAATTAATTCTAGATATATTAGCAATTGCATCTCAAGTTTGGAGGCATAGTTTGCAATGTTAAACTCTAGGTAGGCATAGGGGTAAGCAAAAATATATATGTATACATATTTTTTCATGACTGAAACCCAAGGCATGTTTTTGATGAAGAAACATATACCACCAAATGCCCAGTAAAATAACATTATATTACCTAGTTGTTGTTTTTTTTATACTGTTTCCTGGTACATTTGTTCTATGGGGTATGAACAGCAGCACTCACCTGTTGTGTTGTGTTGAGTCAGAGCAGGAGGTGTTTATAAGACACTGGTGCTGTGTAAATGTTACAAAGCCCATGTCCTCAGTGCACTTTACAGCATCCTGTCACAGAGCACACCCAAGAGCCCGCTAACCTGCAAGTTCCTCCTGCTGACTCATCAAATCACACTGTTATCGGTCAGTGAGGGCAGGTTTATCTCTCAGTGGATGGAGGCAGCTTGTGTTTTAATAGTGTGTTGTGAGCCAATTCTTGGATTACAGTTTTACAAAGGTATATATATATTCTCCATGTGTGAATGCACATATTGAAACAGAGAGAACCATGATCCACCATGTTACTACTTCTACCTTTTCAACATAGTATCATGCTGTCACAGTATCATAGTTAAAGTGAACGATGGCATCATCTGCTTGGAGACAAGCAATTGGTGGACCCCTCACTAGAAATGTTACACAGTGCATCTATACTATTATATTCATAATAGCTACTATAATAACACAGCATCACTGTGCTATGTTTATTTTATTTATTTATTTGATAGGGACAGCACATATTAATGAACATCTGTAGTAAACACAGTGTAAATATGCCAGATTATAGCAAAAAATGCAAATTTCCATCTGTTGTCCCTAGGCAGGTACACAGACAACAAATACAACATAGACATTACAAGAATACAGTAAAAGCAGCTAAAAGTGCTCACAGACCTGATTTTCCTTCAGCCATAGTTTAAGATGAAGTTTGAATGTGGACAGAGATGAACATTCTCTTATTGTCAGAGGAAGGCTATTCCAATAATGAGTCCCTTTAACAGAGAGCACGGTTTGTCCAAATTTAGTGCGTGTGTGTGGTACATCACAATCTCTTCGAGATGTGGCCCTGGTTCCCATCCCACTCAGTCTTTAGTTTGATAAAGTCTTTCAGCGGAGGAGGAGCAAGTCCGTGTAGAACTTTAAATATAAAACAAGCATTTTTAAACTGTATAAAATTATCAAAATTCAACCAATTATATTTTTCTAAAACAATACAATGTTGAAAGGAGCCAGGTTTTTTGTCAAAGATTTTAATGTTTTTTTTTTAAAGAGGGACTCAATTGGTTTTAGTGTTGTGCCAGCAGCAAGTGACCAGGTGGTTATACAATATTCAAAATGAGAAAAAAATCATTGAATGTAAAAAAAAGTTTAGCTGCGTGCTGTGTCATAAAAGGCCTTACATGTCTAAAATTTCGCACATTAAAATTGATTGTATTTGTCATTTGTTTTATCTGTTTCTTAAATGTCAAAGTTGGATCCAACGTCGGAAACCTAAATACTTGAATTCTTTGACAAGATCAAGTTCTACTCTATCCAAAAAAACATTGGAGCACTGCAATTCATTTGTTTTTATGGTAAACATCATACATACAGTTTTCTTTATGTGTTGTTTGTCAGAATTGGTTGTTGTCAGAATTTGAGAAACTTCTTGAGTAGATGTTGCACCTAGCATCTAAACCAGAATGATTTAATTGGAATTAAATTGAAGTAATGTTTGTCCTGATCTGCTCTTGATCAGCAGCATTTCATATATCCATCACTAAATAGTTGCGTGGCTCATGGTTTGATGAGCTCCGTTTATATTTAATGGCTCACAGTGTCTCCTGCTGTCACTGTGTCTCCACGGACAGGAGATGTGCTCTGACAGAGAAGAGCCTGGATTTGGCTTGTCCCACTGTTTACAAACAAACATTATACAAAAGACATGCTCTTGGCCTTGGGTCCACTTTAAAAGAAGACATTTGTAACAAAGTTGGAATCAAATTGTAACTCTGCAAAATAGGTTGTTGCATGTCGTGCTCAAATTACAGTAAACTAGCAATCAAGCAGACAAGAAAATGTAATTTAGGAAATATGCACTGTAAGCAGTACCAAATACATCATACTGTACTTAAAGGTGGACAAGGGTCACTTTGGAGTGGATCATGTCCCACCTGCTAGTTTCTATGGAAATATATAATTCAAGCTCAAGTATTGTCCATTTGCAGTGTGCATACAAACGGGTGTCTCACTTCTGACATTAAAAACAAAAGCTATTTTACATTTGACTAAAGTAGGCCACATACAGAACAATAAAATGCTATCAAAATATGAATTTTTAATGGTGCACTGTGTAACTTTTCTGGCGAAAGGTCGGCCGCCCTTCATCAGAAAGTTACACTTGTTACTGTAAAATCACAAAAAGGTTGATCAAGGACAATGCCGTTTAATCCACCACTTTAATACATGGATAAATTGAATACTTTTGGGTGTACTTTTGGGTATATTTTGTTTGCAATATACCTAGAAAAGCAAATGACACAACAGTCAAACTATCAAATTCACATTTAAGTAACCCGGCGCCAAACAGATGGCAACCAACATGGAGGATCAGATTTACTGCCCCCAATGCTGGACGGGACAATGGCCAATGACAAGGTCAGAGCATGCAGTCAATATCTGGGAATAATACCTGCGCCAAAATGTCTGCCGTACATCAAGATTTATGTAGGTGCAGTGCAAAGGAGCTGAGAGACCGAACCTTTGTTATGATGGTAGTTTACGGTGTTGTCCAACTGAAAGTGCTAAAAGTAGAACGAGGCATCTGGGCCTGGTTTCTGAATTGAAAGCAGTTTTAAAAAATTATGTCCAGATTTCAGTATTGTTGTCTATTTCTGCAAAAGATTTGAAAAAAATAAAAGAACTAAATGGGAATGGAGCTCAATAATTCTGATTATGGGCAGAGTTTTTGTTTTTCCTCAAGTGATGCAGAAAAAAAGGAGTCTGTGTTAATGGTTAATGTTTTGTACATTTGAAACCAGTACTTTACATACACTATATAAAAAGACACATGTTTTGTTTTTTTGTTTTTTTAAACTAACTACTTTTTCTGTTTTAAGTGAATTGGGGTTACCAGGGTTTAGGTGTTTTTTTTTTTTTTTTTTTTTTTTTTTTTATTTTTTCATTATTTTCGTCAAAGCCTGAAGTTTACATACACATCATTAGTATTTGGTACCATTGCCTTTAAACTGTATGACTTGGGTCAAATATTTTGGCAGGATTTTGGCCCATTCCTCCTGACAGAACTGGTGTAACTGAGCCAAGTTTGTAGGCTGCCTTGCTCGCACATGCCTTTTCAGATCTGCCCATGAATTTTCAGTTGGATTGAGATCAGGACTTTGTGATGGCCACTCCTGGCTGATTTCATGTCAGACAGTGACAAAAAAAAAAAAAAAAAGTGCATGTTGTTAGATTTTGGGAATTATGAAGAAATGACAGCATTCAATCATAGGAACATGGTATGGCTGTAAGTCTTTCTGAATATCATTGGACTCGAAAGAAATTATATCTGGCTGGTTATATAGATCACAGTTAAAAATAGACGCTGGTATATGGTTTATGATATACTGTATTATGCAGTTTTGTAAATGGGCCACCGGAGGTCACCATACTCCAGTTGTTCTCAAGATAAAGCTAGGAATGTCAACATATTTGTGTGTCATCATATAAATTAAAGCCCCAGTATGTTTTTGGGTTTTTTTTGGTGATGTTTTTATTGCATCGAAAAATGCAGGCTGTAGGCAGGCTTCCATATCCACAACTCTGATTTGTCTGAAGGAGGTCCTCCGCCTACTTGTTTCCATGAAAAAGTTGTTCCTTTAGCTATAATATTCAACAGTAGGGGATAAAACTTATCTTTCTCCATGAAGAATATTCCAGAGTATAGTTTTAACTTTTTATTTCCATGGAATCATGAAGGTGAGTTTCCATCCCCAGAACATCGCATACTAGTTAAACACGTCATGTTAGATTGAATAAGGTTGCCTTTTCTGTAAAATAAAATAAAAAAGAAAGATGCAAATTTACACTGACAAATTCAAAAGACACTGTGTAAGATCTGATGGAGGGTTGGTCTTCAGCCATTATGTCAACATAGATTACAATGTAATCTTATATGGCTTATATGGAACAATTTCAATTTCTTCATAGTTTTGAAATAGCAGAATGTGAAATATGTACTGGGGATTAACTTATTTATTTTATATTTTTTAAACTCAGCAACCTTGTGTTATTTAGATACATTTCATTTTTTGTTCAAAATTATACCTGTATACATTATAACCCAGGGTATTTCTTTGTCATAAAACCAAACAAAAAAAAACAAAACAGTTACATCTGTTACAGTGCTGTTAAATGTTTCCCTCGATGTTTCACCATAAATATAATTCAGATTCTTCTTGACAAATGTATTTTCCTCTAACCCTTGTCACACATATCTAAAATAAAAGCTCCTACTTCCCAACCCAGTGATTTACACAAACCCACCTGATGCTTATGAGCAAACCAGGTGGCTTGACTCCTTTAACAGTGTACTTCAAACCAGTACTTCAGCTTTCCTCCACTGAGTGCTGAAATATGATCAAAGTCAGTGTCCTCATAAGGGGATATAGCCTGGTTTTGAGCCCTGTGTATGCATCATCGTGAAATGTATTCTTGATGAAACAGTACAAATACCATCTCTGAATGTTGAATCACTTATAGTTAAAGGAGCTGGACCTGATTTTTACTGTCTTCAAAAATCCTGAAAAGTAGAACTAGTTTGCAGTGGTCCATAGTTATTCCTCTGTATCCTAATTATTCACCACCATGAGTTTACAAGAACTTTTCACAACTCTCAGAGACTACTGCGGAGTGTTGCCATGGCAGTACAGCTAACAACAACTAGCTTGCTAACGCGCAATTTCTGATTTCTGACAATAAAATGCTTTCTAATTAGATGCTGACAGTACACTGCGGGTTTATTTTGATCTCAAGAGGTGCTTATACAGTATATCTGTACTGGAGCAAGACCATAGACTGTATATATAAATGGACATCGCTAACCTGCTAGCTAACTGCTACATTGCGAATAGGAAGTGAAAATGGGTGCGCTTTCGCCTCCATGGACTGCTGCTTGTCAATTTGGTCATGTTCGTATTGACCTGCTCTACATGATCCCAGTATTTTTATTTCGCTATTGTGTCCGTAAGACAAGATGTGAACATTAATAAGAGACAAATCAGCTGCCTTCTTTCCCCGAGGTCGCTCCTGCCAGCGTTAGCAACAGGTTTGATTGACCGCGTTGCTAAGTGCCCGCCCCCTTTCAAACCAGCAGTGTGGGCAGAAAGGGACGTTAACTTTAACAGCCTCGCTCCAGATTGGCTCTTTGGTTGCTATGATACTCTTGGTGGGAAGTCCTAATATGGAACTTGGCTCCAAATTGGCCTCTATAACTGTTCGCCTCTTTGAGCTTCATTTGACTGGAGCTGAACGCTATGGGTGATGTGAAAGGCGCTACAGTGGACTGAACTGGGTTTTGCAGTCCACAATTGGAGGAGTCCATTAGTCTAGAGGAGAAATAAGTTGCTTCGATTGAGTTGTGAATATGTGATGGCATGGTGTGTGTATGAAGTGTAGGGTTAGTGGAGCCATGTTGCTTTTACAAAACTATGGTTTTATTGATGATTTGTGCCTTGTGATTAAATGCAAATCAGTGGTAGAAGGTAGTAAAGTACATGTAATAAAATACCGTGTAGTTTTTTGGTATCTGTACTATAATATATGTAAGTAATTATACTAATTGTACCTATTTGTAGTAATTGTACCTAATGTATAAGTACATTTTATAGCGGATACTTTTTACTTTTACTTCATTACTGAGAAAATGGTATCTGCACTTTCTACTCCACTAAAGTAAAAAGTACTTTTCATATGATTTGAGGGGTACCATGTTCGTAGTAACATCCTGACTAAAGTATTGAGCAAACAAAAATAAATACACAAAAGTCATAAGAACATAAAAACATAATAAATTGATTATTATTGCAACTGTCAAAATCTGTAACAATCTTTACTCAATATCAGACTTTAACAAGTTAACAACAATGGTGTGAAATACTTTAACTTTGTACTCTTAAAGTACATTTTTAAACAGGTACTTTAACTTTAGTATATTTTTTTCATGTGATAACTTTTTACCTCTGTACCTGTATTTTACTTAAGTAATAAAATTGAGTACTTCATCTACCACTTCATCTATTAGCAATTGTACCCAAGTTTTGTCATGTAATAAAGTAACATTTGTTTAAAGTACAGATATCTGCTGTGTGTGATGTGTGCTCTGTTGCACGGTTAGCATGCCAGATGTTATTAGTTTTACCTCTGGCCTCTGAAAGTTGGGAAAAATCATTTATAAACTCAAATTAGGTTGCTTGGAGTGTGCTAGGAAAGTGAGGAATATTTTTGGACCATTGCAAACAGTTTCAAACAAACTAGTTGTGTTTTCCATGATTTTAAGACTATAAAAATCAGGTACAGTGTCTTTAATGCATTCCATTGTTCTGCAGCTCCTCGGATCATTACACTACTGGAGACCGTGGACGTGCTACTGGACCATAACGCCACTTTTATCTGTGAAGTGGAGTCCCGCCCCTCAGCTGACATCACCTGGACCAAGAACAACCATCAAATTATGTACGCCATCTCCACATATTCAACAAATATAATCTTTTTCAAACAGTTATACATATTTAGTTGTTTTGCTTCTTGCTATGTCCCACCAGGTACTACGAGCAGCGCTACATAACCAAGGAGCAGGGTCAAATGCTGATCATCCCACACGTGAGAGAGTCTGACAATGGAGAGTACTGCTGTATTGCTAGTAATGGTATCGGAGAACCGGCCAAGAGCTGTGGAGCACTGCAGCTAAAAATGAGTAGGTCTAAATTATAGGCACAAATCATAGACTGTATATACAAATGGACATAGCTAACCTGCTAGCTGCCTCTGCCCAATAGAGTGAGCATGGGTGCGCTTTCAGCTCCATCGACTCCAGTTCTAATTCACTTTCTGTTGAAAAACTGTCACCCCTCTCCATATCTGTTGCTGCCAGGCTCGCCATTTTGGGTTTAAATGTTTGTATTAACCCGCTCCCTTAGTCCACTTCCTTTTGCAGTCCATGAGTCTTTTCATACTTAGGAACAATATGGGTGAACTTTGAACAGTTTGTTTTGTTGTGCCACCACAACTGGCCTAGACAGTGGTGCTGGTGAAGATGATTCAAAGGAGACAGAGTGAATAGGCTAATGGCTTTGCTGCTGGTCGGTGGAGGAGTAGCAGAAGATGGTAACGCATAGCAGCATTGTGTAAAGTGCATTTATTTTAATGATTTGATGGTTTGGGAGCAAAAGGTATTGTGCTGTGAAAGGCTCACAATAACAGGGTAGAGAAGGTAAAGGACAAAGTAGAGTAGTATTCTTAATCTTTATGCAACAATTTAAAATGTTTAAAAATGCAAAATTATGGGCTGAATTATTATCTTTTTTTTTGTTTTTCAGAACCACAAATTAAGCGCCATCCCACTAATGTCACCTTGCTGATCGATTCCAAAGCGGTGCTGCCATGCGTTACGTTCGGCAACCCCAAACCCGATGTCACGTGGCTGAAAGACGATGAGCTTATCAAGGTGTGCAATATTTGTTACATTTTACAAACAATTAAACTTTATGGCGCTTTACAGATTTTTGTTTCTTTCTATGTCAGCTGAGTGAGCGTGTGACCATCTTGGATTATGGAGCACTGAAGATCCACAATATTCAGAAGGAGGATGCAGGCCAGTACCGATGTGTGGCCCGGAACAGTTTTGGATTGGCCTTCTCCAAACCAGTCACCATAGAAGTGCAAGGTATGGTTTTCACTTTTCACACTTTTGCTCAAGATTTGGGGCACATATATTATCTATAAATTGACTGTCCAAGCAAATGTAGGTATCTGTAAGAAAATTTATAAAAAATCAAAAGAAATAAAAGTTTTTAAAATGTCATTCAGCACAGTAGCCAAGAAGTTAATATTGCAAATAAATCTATAAAAATAAACAATTAATTGGGGCCCTACCTGCTTACCAGTGCCCGATATCATCCAGCCTCCAAAACTAAGCAAGGCCAAGCTTGGATAGTACTTGGATGAGGAACCACTGGGAATACCACAGTGCCACAGTGGGGCAGCAGTGGCTCTAGTAGAAATTGTCGTTGTGTGCTTAGGCAAGACACTTCACCCACCTAGTATGGATGCGGTGTGCTGGTTGGAGGGGAAATGGCACAGATTGGTATCCTTGTTTTAGTCTGCCCCAGGGAATATCTCAGGGCAGCTGTGGCCACAATGGAGTGAATGAAAAATGCACTGTAAAGCTTCTTTCAAATCCATTATTATTAGTATTATATGTCAACAAAGAGTGTTCTCACCAATATTTCATTCCAGTTCAATGAGTTCCTTCTACAAAGTTATTGCAAACACCAAAAATGCCTTATCATCTCAAATCTAACCACTCAAACCCTCTACTCACACCCCCCACAGACACATTACTGCCACAGGGGTGATAAGTTATGGACCCTCCCTCATCGTGGAAACTTCTGGATCAGCATATGCCTTGTGCAACACATAAAAGTGTCCCCCTTCGTCTAGCTGTGATTTGTGTGTGTCTGCAGCGCCGGCGCGGATCCTGCGTGTTCCAAAAGAGAAGAGGGTCGCATATGGCAGCCAGATCTCCTTGGAGTGCAATGCCACGGGCAACCCCATCCCCACCATCACCTGGCTGGAGAACGGAAATACTGTAAGTAAGGGTGGGGGATGGTGACAAAAATGAATATTAGGGCTGAAGTTGAGCAAAGAAATTCTTAGTCGACTAAAAATGTGTCCTATAGATCGATTAGTTGACTAAAAAGGGGGCGTGGCAAAAGCTCTCAAAACTATTATGTATCTATCTCAGCCCAGTTCATGCAAAAACAACTATTACAGAAACAGTAATAGGAAACCATGCCAAACCAAACCACTCACTAACTTCTTCTTTCTGCTGTTGTCCCATATGCATCCTTATAATATAAAATGATGAGCTGCATAATACATAGAGAAAAGGCCTACAGCCCTAATGAACAAAGCAATTTCCCAATTCTTCTGATAATTGTAGTCATGTCATAGTTTTGGAATACAACAGAAATGTGCAAAATCGTGCCTGTAGTTGTCTTATTAAAGGTTTGCACAAGAAGTGTATGGACTGTAAAACTGGACATGAAAATTCCAGAGGTATCAACTTTGGGCAATAACATAATGAAAAAAAATCTCTTTGCATTATTTATTCATTAGGATGCCAATCATTATCATGCGTATCATGGGCTAAAATGCATTTATTTTATCAATTCTTTTTGCCACTTTTGACAATACCATGATCAAAAATGCTATACTTGATATTTTCATTTTGTATATATCTTTAAAACATCCATTTAGATAATTGCATGTTGATTGTTAATTTCCAACCTCTACCTAGAAATACAAGTAAATGAAAAATCACGCATGGTACAGCTTACAAGTATACATGCTAATCTGGAAATCTAAGCATGGATCGGTGTGGACAATAGTTGTTACATTCCACCATTGTTGTCACTTAATACAGCTCGCTACAGAGGCATTTTGTCACATAGCATACATTATCACACATTGTCAGCTGTAAAGCCTTATAATGCTAACACGGGGATGCTAACAAGTGGTTGCTATAAAACAATCTGTTGTTTTTGTCATTGCGATTGCCAGTGGATATTGTTTCTAGTATGTTCACCTTATTCTGGGTTAGGGTTAGCGCTGCCATTGTCAATCGGATTGTACTGTTTTGTATGTGGCTGCAGATCTTGACAGCAAAGAACTTCTATACGGATTACAAAGTCGATCAGAGTATTGCTGCATTGTTGACTGGTTACATGAACGCTGAACTTTTAACACAAATCACCCTATTTTATATCACATCTTAGTAGCAAAACTTTTCCCAAATTCTCCTTTGAAATGAATGGGATTCCCACTTTGCCGAAATTACCAACACAAACAAAGCACGATTTAGTCTCATTTACGGCAAAAGTGGGCAGGTCAGAATAAGGTCAACAGAGTAAAAATATAAATTCTATTACAAAAAACTAAACTCATATTGTGGTTCTTTGACAATAACATTAAGAAAGACATGTCAGCTTACAGCATATAGGCTTGACAGTAGCTAAGTGCAATGCAGTCATCTCCCCTGCTTACCGTACCTGACAAGCAGAGACTATATTTGGTCATAATTGCCCATTCCTATTCTACTGGTGGCATGAGGGCCAGATCCGGTCCACCAAACTATTTAGTCTAGCCCATTTTTCACTTAAAATCCATTTCTAAATATACATTTCTTTGCCACAGAGTGACTAATGGAGAAAAGCTTCATATAAAACCAATCCATTATGCATAATATTGGGGGAAAAAAAGAAGAAAAAAAGAAACTTGTTGTATGTTAACAATGTGAACTGGTTTTGGTTTCAGTTGGGGCAACAGCAGCTGAGTTGGTATGTTCGTCCATTGATTTGAATCTTGGTGGTTTGAATCTTGCTCTCAGCATAAAGCATAACCGGTAAAGTCAGATCCACTGGCTCACAGGTTGGCAGTGTAATTCCAGCTCCCACAGATGAACGCTGTCATTGTGTCCTTGTGCAAGATACTTTACCCACCTCGCCGTCACCTTTAATGTTGAAAATCACATTCTATTGTCTAAATATAGCACTTTTTAATTAATTTTTTTATTATCATCGTGGTATCAGAATCAGTATCGAGTCTATTCCTTAGTATTGAAAAAGAGTTTGAAATGTTTGTATTGTGACAGCACTAGCACTGTCTAATACTGAATGCATATAAATATATTTTAATTACAAATTTGCTTATCAAAAACCACAATCAAGATATCTGAGAGGGAAAAACAAAATACGATGCCACCCAGCCTTAATGTAACCTGAAACGATGCTAATCAAATTTTCCAAATCAAAAATGAACCTACACTTTAGTCACTGTTAATCCTATAATCCCATTCATATATAATTGTATTTATACAGAATAAATAATTTAAACATATTTTTATTTGGGTGTTTCTGTCCAGCGTGCACCTCCACACCCCTCCGTGGTTTAGCTGTAGGATCAGTTATCTAAACATGGCTGGAATTCTCATTATGTTGACAGAGGATTGAGGAGCTTGCATTTCATTTAGTCTCTAATGCATGGAGTTATCACGGGGTTATTAGCTATTATTGACGTATTATTTGAAATGAAGATCCATGATGCTCGTCCTGTCATACGATTAAAAGTGTTTTGAATGGATTTATCAAAAACTTACTTGATATTAAATTCTTGTGTGGTCTCTGTTTTTAATCATTTCTCATTGTAACTTAAAACAATGAAAATTAGGAACACCCATCTCTCAGTTTGAGGACACACACATTGAAATACAATTGTGTATGATCAGATTTATTTCATTCAACCATCTCTTATCATTTGTGTGTCACTTTAGGGAGAATAGTACATAATCCTTGCTAAACTTTTTTCTGCATTACTATTAAACAAGGCCTAGATTCTACACTCATTGACCACTGGGCATTAATGCATATCAGTGTGACCATAGAGTTACTGATGGAGAAAGGCTGCATATAAAACCAGTCCATAAAAACTTGCATGTTAACAATTTGAACCGGTTTTGGGTTTCGTTGCGGCGACAGTAGCGCAATTGTTCAGTGTCCACTGATCCAAAGGTTGGCGGTTTGTATCCCGCTCTCAACATAAAACATAATTGGTGGAGCGGTCAGATCCACTGGTGCACAGGTTGGTGGTGCAATTCCAGCTCCCACAGATGAATACTGTCCTTGTGCAAGACACTTAACCCACCCCGCCCTCAGTATCGGTGTACACTGGTGTGTGAAAGTGTAGGTGAATGGGAGAGTGGTTTGTTGATGTAAAGGGCTTTGAGTGCATAGAAGGCAGAGAAATGCTATATAGAAGTGACCATTTAATGTGACCATTTGACAATCCCGTTTCCCTACCTTTTTGCTCTTCTACTTAATAAGGTTATGGCCAAAGTACACATTATTGTCCCTGTGGGGAAATTTGTCTTCTGCGTTTGACCCATCCTTTAATGTCACCGGTGCAACCTGTCAGGAGCAAAGGGGACCCATCTCCAGCTCTTGAGCAAGTCTTGGTCAGGAGTATCTTCACTGGTGGATTATACCTATGGTGCATGTTTTGGGTTGATGGGGAAGTGCCTGAAGGAAAACCCACCCAGACACAGAAGAGGAAGCATATACTGTAAGTTAACATAACTAACCTGCAAGCCGCTGCGCTCCAAATAGGAACTGAGAATGGGTGCGCACCCATTCTCAGTTCCTATTTGGAACTGAGAATGCCCTATCGACTCTGGCTCCAGTTCACTTTCTACAGAAAAACTCAATCCTCTCCCCGTAACTGCTGCTGTCAGGCTCATCATTTAGGTCTTAAAATGTATCTGTCGTATTAATCTGCTAGCCTCAATGAGCTTCATCCGACCGGAGCCGAACGCTGTGGGAGACCTCACACTCCCTTAGTCCACTTCTTTATACAGTCTAGGAACCTTCTTGCTGTGAGGTATGAGTGCTATCCACTGAGCCACCAAGCTGCAATAATACAATCGCATACCTTCTGCATTTACAGCATGCTGTTATCAGGATTTTGGCAATGCGTCAAGGTTGTTAATATGCCTTAAACAGGTGACTGACCAATGCAGCTGTAAATTTAGCCATATCTCCAATCAACACCTCCTCACTCTGCCTGCTCTCCCATATATCTTGTATATTTTTGTAAGTGTAAAACAGGATCTAAAAGCAACATGTACATTTCTTGCCTATCTTTGACCATGTGTGAATACAAGCACGATTGAAATGAAAACAACACTATATTAATCACCAACGATGAATGTACACTGTATTTTATCAAGTTGACAGCTTTGATTATAAAGATAACTGATTTGCAACTGGCTCTGTTAAAAAATTTCTGATATGCCTAGGGTAGCTAGACGTATAGGATACTGATTTAATGATAATAATGGGCATTATCTCATGAAGCACTTTTCCAGACGCTCAAAGTTCCTTTTTCCAATTTTGTGCATTCTTTATTCATTCCATTCTTGGTGATAGTAAGCTAGTATTGTAGTCACCGCTGCCTTGGAGTAGACTGACGGAAATGAAGCTGCCAATCTGCACCATCGTCCCCTCTGCCTCCATCACCAACACTAACGCACACACCACATTCATTCAAGTCAATGTGGGTAAAGTGTCTTGTCTAAGGACGCAATGGTGTTTTTGCGAATGGCACCCCACTGTGGCACCTGGTATTCTGAGCGGTCTCCCATCCAAGTCCAATTCTAAACCTGCTTAACCTCTGAGACCAATAAAGTTTGTAAATTATAGTATACATGAATAAATATAAAAAAAAATAAAAAATACACATATATCATCTTCTGTAACAGTATTTTGGATTTGAATGTCTACCAAGTGTGTTCTAATAATGAAGCAAGCAATTGTTTAATTTATTTATTTATTTTCAGATCTCTGGTGCTTCTGTGGATGAAACCCTGGTAGCAGACGTGATCCTTTCTGTTCTGAAGGTGACTGTAACTAAACCAGCTCTGTACACTTGCCTGGCTCTCTAACAAGCACAGTGCTGGAGCCAACACAGTCAAAGCCACAGCCAGAGTCACTGTTGCAGGTAACTATAGTAACAATTTTGTGTGATCCATTCTACACTTTAGAAGATAGTTTCAGTATCAAGTCAACAACAACAGGCAGAAGTGGGTAGTACCGTACTCATTTACATTTACTTGAGTAAGTTTTTAGAGAAACCATACTTTTCGAGCAACATATTTTTGCTCCTACTTGAGTAATATTTTTAGTGAAGTAACAGTGCTCTTACTTAAGTAGAGGTTTTATTGACTCCACTAAGGTTGCAAATGTCAAATGGTGTATGTCATATATGTCAAACTCAGGCCTGGGGGCCAAATCTGGCCCACAGTGTAATTATATGTGGCCCGTGAGATCATATCAAATGTGCATTAGAGCTGGCCCATCGGTATACAGCACATGTACCACTAATACTAAAAATTAATGCTTTGCTAGTTTGCTGGCAATCAGTCAAGTCCGGCAAGTATCCCTTCTTTTCTGTTGACACTCATTAGCATCCAAGCTACAAGTCACCTCAGCCAAATTAGTAATATAGAGAGACATATACTTTATTTTACCTATTTAAATAAGTAATTTATAGTATTCATGTGTCTTTTATTTCAAATTTAATTTCTCATTTGTTTGTAATATCAAGCTTAATTTGTTCCAGATTTTGTGTTTAAGCAAAATTAAAGTTTCCAGATGAAAAGGTTAAACATTACATATCGGGTTCAGTCAATTTTTCAGTAAATATTGAGTTTGGCCCGTGAATTTGTCTTAGTTTTAAATTTTGGCCCAATGTGAATTTGAGTTTGACACCCCTCGTGTATGTTGACAAAATGATTTGAACATTTGTGTTTCTTGCACTGCTCCTTCAGATATTCTTTTGTTTTTTGAATTTCTGTGACTATCCTCTGAAAATACCAGATTTATGCATTATTTATTATTTTGTCCTTCCAATTACTTTGACCTTAAATTATAAATCAGAAATTACATCCCAACCACTATTCTTTATTAATTTACTCTTGCTTGAGTTGTACTTTTCCCAAATACTTATTTTACTTTTCAGTAGTTGAATTAACATATTTCTGGTTACGCTACCCACCTCTGCCTACGGTGCCCAAAAAACACATGTTTTGGTTTCCATGTTTGCAGTGACATTGACTTACACTCATTTCCTGAACATTAACCGTAATTACTATGTTCCTAAACTTAACCCAAACTGCAACATTCAAGATGCACTATGTAACTTTAAAGTGTCTGCCACCTGCTTGTCAAGAAGTGTCACTGCGTTACCTACAAAGTCCCACAGTATGGCATTTATTACTTATCTATCACCATGGAGACAAGCAGGTTAGATCTATGGAGAGATGAGCCTGTTTACTGTAAGAATGCATGTTTTCCTAGCTTTAATAATGTAGTGGAATAAATATAACTAAAGGCAATGCATACTGTGGAACATTACAGGCAAAGCAATTACATCTCTAAGGAGACAAACAGGTGACAGACCCACCATTAGAAAAGTTACTTAGTGCACATTTAACCTAAATTAACCCATATTTTAACTTAAAACCATGTTGCATGTCTAATGTCGAAGTATTTACCTTTTCGGGACAAAAGGTGTAGCAACAATCTTTTTTGTTGCGATGCTAAATTCATATCACATTCATTGTGTTATTCTTTGGGTGCTTCAGCTGTGGTCGCCCCATTTGCCCTGACAGCCAAAACCTACAGATCTCACCCCCACCCCCTCTGACCATGTGCCCAGGACACACTCACCTCCCTGGGTCATGGACCACACACACACACACTGGCCTCTTCTGGTCTGTGTGTCACTGTCCTCACTGAGCTGTATGACATGACAGACGCAACATGGCAAGTCGTGTCTTTAAGCTCAAACGTATAATTTCTTATCTAATTGATATGTTTTTGTTTTTTCTCCTGCCTCTTCAACCTGTGTCATCTGGATTCTGCCACTTCCCCATAGAGTGGAGGTAAGGTTTTGCTTAAGATGTACTCTGGTTTGCGGTGTGGATTTTCCATGAACTGCTCTGTCTAATTTGGGTTAGCGACTAATGCTATTTAAAAATGTCAAATTAAATAACTTAAGCTAATTTGTTCACAGTCACCACAAATGCATTGCCACAGTGGACTGGTAGTGCTACAGGGTTGTAATTTTCCCCTTATGTTTTATTATTTGGATTTTGCACACAGAAAAAAAAAAAAAAAAATAAAAAAAAAATAATAATAACATGCAAATAAAATACAAAGAAAACCACATTGTGCAGATTTCTATTTTTTTTTTTTATTGACAGGAAAAAAAAATTAAAATCTGTGTAATCCCTCAGTCGTCCAAGTATAATCCAAATTAAAGAAGAAGAATTCAAATCGGTCAACTGGACAAAGGTTTTTAAAGTAAAGTACTGATTTGTCGAATTTGAGTTAGCGACTAATGCTATTTAAAAATGTCAAATTGAATAGCTTAAGCTAATTTGTTCACAGTCATCACAAATGCATTGCCACAGTGGAGCGGTAGTACTACAGGGTTGTGTTTTTCCCCCTTATGTTTTATTGTTTAGATTATGCATTTAAAGAAAACACACACACGCATTTTTTTTTTTATTGACAAAAAAAAAAAAAAAAAAAAAAGAATAACTCAAATCTGTCAACTACTACTTAGAGTAAAGTTGGGCTGTTATCATGCTAATGTTTGTTGCTAGTGCATTACATTCTGAAAATATGCTTATAAACTGGTGAATAATTATGATGCTTGGAATGTGTTAAGAATAAGTTTGGATCACTGCAAACAATTTAAAACAATTTAGGTCTTTCATGTTTTTCAAAGAGAAGCCCAGACTTTATGTGCCAGCACCCATGCATTTATTCACTGTATGGGTTGGTTGAACTTGTTTAGTGTTTTCAAATGCATACTCATCATCCACAGAGTCTATTATTTATCAATTGGATCAAATTTGAATCTGAAATAAATCAATCTGACAAATTACCATGCACGTCATAGCAGGACTTGACGATGTACACATATTTTATGATGGTGCTGAACAATAGTGCTTATCTCCAAACATATTCAAACCCCGCCCTCGCATCTGGAGCTTATCACGGCAGCATGTAAAAAGTGTGACAGTGAGGAACAAATGATGGAGGAGAGCAAATGTACGGCCAAGCGAAGAGCTGACTGATTTACAGATAGACACATCTGGACTGGGAGAACTCACAATAAGACTAGTAAAGTGTGGGACAGGCAGACCAAAGCATGGATGGACAAGAGGTTCAAGCCACAGGGTTCATACTATTTCATGCACAAAGTTATATGCAGTTTCAAACCTGTACATGAAGTTTGTAATGTAAATACATGAGTGCAGTGTTTCTGGTATGTGCTCCACTGTTGGTATGTGGAATCCTCTGTAGTTGAAAGGAGTACCTGGAGTTGTGTTTTGTTTCATTCACACATGTTTGAGTAAACCTTTATTATTCGTTTGGCTACATCTCCAATGCTCAACATGCTCCGTTGCACCTCGTAATGTCATGTAGTTGGACATTCCAGGTCTGAAATTATCCAAATGTGTTTTAAACATGTGTGAATGAAACAAAATAGAACTCCTGGTATGTTGTATGTGATGAGGAAACAACATTATAACATAGACCAGAAAATAGTGTAACATTATAGTATTGAATCAATTTAATCCACATTTTTGTCCTCCTTTGGATTGATCCTTGTTTAGAACAGTGTGTAGTCCTGTTTTACACTGTGTTTAGCCCCCTATATCGTTTTAGACCTGGTTTAGATCTGCAAGTACTTAGAAGGTAAAATATTTTCTTAGGTGGTAGTTGGTGTAAAAAGTTTTAGAGCCACTGAATTAGTGATTTAACAAATTGGTCTCACTATATTGAGGTCAACTTAAACAATAGAGGCCTAACCTCCTGGGTCTAAAATCCATTGTTGTGTCTACAAATTTGATTTAAATTTCTTTCCAAATTGATTAAGCATATATCTATCTGGGGATATGCAATATAGACAGAAGAACATAATATGATGGACAGTGTTTTGATGAACCAATATGACAGATAAGCGACACTGGATACATTGGACACACTTAAATACTGTGTTTCAGATGACATCACAATTAATATACTTAAAATGCAGATTTTTGTTTTAAAATAGCCAGTTCTTGGGTCTAGTCACTACTTGAAATGATCTGTTACAACTTTCAAATGTGTGAATTTACTTTTTGAATACAATGCAATCAAGAAAATCTGGCTCTTACCCCATCTGGGAGTATGACATCATTACATACTAAAATCTAAACTAAATACAAGTTCTTGTAATGTGTAAATCGCATTTGCTGATATTGCAATAAACAATTTTGTGTTACGTTGTGCATTTCAGACATCATTACTTTTATGGGATGTCTTTGAAAATACTTTTTATGATCCAATTCTATAGAAACTTGACCCAGTTGCACAGAAATAACTTGTAACAATGAATAACCCAAGTGCAATATATTTTCTTCCAGACTCTACAAGGGGGTGACGGGCTACTGCAGTGCCTATCGTGGTGATGCGTGTCGGGGCATCCTTCGAGACGACTCCCTGGTCTTCTTTAACTCTTCTCTGTCGGACCCCGAGGACATGCAGGAGTACCTGGTGCAGAGCTCCTGGAACAACCTGGAGGGCCTCAGTACCACGTGCTCTCCGGCAGTACGATCCCTGCTGTGTCACTCCGCATTTCCCGACTGTAATCCCTCAGGCTTAGGACCTGCTCCCAAACCAGTCTGCAGGTGAGCGAAGGAAGAGCTGGCATTAATTTTATAATCTGGTGTTTTCGTTCTCTAGACCAATCAGAAAGCAGAATGAGCCTCACGTGAGTCTTTCATTTGGGTTGCCAGTTTCAATGCCGACATGCCTTGTTGTTTAAACTGATTCCAGCTTCCATCAGTACATATTGTTTTTGTGCATTTGGGCAGAGACTTAACCCACCTTGCCTCCAATGTAAATGTTCCGAGAGCTTTGAGACAGAAGAGAAGTGTATGTATAAATGTATGATAACATTTTTAGTATCTTAAAACATTATGATGTTATTTAATATGCAGGGTGTCCATAAAGTCTTTTTACTATTTAAAATATTTATTACAAAGGAAATTGATAAGATATCTTCAACAGACTGTATTTTTTTTTTTTTTTTTACCTCATTTAATACACCTGACTTACACAATCATTGTTTTCCTCAGATAAAAAGAGAAGTGGGCAGCCAAGAACATCTAACACTTTCCTTGTCTCCATACATTTCTTGTGCCATGCATGAATTGAGGGACATGATGGTGGATCTCTTCCATACTTTGTTCTGTAGTTTCGTTGAGTCTGCATATCCGATTTTGTCTCAATAAGCCATGATACACATTATGCCTTCTCAATACTCAAATACTCGAAATGCACTACACAAACCAAATGTGTTCAGCTTTAAACACCTAATATGTGATGTGTGTGTAACAGGGAGCATTGTCTGGCAGTGAAGGAGCTGTACTGCCATAAGGAGTGGCTGATTCTGGAGAGCAGCACCTCAGCACAGTCTGGGCTTTATGGTCCTCTCAGTGGACCTCTGTCTCCTCCTTTACACCTGCCCAACTGCCTGGCCTTACCCAGTCTGCACAGCAACCCCGACGCCTGCACACATGTTCCCTTTGTCGGTATGTAGTACGTCTTATTGATTTGCATGGATAATGGTCAATATGGTAATAATAATAGTACATTTTATTTGAGGCACCTTTCAAGACACTCAACATCACCGTACAACAATTCAAACTGTCTGTGTAATCCCTCAGTCCTCCAGGTAAAATTCAATTCTGTCAATTGGACAAAAGTTTTAGAGTTATGACGTTTCACTGCTCTTCTAAGCTGCTTCTTCAGTTCTGGTCAGATTGCTGGTGGACACTGCCTTCTATCTATCTAAAGGGAGGAGCAACCTACACTGAAACACATTTTGTTTCTTTACAGTTTCTGTGAGTTGGCTACGTCTATTGTGCTACACTAAGTCTGAACTGTGCCTGAGTCATATTTGCATAATTGTTCAGGTCCTAATGGGTGCTCTCACACCTATCAGCATACTGGCTATCACTGTTATTTTACTTTTTTTGATTTAGGTCAGACCTTAACATGTGTCTTAGTTTCAGTGCAGTTAGCTTTTCTCTTCAGATAGATAGAAGGCAGTGTCCAACAGTAATCTGACCAGAACTGAAGAATGAGCAGCAAAACATCTTCACTTTAGAACTTTTATCTAGTTGACAGAATAGATTTTATCTTTTGTTAACATTTCAAAATACAATAAAACAGTAGAGAAAATAGCTACAGTGAAATACATCATGTTAAAATGTTAAAAGATAAAGCATTAAAACATTTGCAAAGGGAGAGCAGAATCAGTTTGTCTGAACAAGTTAGTTTTAGGCAGGGATTTGAACTGGGTTATGAACTGGAGGGTTCAAATATTGAGTGAAAGGGAATTAAAGTAAACCAGAACTAAACCAAGACTACAACAGGACCAAACCAAGTCTACATCAACAAGTTTACAGACTACTACTGGGCTCAAACCAGGACAAAAGTGTGAACACACCCAATATTGCCACAATATGTACCACTCAATTACCTTTAAACTATACGCCAATGGTTTATATTCAGTACTATGAAAGTGCAATTCTAGTTCAAAATTGTACTTTTTTATCTTTTTTTTTCAGACATCAAGAGAAATGAAGTTACAGGTCAGTGATACCTTGCATTGACAAATTAGAATAATGTAATTTACTAGTTGTCTAACCTTTAGCATTCTTCCCTGTCTGTAACAGCGTTCTGCTACAATGACAGAGGGCGTTTTTACCAGGGGGATGTAAACGTGACCAGATCAGGAATACCATGTCAGGCCTGGAGCCAGCAGGTACTTTCAATGCTTATATGAAATGAAATACATTTTGCATTTGTATGGTGGGTGTTATGCTTTTAATAAGTGATGGTATTGTTATTGTTCACTTAAACTGTGGTACAAGAGCTGCTCCAGTTGGTACACATTCCTCTACAGTTTTCAATATTTATTTATAACTAGGATCCTGGTTTTGTGGAGACCTATTTTATAACACAGTTTCTCCCGATTATAGTACTGTTTTAAAGTACTCAAAAAGCCAAATATGTTCTTAGGTGGTACTTGGTGTGAAAACCTGAGAACCGCTGGTATTGTGTTATATATTGTAAATGAGGCAGGAGGCGTGCGTGTTGTTCTTAATTGCTTAGAGACTCAGACAATTTTTCAACACAAATTAGGGTGAACTAGATGAAGATGGAGATATATAATGACTAAGATATAACATAGTTGTCAGTGTTATTTGTACAGCTTTTTCATGGGTGCCCTGTTAAAATACAAAAACACAAAGAAAAACCATCCATCCATTTTCTTCTGCTTATCCGGGGGTCGGGTTGTGGGGACAGCAGTCTAAGCAGGGACTCTCAGACTTCCCACACCCCTGACACATCCTCCAGCTTCTCCGGTGGAACCCCAAAGCGTTTCCACGGCAGTCATGAGACATAGTCCCTCCAGTGTGTCCAGGGTTTTCCTCGGGCCTCCTCCCAGTGGGACATGCCCAGAATACCTCTCTAGGGAGGCGTCCAGGAGGTATCCTGAATAGATGCCCAATCCACCTCAGCTGGCTCCTCTCGACATGGAGGAGCAGCGGCTCAACTCCGAGCTCTTCCTGTGTGACCAAGCTCCTGTGACTGAGGCAAAGAGAAACTCCTCCACTTGACGCAAAGAAAACAACAACAACAAAACAAATAACTACATGAGTCGTTAGTTGCCCCAATGTATCCAGTTTTGCATGTCCTTAAAATGTATTCCATTTTATGGAAGCAAAATGACCAAATGTTTTTTGTTTATTTTTTTCATTTAAGTTCTAGTGTGGCCAGGCAATCATGAGATCTTGTATTAAAAGTTGCTGTATCAAACAAGAGATGAGGTGAGATATTCAGGCAGTTTGTCAAGTAGTGCCTTATAAATACAGTTTATACAGTGTTGTTCTCTTCTGACAGAGAGCGATGGCCAACCTACTTAGCTGTACCTTAAACTGTGTATATAAGGCATTAGCTTTTAGAGTCACTGAATTACCGTACAGCTGTGTAGCTTTCCCTCAGTATTCCCAAGATTTGATACTTACAAAAGGTTTTCTCAGCTGGACTGTGTTCGAGCATGAGTATGTGTAATAGAGAGTACAGCTTTGTAACAGCAACAATGCAAGTGGGTTTTACAGAAGAACTCATGTCACTAAAGACATATTAATAAATACATGGGGCATTTATAGAAGACAATGCATTTTGCTCTCAAGATAGCATACTTTCTTTCAGCTTTACAACTTAGGTAAAGTGTCATGCTTAAGTCATATATTGCTGGTCTCAGCATAACTGCTTTAAGAGGGGGCATTATGCAAAATTTACTTTTTGGAGCATTCTACTATGTTATAATATTATTCGCTCATCAAAAGCATGTCATAGGTCATCCATACATGTTTGAGTAAAAAGCCATCTCTCCCAGACCCTATTCAAACCCTCCCCACACTTAGCTGTTTGATCCTGTCCAACGCTCAACTCACAACAAGCTAATCTACCTGTCAATCACGCCCATCTGAAAATGGGCAGATTCACTGGGGACCAGACTCACATCTTTTTAAAGTATTGAAAAAGTGTGTATTCTGGATCCTATGCAACTATATGATAAGAATTCATCTCTAAGTGGTTGAACAAATAACTTCTGTGCAGTGGTGGAAGCTAACAAAGTAAAAGTAGCAAAGTACTGTACTTAAGTAGAATTTTTACCCATCTGTACATTACTCAAGTACATTTTACCAAAGTTTTCAAGTTTAAGCTTCGGCTTTGAGCAAACACAAATAAATACACAAAAGTCCTAAGAAAAATTAAGACATTGATTCGTATTGCAACTGTTGACCAAAATATGTATAATTTTAAAAACAATATCACTACATTTAACACTTTAATAAATTAACACTTGTGTGTGAAATACTTTTACTTTTTACTCTTAAAGTACATTTTTAAATGGGTACTTAAATACTTTTACTTAAGTAGATTTTTCATGTGATACTTTACTTTTATTTAAGTAACATGTTACCTCTGTATCTGTATTTTTACTTTACTTAAGTAACACAATTGAGTAGTTTATCCACCACTGCTTCTATGACATGTTATAGATGCAAACTAACTACTAAACTGTCTCATTTTAACAATAGTCTAGATTTAGTTCAATAGTCAATATTATCTCTTATCATCTATAATTTCTTCAGCAAAATACCGTTACTCCATGAAACCCTCCATAGGCTCAAACACTTCCGTTCACATTACAGTCCATGTGTCTCCTCTCACCTTCCGACCATAAAGGATGACACTTCTGAATGCTTCTTCACGGACGCTTGCACTTTCGCATTTAACCGCCCAATGTTTTCCCCCGCAAACTTGACTATGTATACATATGTCTTAAGTGCTAACATGTGCTAAGCCCTTTTTTTTTTTTTTTTTTTTACTGCCAGGACTGCTCTTACTGCTCCCCTGCACTGGCTTTTCGGGTTTGTATGCCAGGTCAGCAGAGACGAAGGGATTGGCTCTGCTCACATCCTGGTTCTGGAAGCAATTAGCCTTCACACGCATACTCAGCACAGAACCCCGTAGTGTTAGCAGCCCCCGAGTAGGACATGAAAGTCACCCAACATTAAGGTTCTATTATGCAATCCACAATTAGACCCAGGCTAGTCAGACAAGTCGTTCAGCGCCGGGTTAGATGTTCCCAGTTCCCAGTCATGAATCGTGAAAGTTGCGTTGGTGCGTAAAACTAAAAAGAATGAAAAGAGTAAAGATTTAATATGTGCTAAAATGGCCACACATGATCTTGTAATGTTGTTGGCGTAGTTTCAAATATAACAAGGAATGAATTAGGGGAGCACTATGCGAGGCACATTTTGGCAGCTGCAGTTGGCTCTATTCACAACAGCACCCGGCAAGCTCACTGTTGGCGTCACTGCTTCCTGTCCAATTGTATCTTTATGAGGTTTTCGCAGAGTCATGCTAAAATGAATAAATATTTAAAGAAAAGGCAATGGACAGAGAGCTGTGGGTGGATAGGGATATTGCATTATGATGTTGAACCACAATAAAAGAAATGAACAGAATTGATAGCATAATACGAGACAGACCTTTAAGTTATTGAGTCACTTATTCCACTTAAAGCCAGGGCCGGCCCAGCCTATAAGCGGAGTAAGTAGCTGCTTAGGGCCCCAAAGCCACGAGAGGGTCCCCAAGAGCCCATACATGTGTACTGAAAATAATATAATATGTAAAGTTATACTAGAAACAGTGCTCAGGTTTTTACAGCAGCCTAAATATCCCTCTATAAAGATTACATTTGTTGTTTATATATATTTTTGGTCATATAACTAAAAACACAATTGGACAATGTGATGAGATCATGGTCATAATGTTGTCAAATATGAGTCACCAATAGCTGAGCCCAGGTACATCCACTGTCTAAGAGCCCAGAGACACATTCTGCTTAGGGCCCCCTGAAAGCTAAGGCCGGCCCTGCTTAACGCAAAGACATTTTACAGTTTTGTAAAAGCTATTGTAACTAATGTAATGAGTCTGGGTGATATTACTTATCTCTTGCATGGTGGAAAGCATCTCAGTAAACTTCCCAAACTTGCTCATGAAAGCCAAATTATGGCTTTCTTGAGCCCTCCTGTGGCAAGGTAAGACAATGCAAGTTTATTTGTATAGCGCAGTTTATACACAAAGTAATTCAAAGAATAAGAAAGAATCACAAGACAAACAAATCAAAACATAAATAATCAAATTACCATTAAAACAGAAGAGTGCAGAATAAAAACCTTGCAGTCATATGCACAGCTAAACAGAGCTGTTTTGAGCCTGGATTTATACATTGTCAGAGTAGAGGCCTGTCTCACATCTTCGGGAAGACTGTTCCAGGTTTTAGCTGCATAAAAGTGAAACACTGATTCTCCATGTTTAGTCCTGACTCTGGGCCCCAACAGGATCCCAGTCCCTTAAGTCTAGAGCAGTGGTTCTTAACCTTTTTGGAGGTACCGAACCCCACCGGTTTCATATGCACCTTCACCGAACCCCTCTTTATTGAAAAATAAAATATGATTTTTTTCTAATTCAAGACATAAGTATGTTTTACTGGTCACAAAATGAACCATGCATTAACATCATTGTGTTCAAAGAACAAAACCAATACAGTGCATGAACTCACAATAAATTACATATTTACCTTTTCACAGAGTAGCCTTTTCATCAAAATTTGGCTCTCTTCACCTTGAATTCAGCAAGCGTTGTGTCCTTGTATTCCCCATCTCCATGCAGGTTAAGGAGGTGTTCCTTTAGTTTTGCCGGTACTAGACTAGAATTGCTTAACTTGGCATTTCAAATCATGCAGACAGGACGCTGACTCCCATCACGTTCCGTTATATATGTGAAGCCATGTAGTACATATTCATCTGATCACTTTCTTTTTTTGCTTTTTTTACATAGTTAGTATGGATTAAAATAATAACCCTTTAGCATCGGATGCTATCACTGCCGATAGATTCTCGGTTCCGGACTTTCCATCACCGTAACTCCGCCACCAATTATGCTTCATGTAAATTCAAACAGCATCTCAAAGCAGAGGCATCGGGCTCTTTAAATATGTTACTGTCCTTACGGTAACGTGCTTACGTCACCCTCGAAGACGACCAATCAGAGCGCAGTTGTCGCCGGGATCCTCCCAGTCAATGCCGGGGCATCACTCTGGCTGTGTCTCATGCCGTGTGTCATGCCGTGTCTCAATTCACCAAAGTGCCCTTAAATACACCGTTCGAACGGTGCATTTAAGTTGGGCGGGTACTTTGATAGACACATTGAATGGTGCATTTGTTGAACTGGGACACGGCCGGCATCTGGAGACGCTCGCAGTTCGCGAATCATAGGAGTCAGGTGCTCCACCGAACCCCTGAGACTGACTCACCGAACCCCTAGGGTTCGATCGAACCCAGGTTAAGAACCACTGGTCTAGAGTATGAAATGGTTCATATGGCACTAACATGTCGGAGATGTACTTTGGTGCTAGGCCATGAATGTGGTGGATTCAAACAGACGTGTCGTCGTTCTCCTCTGCGGAGTTGCCCTGAGTCTGTTGTAGCTAGCACCGACTTTGTCCGATTGTGGAACCTCAAGCTCTTCTTTAGGAGTAGCGTTACCTTGTTTATTGAGCTACAGCAAGTTCATAAGCTTTGCAAGAAATAGTACAGTATATACTTTAGAGTATATACTGTTTAGAGGACTTTACTTAAAAGTCGTAAAATGTGGACACATAAATGGACGTCCGCCTGGGTGATATTACTTTTTAAAGACATTTTTTGGGGGATGACAGCTATAAAGCAAATTCAAGGCAGTTTTATCTGATCAGAGACTGTTATTTGAGAACCATATGGAGCCAACTCCTTTAGACAGTTTTTTGTTTGTCATGGTTCAACATCAGAGAGATAGAAGGGACTAAAATGGGCTTTGTTTTTTGATAATTTTCTACACATTTCTTGCCCTAGGAGTATACTGGCAGAGCAGCAGATAGTAGGCAGTCAGTGGGATCAATTCCAATTTAGTGGGTGAACAGCTCTAGACTTCCAGAGACTCCTCATGAGAGCTGGTTCATGATATAGTACATTTTAGTGTTAAAATAATGTATGCAGGCTTTATTTGAGCCAATAGATTATATCCGCAAGCAATATAAGGAGAGTTCATTTGAAAGACAATTGTTTTTACGATAATATTTGTAGAAGATTATGCAAGCAGTTCTAATCTGAATAGACATATATGACCAAAGTAATACCTGTACAAGCCTGTCCAAGGACTCAGATACTTCTTAAAGTGCCCATATTACTTACATGTTTCTTCATCATAAACATACCTGGAGTTGTGTTTTGTTTCATTCACACATTTAACACACAAATCCTGCATATTTAGGCTGAGTTCTTCTCTCAAACAGAAAACACTCTGTTCCACCTTGTGATGTCATATGGTAAAACAAGGTTTACTGTGTTTTTAAGTCCATACACCTTCACTAGTATCTAAAGTTTTTGTATCAATTTCAGCCCTGGATTTGCCCATCTCTACTGAACTAAAAGGTTTCTGGTGAAAGCTACCACTCCATGACGTCACAAGATGGAACGAGCATTTTGAGCTTTGGGGATGTAGACAGACTAATAAAGGGTTACTCAAACATGTGTGAATGAAACCAAACTCAACCCCGGGTATGTTTTTGATAAAGTAAGAACAGTCTAATGCGGCTAAAAGCTCACAAGACTCAATTGTGCGTAATATAGGACCTTTGATTTACATCGCTCCTCTTGCCTAATCTCTGCAATGGGGTTCTAAATGGTGTTATTACAGGAGAAACAGGCCCTTATCCCCACTTTGAACGCTCATGATTTGTCTCCACTAGAGTCTGGGTTTACTCAGAAAATACAGTGACATCATACAGTGCAAGAACCTTTAGCTGCTACCAGGAAGTGCCACAGACGGCTGCTTATTCACATAGGAGGAAAAGTGAGCCTTGTTCAACACTGTAGCTTTATTTGGATGATTAAGAGCCAGGCCAGCATCAAAGTGTTAATTTCCTCCTTTAAGTGTAATAACATAGTGATGTAGATTGCAGAGACTTTTTCCACACTGATGGTCATGGCTGAAATACTGCTGCAGTTAGATTTTTCTCAAACTTTGTAAATGGTGTAATTGAAAGAAAATGTTGAATGTCCCAAGCCGTCATGAATGAGTTAGTTAGAGTATTTCATATTGCCTTTCTAAGTTTGTAAAAAAAAAATATATAAATATACTGCATCAATGTATAAATTGAAGTACATTTGTATTTACAACATTTGTCACCGGAAAAAAGTCGGTCACACCCTCTGACATTTCGTTGGACCGCCTTTAGCTTTGATTACGACACTCATTCACTGTGGCATTGTTTCAATAAGCTTCTGAAATGTCACAAGATTTGTTTCCATTCACTGTTGCATTAATTTTTCACCAAGATCTTGCATTGATGATGGTCGAGTCTGACCGCTGCACAAAGCCTTCTTCAGTACATCCAAAGAATTCTCAATGGGGTTAAGGTCTGGACTCTGTGGTGGCTAATCCATGTGTGAAAATGATGTCTCGTGCTCCTTGAACCACTCTTTCACAATTTGAGCCCGATGAATCCTGGCATTGTCATCTTGGAACATTCTCATGCCATCAGGGAAGAAAAAATCTATTGATGGAATAACCTGGTCATTCAGTATGTTCATGTAGTCAGCTGACATCATTCTTTGAGCACAGACTGTTGCTGAACCTAGACCTGACCAACTGGAGGCGGCTTGTACTTATTTGCTGAGTTAAATCCAGGCAGGGAGCGACTTTTTTTTTGTCCATGCAGTGTATTTGTTAGTAACTGGATAAGTGACTAGTTAACGTTAGCAAATAGCCCAGGTTCGACTCCACTTGGGGCCTTGCAGCTTCCAAGTTTCTGTCCGTATCTGGGTGTGTTTTCTTCGGGCACTCCGCTGTCCTTCATCAACCTAGAACATGCAGAACAGGCATTGAGGGATGGGTCAAATGCAGAGGATGAATTGCCCCCCCCTTAACTGTTGTGTACCAAACTCCTATATAAGCCAAAAAAACACCTAAGGCAGAAAGCTCCACACTCAGACTATCCTATTTAATCTATGGATGAAAAAAAAAAAAAATCCAACTCCATTTGTGTAAAGATAACGCTATGCATATCATAGAAATCACAGAGCATTTGAAAACATGTGTTTCCTTTTGTTCTACCCTTAGATATTCCATAACATTTTACATTCTGACCGCATGCCTCCTGCAGAGCTCACCTAGACTCACTGAGCACACCTGCTTTATATGTGACGCCATAAATCATCCTTGCATTCTGTTATACTGTGAACTCTGGCATAACTGAGTCCAAGGTCACACTTTACCCAGAAAACACATGTCAATAATTTTATAGTAAAGATAAAATATTTGGCAGAACACAACCATGACATTTCAGCCATATGGTCTGTACTGTACACAAGTGGCTAGACACGATATTGTTTCTTTACTGTGTTGTTGAGATTTTTTTTTTTTTTTTAACCCCTGTATAGATACATTGTATAAGTAGCTTTTAAGGTAAGTAGTACTGTGTGCTTTCCATGTCTAATTATAAAGCAGTTTATCTTATGAGAATCAGGAAGTGCACTGTTAGCATGGTAGTTGTTGTTAGCATTATCAGGATGACAAAACTCTGCTCTAGCCTCTGAAAGTTGAAACACTTTGTGGTCAATAATTAGGATTCCTGGAATGGATAAGTAAGTGAGCAATACTTTTGGACCACTGCAAAAAAAATAAAATAATAATAAAAAATAAAAATAAAAATAAAACAATAATAATAATAAATACTACTACTACTACCAATAATAATAATAATAATAATAATAATAATAATAATAATAATAATAATAATAATAATAAATTCATCAATAAATCAATAAAATAATTATTAAATAATAGTTTTCATGTTTTGAAGACAGTAAAAATCTGGTACAGCACATTTAGGTAGAAGCATGAACTATTGTTTACCCAAGGAGTGCTAATTATTTGTACAATCTCAAGTGTATGCTTGGTCTATTAGAACAGTGTTAAATTGGACCGCAGCCCTGTGGGAAATGATGCACGCTATGAGTGAATCGGTGCAGCCCATCTCTCTGCTCTGCTCTCGGGGATAGTCTCCTTCTGATGAGTATCTTGACACACAAAGAAAGAGCCAGATGTTCAGTATTTGAGCTGGCTCGGACGCTCTGAAAATAAGCAGACAGCTCTCAATGTCCGTCACAATACACCATTTTACAGTCTGTGGTACAAGTGAACTTTAACTGTACTGTGAACTCCACACTGGGAGACTTTCAAGTACACAGGTGGATAGAGTGGGTCGTCAAAAATCATACTCACGTAAGAGTGCTCTTCAAAATAATATAACTGAAGAAGCACAGAGTAAATATGTGGACGTATCATTCTAAATATGAATAGAACATTGAAAATGAAAGTGTTATTGACAGAAATAAAAGTATATTAAAATACCTCTTGCCATTTGGATAATTCAAAAGCAGAGAGCATCTCTTTGTAGGGGCGACTGTAGCTCAGTTGATAAAGTGTCCACTGAACCACAAAGGTTGGCAGTTCAAATCTCACTCTCGACATAAACATCAGTGATTGAGCAGCCATACCCGCTGACCAACAGGTTGGCGGGGCAATTCCAGCTCCTACCGATGAATGCTGTCATTGTGTCCTTGGGCAAGACACTCAACCCACCTTGTCCCGAGTGTCTGTGTAGACTGGTGTATAAATGTGTGTGTGTGTGAATATGTGAGGTTGCTTTATGTAAAGAGCTTTGAGTGCCTTGAAGGTGGAAAAGTGCTGTATAAAAATGTGACCATGACCATTTACACACTATGCCTATGAATAAATCCATGAAATGTGTACTCAACTGGAAGAAGCAAAGGACTGTACACTGTTAACAGTATATTATCACAGTGGAGTTTTTACCTCGTACAAAGTAGTAGTTCAAGAAACTATGTATGAGTAAAAAAAAAAAAAAAAAAAGTTATATGGAAAAACTACTACTAAGAGTAATTGTAAGAGAAATGTCTGGATGTAACATCTGACTTATGAGTTGAATGTAAATGGAGGAAAAATGCTAAATAATACACAAAATCTGGTATTTTCAAAGAATAACAAATTAAATAATATCTGAAGGAGCAGTGCAAGAAACACAAATCTTCAAATAATTTAATATTGTCAACATCAAGCTTTTGGCGGTTACAGACTTATTCACAGGGACAAGATAAGATAAAACCTCAACTCAAGAAGGAGTACTATTCCAGTATAAAATATATCACGCAGTTAGAAGTAAATGTGTTTGAAAACCACAGAACCTACAAGCATAATTTTATTTTAAAAGTTTGTTAGTAAATGTAACTGAGTACTCCCCACATCTGTTCAAATATGAATCCCATTCTTTAAGCAGGCGATCATTGTTTAACTTTTGATTGAGATGGGAGTTCCATGAGAAGTCCAAATCTGTCCATCTAAATCTGCTGGGCTGAGCTTTTGGATTTCTGAGAAAAAAATTAGCACTTTGTCTGTTCTAAGAATATAACTAAATCTAAAAAAAAAAAAAAAAAAAAAAAAAAAAAAAATGAAAGTGTGATTCCTACTGCCCACATTGGAAAGAACGACTTTTGTTATAACAATATTATTCCATGTGTGTTTAAGATTAACCAATTAGCGCTGTAGCCAACCGAAATAAAGTTAAAGTGGATCCCAAACAGATTCCGTTATAATTCTTCTTAAAACTTTAATAGAGAAATATTTGTACTTCTGATTGTAATACATGATGTCGTCCTGTAGGAACCACATCAACATCGACTGTCTGTGGATGTCATTCCTGAATTAAAGGGCTCGGAAAACTTCTGCCGGAATCCTGGAGGCATCAGTGAGAAACCCTGGTGTTTTACAACCAATCCCAACATCCGCTGGGAGTACTGTGCTGTGCCCCAATGTGGAGAGACTGAGAAAGGTGTGAATGGTACTACCGACACACGAATAGTATTTTGTATGTTGAGATACCGCATTCAGACAGAATATCACATATGGCCAGTCTCATGGCATCGCTGCCCATGTCAGTTTCAGACCAAAGTTATTTGTATTGCAAGGTTTCAAATGACATCAAATCAGTATTGTAAAAATGCAGATTTCTGTTGTAATACAGTGAGTTCTTGGGTCTAGTCACTAATAGAAATGATCAGGTTCACTACGTGTCACTTTATCGTTTGGATATTTAATGGCAAAGTACAAAGTAATCAACAACAAAAAACTGTCTCTTGCCCCCCCATCTGAGAGTATGACATCATTATTTTCTAAAACCTGAAAAGCACCAATATTACTCTCTAGACCCTGCTGGATATGTAGGTGCCATTGCTTTGTACTCAGGTAATTAGAAGGTTTGGGAAGTTAGTGATTCCAAACCTTTCTCCCAGCAACTCCTATTTTATCTGTGGATACTTTGGGGACCCTTAACATCCTTCTTCCAGAAACGATTGTCTTTTAAGGAAAGCTATTTGTTTTCTGGTTAATAAAGAAGTTATAGAACAGTACTGGTTATAACACACCTTATAGAAGCAATTAGTTCTGTAGATTATTATTGTCGTTTACAGCAATACAGTTGGGTTCAAGGCAGCGTCCAGCAAAGCAGAGTCAAGTGAGTAGTGTCCTAAGCGATATCTGAAACAGAGTCTAGTGCAGAGTCTAACAGGGTGAGACTGTACCAGTGTTTTATACTGCGATGTCGTACAAGGTGAGTGTTTTATAACCCTCTCAGTGTGGGGGGGGGTCACACATTCCTGAGATGAGATGGGCCACAGATAAGAAATGTGGCTTTAACCAAAATGACCAGAACAGTATCTTCCCATACTGTGATATGGCCACTGCTGAAAACAGAACTTGTATATTGTCCTTTATCAAAATTCACACAGTCTAGTCTCGTACCTCTTTTCTAAGAACCCCTGGAGAATCTCCCCCTGTCAGTCTTTGGGGACCCAAATTTGGGTCTTGACATCGAGGTTGGGAATAACTGACCTAAGTCTTATTGACATTGGCAGTTCTATTTTCCCAAAAACCTTAGAAAAATACTTTGCTTATCCAGGTTACCAGTGTCTTAAAAGTATATAGCTTTGTTAAATGTGTTTCACTGCTCTGTTTACGGTTGTAGATGAGGTTTGCTGTGGAAAAAAAAAAAAAAAAAAAAATTGTAAGTTATTCAGTTGGTAAGTAAGTAAGATAAGTTTAGAGACATCAAAAAGTCCCAGTATTTCTTCTGCAATATAAAAGCAAATAAAAATATGCAAGGTGGGTTCAAGTGTTGTTTGCCATTTTTAAAAGTCATTAGAGGCTTGCAGTAATGTTTTCAAAAGCCTAATGTATTTTACTGCAATCAAATGTATTTTACCGCAATCAAAATATGCTTCCATTCCTCCTTGATAAAATCCACTTGACATTATTAGCTGTAGACGATGGTCACAAAAAGAAAGACAGACTTTTTGACAATTTTTCAAAACGGAGATAGAAAATGAAACTTTCAAAAGCAACTTATTGTCAGTGAAGCTTTTGCATTTCAGAACACCTAGTTAAATGTGTTGAACATTAAAAGCATACACATCTTGTAAATGATGTATCATTATGTTTTGTAGTAGTGCAGCCGGACCCGTCTCCCCCTCGGCTGATTCCCCCCTTCCCCCCGGTGACCACCAACTCCCCGACCTACTCCATGTCTGTCATAGTGATTGTCATGACGTCACTGGCAGCTGCGGTCATCCTCACTATGCTCATACTGGCCTGTCACCGACGCAGGAAACATTGGAGGAACCGGAAGAGGTACGCGGAATCATTCTTGTAAACTTTTTTATGTATCCACTGTGGGATGGCCTCTGTCTCACTTCAAGTCCCAGATTGAATTATTGAAATGGATTTGTGTGCTCGGCCCATATTTGTTCTGGTCTCCAAACCACTTTAAAGGACACATGTTATGCATTATTTGTATTGTTATTGGCCTTAAAACATACTCTTGACTACATTTATACTTGAGCATTTAATGTTTTAAAACTTAAAATAACGGCTTTGTAAAGAACCAAACATTATTTTCTTATTTTGGTACTCCTCATAATGGAATTTGGTGTAGGGCTCCGTCTACTGCATAGGTGTTTTTTGCCTTTGGTAATTCCCTAATATTGGGAACATACCCCAAAAGGTACATAAATGCACATAGTAGTAATGAATGCCAATTTCAAGGCAGAAAGACTTAGAACAACTCTAATTTATGGCCTTAAAAGGTTCTACCTGTGACACAACAATATTGGCAAATTCCAAACCAAGTGCTTATTGACGGCTCAGGGGGAGCAGACTTACTGCACTTGATTCATCAGACAAGCGTGAATGCTTTGTTTTTGATGAGAGGACTAGGCTATAACATAGTTAAAAGCTCAACAAGTATTTTTTGGCATAATATTTGTCCTTTAAGTATTAATAAAAAAATATTGTGATTAAAAGCAATTCAAGCATGCAATTAAAAAAAGGTAATTGCTGCTTACCTAGTTATCATATTTGTATGTTTACTTTGTTTTCCAGAGTAATGGAGACCCCGACACTGACCACCCTGCCCTCCGAGCTCCTGTTGGACCGTCTTCACCCAAACCCCATGTACCAGCGAGTGCCTCTCCTGCTCAACTCCAAACTGCTGGCCCTGGAATACCCCCGCAATAACATCCAGTATGTCCGGGATATTGGAGAGGGAGCCTTCGGGAGGGTTTTCCAAGCTCGGTGAGTGAGTGAGCGCACAATAGAACACAAGTGTACAGTGTAATACTGAGAATGCTCTGACCCAGTGAAGGCCTTAGACAAGGCCAGGCTGCTCGTATACTGAGAGCTACTGCGTCATTTACACAGTGACACGGTGCAGTGCATGCAGGTGTCGCTTTCAAATGTCAGCGTGGCCCTGGAACAATCTGGTATATAGGTCAGAATTATTAAGCAAAGTCGAATTGTGTCAGCTTGGGAAGTTTATAAAAACTGATAAAACTTAGGGTTACATTAATGGAAAGAAAGTATGCTCAGAACTAAATGGTGTTATGAACATATTTGAGTGTAGAAATGCTTAGGATGAGTTATTTCTGAGCACACATACAATGACTACCTCGACAAAAGTAGTAAAAGTAGGGCTGCTACATTTAATCATAATAATTGATGCTACTAGCAATTATCATAATGGTATTTTAATAGCAACTGTTAACTGGACTAGACTGTTAAACACATGCCTAACAACCCTTTATAACATATGATGACATTATTTAAAAAAAAAAAAAAAAAAATAAAAAGAATACAAAAATACACAAAAAAAAAAGAAAAAGAGAGAAAAAAGTAAATAAGAAAAATTCCTGACCAATCAACTACAAAAATAAATAAGTAAGTAATATATAAAAAAAAAAAATAAATTAAACAATTTTAAAAAATGCAGCCTTAGGTAAAAGCTTAAAAAAATAAATTTAGCATTTCCTTTCTGGAGATAGAAGGTTAAAACCATACTTTGGAACATTCTAAATGAAGATAGATCAGTCTTATGTCATACTGTGGAAGATTATAACCAAAGGGACATTTCCACGGAAACAAACTGGTGGACCTCTTCCAGGCCAAATAAGAGTTAGGTTTGTGGAGATGGAAGCCTGCTCACAGTAAAGATACATGTTTTTCAAGATTTTCAGTTAAATAAACACAACCAAATTGAAACGTATTTATTTTATGGCTAATACGTTACATACTGTGGCTTTAAGTTATTTGTATCTTGAGGTAATCTATAATAGCAGGAAAAGTATCTGTAGCTGATTTCGTGTCCTTTTGTTTTAGTTTTCCGACTCACTAGTTCTTTGTCATCTTTAGTGATTTTAGTGAAAAGCAGACATTTTACCAAACAAACAAGTCAAAAAAAACATTGAGAAATGCCTTTGTAGCCAATTCAAAACACATTTTTAATATAGTCTACAGACTCTACACGTGTTATTGCCAAACGTACTGCAACGAACATGCAATGCGAGCACTTTATTTCCACGCTTCCAAGCTTTTCAAGTGCGAGAGGTAGCAACACTGAAGCTCAACAAGGTGAACACAAACGGACCTAGAAAATGTCATGAACAGAACAGGACAAGTGCAGTACATGTCCTGTATTCTGATCTGAGGCTGGTCCAGCTGCTAATACTTGAGAAGTGAGGGGTAGAATGGTGTCACATATGGACCCTCTGGGAACAGTGCATTCAAACACATGGTGCAGTGTGACTTTGATGAGGCATATTAAAATAGTCCCCTAACACTTCAAGGCTCTGTCCTACATAAAGATTTAAAGAGATGGGAAGAATAAATAGATCTGTACCAATGTGCTTCAATGTACAGTATGTAACTTTCTGAAGGTGGCACATCACCTGCATGATTCCATGGAAATAGAAAGTTCAAACCATATTTCAGGACATTCTCCGTGGAGATAGATACGTTTTATGCAGTGCTGTAGAAGTTGAAACAAATAAAAGGAGGTCCTAATCCAATTAAGCTAACTGAAGGTACTTATCTGTCTGAATCTGTGTGACTAAAGTTTGACTGTAATCAAGCTTTGTTTTAACACAATCTGACTATAAAGAATTGTCTTAAAAGTCACTCTCACATATCATTACAGTCCAATGCTAGATAGAATTGGCCAAAAGCTTTTTTTTTTTTTTTTTTTTCCAGTTAGTCTAAAGTAGTTACTCTAAACTTTTTTTTATCTTTTTTTTTTGTTGAAAATCGAAAATCTAAACAAGACCGTGAATGCTTGTATTGTATTGTATTTTTTCCATTAAAAAACAATCAGGCTGTGTTTGCTAATGTGTGCATTGTGTCACCATGGTAACGGCCGAACGTTCCACCACAGACATACATGCAGGACGCCCCAGCATGATGTCACAAGTATAAATACAAAAAGTCTGTTCATTACTGACTACTGTCTTCACTTCCCCCATATGAATGAGCTATCACCGCATGTACTTCTGCCTAAAGTCAATATACATCAACACTGCAAGTGTGAATTTGTTCCTCTCAGGAGACGATACAGGAAGAAACTATCCTCCTACTGATGTGTACCGTATACTGGTTTCCTGGATTTGGGAATGTTATTAAAGAAAACACTCAGTTCTATTCTAGCACTTTATAGCTCAAAATCTTGACTAATGTTTCTTTCAGGGCTCCGGGCCTGTTGCCAATGGAGTCATTCACGATGGTGGCTGTGAAGATGCTGAAGGAAGAAGCATCGGCCGATATGCAAAATGATTTCCAACGAGAAGCGGCGCTGATGGCCGAGTTCGACCATCCGAATATTGTCAAGCTTCTAGGTGAGTTGTGACGATATCAAATAGCTGTCTTGGTGAGAGCCAAAATTTGTTGATATCTATAAACATATTTTTGAATCTATGGAATGTCCTGGATAATAAGTCTGCTGATCCCGATTAGGGTCCAGGTTAGGTTGGGTAAAATGTCAAATTGCATTTAGATTTACATGTTTTAATAATATGCTTCGGTTCAAAGGTCACATTTTAAACACGTCCAGAACAACTGACAAAAATAAAGAAATATGAAATGACAAAGTAAATCAAGAATCACATTTCAGATATAATATTTATTATTATATAAGTCATGACAAGGCCAATAAATGGAAGAAAAGTAGCAGTTACGTCCTTTTTGTCAAAATTTAAACTAATTACAGTTTTCTAGAATATAATATATGTGCGTTGTACTTTTTAAAAATTTACCAAATAAACATACGAGCACCTCTCAGCTTCTTTGCTAAGTTGAAAAAAATGATTGTCCCACTATATCGTTAACTATACATTTTACCTGTGCCGATCTATGAAAACATCCCCCAATATTTCTGATATTAATAGCAGTGATATATTTGCACATCCCTACATCTGTGTTTTGCATGCAGACATTCCCAAGACCACTGTCATATCCTCAGAGTGTAGTTTTCAGCGCAAAAACAGATGTAGGCAAACTGAATTTAAAGGCATAAATATTTGCCAAGACAAGCTCACGAGAAAGATATTAGCAATCACTGCACTTCCTGCTACTGGTTTGAACCTTGAGCTCACTTGACCCTTAAACTGAAATGGAAATTCTTGGAAACCTATCAAACTCAATAGATGAGCAATGAATTAAAGGGGATTTTATTGCTCTATTTTCTGATCTGTGTTATAACGTTGTTTCCTCTTCACTAGCATATTGAAAGGATATTGATACATATTGCATCACAACATTAAAGCCCTATACTGGATTTTTTCCCATGTTTTTGAGAAAAAATGTGTCCCTGTAAAGATATATTGTATAATGTAATTGTATATTGTCGGGGGCGACAGTAGCTCAGTAGGTTGAGTGTTTGTCCACTGATCCGAAGGGTGGCGGTTCAAATCCCGCTCTCTACATAAACATCATTGGTTGAGTGGTTAATCACTGACTTGAAGTTGGCGGTGCAAATCCAGCCCTCACAGATGAATGCTGTCGTTGTGTCCTTGGGCAAGACACTTAACCCACCGCGCCCCCAGTGTCTGCGTACAACTGGTGTATGAATGTGTGTGTGAATGGGTGACTGGTTCCTTGTTGTAAAGCGCTTTGAGTGCCTTGAAGGTGGAAAAGCGCTATATAAAGATGTGACCATTTACCATTTACCATTTATAAGCAGCTCTTGAGCTCAAAATATGTCTGCATCTAATCAGAAAGCATTTTAATGTCAGATAATCAGGAAGTGTGTGTTATGCTAGTTGTTGGTAGATTTCCTAGTCTCTGAAAAATGTGAAAAGTGCTTATAAACCCATTGCGGTGAATAATTAGGACGCTCGGACTGAATAAGGGGAGGAATAACTTTCGACCACTGCAAACCTTTTAAAATGAACTAGTTCTGCTTTTCACGTTTTTACGACAGAAAAAGTCAGGTATAGCGTTTAACAGAATATCAAAATAGATTAATAACCAATCTAAAAGTATATTGCCATTTTGGAAGCAACTACATAGATTAAATAGGTGCTTTTATGGTTTCGTGTTTTTTATACAACCTAAAACTAGTGAATTTCCACAAAAAAGAAAACTATCCTTTCCCCCAAATTAATATGAGGTGCAGTTGAGAAAATGTTGACAACCCATTACCTAACTCATTTAAAACTACAGTAGCTATAGTAACTCTCAAAAGAGATTCCACGATCATTGGTTGGGGTATTTTGTCTCATGAACGTAGACTAGCCCACACAATCAAAACATTGATTTTGCGATGATCTAATCCCTTCTCCGAATTAGCTATTTCCAATTTCATCCTCTCACAGCTGCATTTGACATCCTTTATATAGCACCATTGAATCCTTGGATCAGTGTACTGGCTCCAGAGTGGAAAAGTGTAAAAACAGAAGGAGAAAACACAGGATGGACATTGTTACCGGGGTTACTGGTCACCATTGTTCAGTTAATCGCTAGAGCTGTAGACCTTTAGTCGTTTATTCGATTCATCGGGCAGTGCTGTTTTAGTCGAGCAACATTTGTAGCAACAATCTACCCTCAGAATAACCCTACCTGGAACTAGTTTAATATGAGGAACATTTCTTCAGCCCACACAGCTGCTTTTGACATATATAGCATCTCCGAATCCCTGGATCAGTGCATTGGCAAATGCAAAAACAGATGTAGGCAAAGAAAATGAGATCTGCATGGTTGAAAACAGGTTAGTAAAAACGTGGTTGTAGCTGGTACTGTTTTTAGTAGCGTATCTATTCTAACCAACCAAGGAAATATCAAATAACTCATTAATGTTTTTTTTTTCTTTAGTAATCTAGAAACTGCCAGTGACACAAGAGTTGATTCAATTATTACACTAATTATGACGCTAATACTACACCTCAAATACTGTGTAAAAATATACCATGAGCCAAGACTGCATATGTTATTAGATCTTAAAATGGAGTCTTGGTGTTTTGTAATTTTAGCAGTGGGTCAAAACTCTTCATCTCGCTGTTGACCTTTTGTTGAGGCAGCTACTGTTGAAGTGTGCTCTTGTTTCTCTTGGTCATGCATGGGATACACATAGGAACCATAATTAGACAGCGTTTCCCGGGGGGACTGACATATACGTAAACCCCCAAGGACGGAACGTTTAACACTGATGACCTACAACTTTGCTATTTGTGGTAATATAGTTGTTTACATGTGTACTCTTAAATGAAGTACAGTTATTTGAGGGTATAGTGTAATAGAAGCTGGAAGACACATAGGAGTCAGACCACTGCCAAGGCGCTAAGGTCACAATATACAACACTGTCCAATCGAAAGTGCAGTTTGAATGGTCACAATCAGCAAATGACAAAGACTGCTATTGCATTTGTAAACCACAAAATATTCCGTGATCATGGGGTCTCATTATGTATAGAAGTTGTAATTTAGATCTTTGTATATGTGCATATTATCATACTAGTTTAGCTGTCCATAATGAGTCCTCTCTCAAATGCTCCTGGACGTGTTTACAGTGTGAACTTTGAACAGAATCCCAGTGTTAATATAAAGGTTATCAAATGTAAATTACAAAGCTTGTTACAATAATCGCAGGTAGGTATTTGTTCAGAATCGTTTAGCCTTCCATGGTCTTATGCACGGTAGTGCAATGCCCGTCATAAAATCTAATGAATTCAAATTATTAATATGTATTTCTATTCCTACTTAGATTGCATCTTTACTGCCCTCTAGAGGTTGAAAATCCACTCCTGGTATAGAATGTCATAAACGAAAAGTAAACCTCACACCAAAATAAAAATTTAAAATTAAAAAAATCTAAAATCAACACTAAATCTTTTTTTTTTTTTTTTTATACTGTCCACCCTTAAAATAGTATTAAGCGTTTATTATATATTTGGAGAATAGCTTAAGTATTTGGCAAAAGAATTTGCATAATTTTAAGAAAAGACTAGAATCTAAAACAAAGCTGTGTGGTCTTGAAACTTTGACCGACGGCCCAATGTGAGATTTTAATGAATCCAAAGGGTTTTATAGTCACTCTGATTGATATCAACTGGTGCCAAGCACAAAGCAGTTAAGTCATTACAGTCATAATGGAGTGTATTGTAGTCACTCCAGTCATGTTTTGCACATTTTACTCAGCTATAAAAGTTGTGTAAAGTAGATGGGGTACTTCTGCTACCCCATAATGTTGATTAATTATGAATAAATCCAAACGTAAGTCCTCAAATATTTACAACAAATTTTAATGTTGCATTTATTGTGATTGATGACAATCCAACAACAAAATTGACAAAAGTTTTAAACTTGAACTCTGATCAAAACAAATGTAAAGTGGAAGTAAACACTAAACCTACTGTGTACATGGTGTTTCAGTTGTATTATCTACTGTTAGTTCCTAGTCTTTTTTTGGCAACTTTAGTGCAGTCTAGGTACATTTGCAGCTTTCTGGTCAAAAAGTCTAAATCTAAATTTTAGCTTTTTTCATTGGTCATTACCATTTCCAGTAGTTGGTGACAAACACTTGGCTGCCGGTGCGGAGTTTGAAGTGTGGATATTTGTTAAACCAATCACACTGTTTCTTATACCTCTAAACCCCACCCCTACTCCTCTCTCACTCTTTTTGTAGTCCTCCAGGTACAGCCCAGTTTAGCTGCTCTATTTGAAATGTGGTTTTGAGCGGAGTTTAGGTGTTTAGTCCCACTTTAATTTCCGGGCGCCACCTTTGTCTTTTATTCTCACAAAATGAAAACACATGGAGGAACTGTAGTTTGTAGAAGGTTAGAAAAGTATCTATATTTTCAATAGCTTTTTAATTATATTAGCCTTTCTGGTTATTAATGTAACACAGGAAAGCTAAATTTTTACTGAAAATGCATGTTTCATTTGGAGTTCACCTTTGTTTATATTAGCAACTAGAACCAATATGATGGCAGGTGGCAAAAACCCATCGCTCCTCACTTTAACACTCCTCACCTTTTGTCCTCTCTGCAGGTGTGTGTGCAGTGGGCAAACCCATGTGTCTCATGTTCGAGTACATGGCCCACGGAGACCTGAACGAATTCCTCAGGCGGCGCGCTCCCACCCAGGCCAGTCGCGCCGTTAGCCGAGCTAGCATGTCCATCCGCAGCTTCACCTCCGAGTCCGATTGTCCTGGCCTCACCTGCACCGAACAATTCTTCATTTCCAAACAGATTGCAGCGGGGATGGCCTACCTCTCCGAACGCAAATTTGTGCACCGTGACCTGGCCACTCGGAACTGTCTGGTTGGGGAAGACATGGTTGTGAAGATCGCAGATTTCGGATTGTCTCGGAACATCTATTCTGCCGATTACTACAAAGCCAACGAGAACGACGCTATTCCGATTCGTTGGATGCCCCCGGAATCCATTTTCTACAACCGCTACACTACGGAGTCAGACGTGTGGGCATATGGGGTGGTGCTATGGGAGATATTCTCACATGGTATGCAGCCATATTATGGGATGGGTCATGAGGAGGTCATATACTACGTAAGGGACGGTCACATTTTATCCTGCCCAGAGAACTGCCCCGTAGAGCTGTACAATCTGATGAGACTTTGTTGGAGCACGCATCCGGCGGATAGGCCTAGCTTTAGCAGTATCCACCGAATACTAGAGCGCATGCACCAGACCACGGTCAATACTAATGCGGAAGTAATTAGCACAGAAAAAATCAGTACTGAGACGCCAAACCCTGACAAGGAGGCAGACTGCTGAAGGTAAAGGCTATGTGACCACTTAAAGACTTCTAAATACCAGCAGTGAACATCCATACTGCTGATTTTTTTTTTTTTATTTTATATCATGAGCAAGGACATTTCAGTATTCATTGAAATCTATATTTCTTCTTTGTTCTTAAAGATGTCTGTGTAATCCTTCAGTCGTACAGGTTTGATCCAGAGTTAAAGAAAAATTCCAGTCTGTCAACTGGACAAAAAGTCGTAGTAGTGAAGATGTTTTGCTAGTCATCCAAGCTGCTTCAATTCTGGTCAGATTACTGGTGGACACTGCCTTATATCCAGGGCCGGCCCAGCCTCTAAGCCGACTAAGCAGCTGCTTAGGGCCCAGAGGCCACCAGAGGGCCCCCAAGAGCCCACACATTTATAGGCTAAATATCCAGTTCTAAAACATGGCTTGTGTGTTTACAGCAGCCTAAATATCCATCTAAAACAACCACATTTTTTTTATACCTATAGTAGTATAAAATATCTACTGCTGCTACATTTGTTTTTGAGCTGGTCATAGGTGAGGGCAACTGTGTTTACACCGGTGCAAGGACCCTTTACAATGTAAATTTAAGCCCACTAGCGCCAACTGGAACACATGAAAATCCACCAGAAACAAAGAAAAAATGTCTAGAATTTAAAAAATTGTGATCCCCCTTATATGTTGGTGTACTGTTCTTGTGACTATGGTGATTGTGACATTCTGGATGTTTTCAGTCTGATGTTGGTCATATAAATAAAAAAAAGCAATTGGTCAAGGTGATGAGAGCATAGGCATAATGTCAAATGTGAATCACCAATAGTTGAGCCAGGATACATCCACTGCCAGGGGGGCCCCAGAGACAAATCCAGCTTAAGGCCCTCTGAAAACCAGGGCCGGCCCTACTTATATCTATCTGAAGGGAGGAGCTAACTTCACTGAAACTAACACACCTATTGTTTACAGTTTCTTTTTGTTGGCTAGGTCTAATGAGCTGCACAAAGTGTGAACCACTTAAACCTAGCCAACAAACAGAAACTGTAAACAACAGTTGTGTTTGTTTCAGTGTAATCTGACCAGAACTGAAGAAGAGGCTTGGATGAGCAGTGAAACGTCTTCACTCCCACAACTTTTTGTCCAGCTGACAGATTTGAATTTTTCTTTTACCTCTTTGTTCCAAGTTCCCACATTGCTGGCTGGACTGCTAGATATCTGTTGAAAAGCTCCATTTAAACGCCATCATGGATTAATTAGTCACTTTTAAACCTTTAATTCTCACTGAAATACAATCCATGAGAAGTTTTATTTAACAGTGATCAGCATTCATGTGCATGTGCAGTTTGTGCTATAAACAATACATTTGCATGGCTTTATTAAAAGTATTCATTTCTAAGTCTTTTAAAGGGCCAGTACCTTACTTTTATTTTTTTTTTTGAAGCTCAGGAAAAACACCTTTTACTTTATATAGTGTTAAATTGTAGATTGTTTCCTACACATTGGATTTTTGTTGGATGAGAACTTTAAGGATAATATAACCCAATCAGACATTGATAATGACTACTTGTATAAGACAGACTTTTGTTTTTTTGGTTATGGTTTATTATCAGAAGAGAAGGAGCTAAGTGGGCTAACTATTCTGAACCATGTTCTTCACTCATGGCTTCAAAATCAGGCATCGGCCCTTTAAATTTCAGATGGTGATGAAATAAATCATAAGCATTTTACAAGTTGATGGTAACATAATCTGACTTTGTTGCAAATTACTACTTTTCAAATAATTTTTTAGCAATCTTGCGTTAGTCAATAAAGCACATCCTTACTTTCACTGATTTTGTTAATTGATATGCAATATATATTATGTGATTATGAGTGTTTTTATAAAATCATAATAACTACATTTTGTAATTCCAAAGTGGCACACAATCACTTTAGGATTGTTGCTGTTGATTCCATGGTTGGGTATTGTGTTATTTACTTTGATTGTTTTATATGAATGTATTAATAATGATCTATGTTTGTATTTATCTAAAAATATGATATTCTGGACAGACATTTGTTTGTGTCATTACTACATTTATACATTATAGATTAGTCTGTATTTTATTACACTTGACGAAATGTAATTAAAGTAATAATTACCCACAGATAATTGAAAAGGGAATGAATTTCTATAGTTGTGTATTTTCTTTTAAATGAAAAGGCTTTTGTCTAATTTTGGCAATTATGCATTTTATATCATCAACATAACATTATATTTAATGTTTGAATTAAAGTATGTTGTCATCACATTCAAAGTTGTATTTTTCTTTTCTACAACTTCGTATATATTGTTGTAATCAATGTAATCCCCTGCAGTTCCTCTACTTCCCTCTCGGGGGCACTGTGCATTTCTCACTTGCACACCATACTGTATTTACTTTCCTCATTCAATCCCCGTGGCACTTACAATAGCTGTATTACCCAAACACGTTACAAACATATCTGCAGTGGGCTTGTGTTGGTGGACGATGTTGAAAATGCTTATTTCTGAGTAAGTGCGTGTGCAGGGGATGACCAGAGTAAACTGTTTGGACAAGGGCGAGCGCAGTTTGGCTTGTGACGCTCCATCTGTCTTCTGCTACATCTAAACTGTGCATGCACCTCCACACTGTACTCCCACTTCCTCCTCCCAATCCGCCTGTCTACGCATTTACAACCACTTAGATGTTTAGACAGGGACAGATATAAAACAAGGCAGTTTTGACTTGACAATGTGGTATTTCCGGAGAATTAGATTGAGGTTAAATGACTTGTAAGGTTATGATTGAGAAATGAATTATGTGACTATACTTCAGATGTTTGCACAATGACATACAAGCAGTGACACAATATGAACAGACCAAAGAACATCTGGAAACAAAATATTATGAATAGGCTTACAGGAGAAAAAAAAACGCAAAACTACAAAAACAAAAGTAAAATCCCTTTTCATGGATTCCAGGGAAATTATTCCTTCCCGATTTGAAGGATTTTGCCTAATCCAAAATATATATAACAACTATAACAAGTATAACTATAACAACAGAGCACTGCCAAATCCTTAAAATCACAAATGAATCCTCATGCCTGAAACTAATGAAAATGATTTGTGGTATATGCCCTACTTTGTTCCTAACCATAACCAAACCCTAATCTGAACCATTTACTAATCTTAACTTTAACCCTGTATACCAGCCTATTCCTGTTCCTAAATGTGATCATTTTGAATATCCAGTCACAGTAGACTGTCCCTTTGAAGTGTACTTTTTAGCATCAACTCACACATTTACTTTAGAGACTTTGGAGAACAATATATCGGTTCGATATTTGGACTTTTTAGCGTGTTAACTATCAGGCTTAAGTCTCCAGTATAAGCTGATATTTTGTCTTGGTCAATCAGCTGCCTAAAACATACACACAAAACTTCATTTGAACACTTTATTACAGCGGTGTATAAATTTTTATCATTAAGGGCCAAATATAAAAACACAGACAAAGCTGAGGGTCAACTTCAAATCTATGTTATTATTACATGTTAGGCTGAACCACTAGAACTTTATTCATGCTCACATCCTCAATGGGACATATTAGATAAGGGCAGTAAGTAGATTTTCAGAAATGTTCAGTAAAAAGTACTGTTTAAGGTAATATGGGCCAATTCACCTGGATGTTTGGAGGCCTAGAAAAATAGGTTTGAGGGCCCCCGGTATCGGACGATCTCTAATTCACTGAAAGCACTTGATAAACACATTTTACAAAAGGTTCCATTGACAACATACTGAGGCCCATATAACTCTAGAAGCAGACTTCAAAAAGTCAAAAAGTTAACTGATAACAATAGCACCGTTGTTTGAGTAAACCACAAGTTTCTGTTTTGATAAACCCATACAGAATGAAAAAAAAAAAATGCCTACAGGCCAATCCTCTGAATATCTGTACAGGGGCAAGACTTATTTTGCTAAAAAAAAAAAAAAAAAAAAGAAAAAGGGCCTTTAAAGCTAAAATGCTGCTTTTACTCATACTGATTTACACCCTTCTGACTCCTCTGCAAGATTCATAAATCATTTTCACCAGTTTATATTGACGCAGCGACGGAGATGTCCCAATCCACTCACTCATCACTGGCCCAGAGGAACTTCCTGTGTGGCCTTGCCAGCTCTGTGCTGTGATTGGCTACAGAGGGCAGAGACAGGAAGCAGCTCACCATATATCAGTCAGCTGGGGGCCGGCCATGCAGAGCTGTGGAACAACAAACAAGGCCATGGGTGCACTTGAATGCATCAAGGTTCAGTCAATATGCACACAACACACACTGGCTAAAGGACACATTATGCAAAATGTACTTACTTTTTTAATATATATTTTGTGGAATATTGTAGCCAAAGAAAGAACATTTCTATGGAGACAAGCAGGAGGAGGCTCTCCCCCAGGCCAAATAAGAGTAGATGCAAGCCTGAAACATTTTCAACATTTTCTTGTGCAATAAAAAAAACAAAAAAAAAAAACTAAAAAAAAAAAAAACCCAATGCGCTTTTAGTTAAGTTTATTATTTATTTATTTTATTTGTATTTTTTTATGTATTTATTTTTTGCTAAAAAGTGACACTGTAGGGCTTTAAAATGAAAATTAGAATATGGAAGAAATGGTAATAGTTGCAAATCAAAACTGGCTTAAAGTTAAACTGCTTTCACCCAATCCCATTTTCACTTGAGTGATAACATTCCTGCAAGAACCATGACCAATTCCCAGACTTAGCCATGACAAACACGTATAGGCCTTTTTGTGTCGAGTTTGCATGTTCTACCCGTGAGGTTGATGTGTTAAATATGAGTACTGCGGTATTGCCCAACCACAACCACAAAAAAATAAATAAATAAAAAATACACTATATGTAAGTCTATTCTAGTCTAGTCCAGTCCAGTCTATTAAAATGATTTAAACTTAACTCACAGTGAATTTATGTAGTGACCATGATCTGTATTTTGTCTGGTTTAGTGTCAGCTGATTTATGCCTCCCTCTCCTATAAAAACACTGATAGTTGCAGTCAAGCACAAACGTATGCAGCTCCAGGAAACATTTGGCCCTTGTTGCTAGGTCTGCTCTTTCAGTCCTGTCATGTCAGAAACACGGTGGCGCGATCCTCAGACAGTAGCTTTAAACACTCATCACTAAAACTGTTGCATAACCTTACACTCTGTAATGAAGATGGATTACAAGGAGCAAGGTCAGGATTATAGCTGACATTTAGGAGAAGTATTTAAAAGTATGCAAGTGTGAATTATGTCAAAGTAGACTTTATAACCAATATTGTGGAAATAATCGAATCCAGCTCCCATCCCTTTGCTGCTTTTGTGCTGCCTAACATAGCAACTGTGTTTTATGTTTGTTTCATGCTTGTCCTCATGTAAATTCTGTCTTTTTATATTACTGGCATTCTACACATTGTTTGAGGAAAACAGTTGGATTAATTGGCATTGTCCCTGTTCAAATAAACAAAAAGAAATAAATATATGAAAAATACCCTCAGGAGTATAAATTCCAGCACCTCAGACAAGTACCTTCAGACTGAAAGTGGCCTCCAGATGAAAGCCGAAAAACCTTTGATTTCACAAACATTGCCATGGACATGTTGAGTAAACTGGGTTTCAGTTGGTGAAGGCTTCACTGCATTTTAGTAACACGATACATGAACATGATACAAGTTCTTATGCACACAGATGTGACCTAAACTAAAAAAAAAAAAAATTGCCATGTCAGAGCATGTCACCTGGAATGTACACTTCTTCAATATTTTAGAAGATGTGACGTTTGGTCACTGGTGAATCTCCCATTTTCAAATGGGCGTAATTGACAGCTAGGATGATTAAAGAAAAAAAGAACATCACAGGGGGCTGAAAAACATCACAGATTTCTACAGAATCAATGGGCAAAGCACTAAATTAGATTTTATTAGTAGATCATAGGTGACCAATGAACGCCTTTGTTTCACATGACACTGAAAAAAACAGGTCTGATTGCATGACCATGTTTGGAAAATGTGACCAGACTGATATCAGTCTGTACAAAAAAATGCATAGAGATATCATTTTGGATTTGCCATGCAACCATTTTTGTTATTAGGTCTTAAAAAAAAATCTATCATTAAAACATGAATTTCCTCTTTTCAGCTAGTATTATACATTAAACGTAATATTAAGTGTGCAACAATATATAATCCAGTTCTGCAATTCTTTACGAAGACGTGAGTCTGGTGACTGGTGAATCTCCCAGAGTTCAGAGGGGTGTGATTGACAGGTGGATTAGGCAATCAGGAACATCCATGAATCTGTAATATATCAAAACAAATAAGACTTCTTTAAAGATATGAGTAAAGAAAGAAAATTGAAAATTATTGTGGATTTCTGCAAAATCAATAAGCCAGGGTTGTCTAAACTATGGACCAGGGGCCAAATGCGGCCCTCAGATCAGTTTTTATTGGCCATCAGTCCTCCTGCTGAACTGGCCCAATTGATCATAAGCAGTACTTTTAACAGCAAATTAAACTATTTCTACCACCATAAAATCAAAGATCACATAACATTGTGATACAGACCTAAAATCAATGTGTTTCAAGCCTTATTAATACACAGTGGCTCTGTCAGTGCTGTGTATAAAGCACTGCTCTGTATTGATAACTGCTTCGAATAGGTTTTGAGATGTGGCCCTCGGTAAAAAAAATGCACCTCTGCATTAAGCAAAGTAAAAAAAAAAAACTCTGTTAATCTGTTAATCTGAGGGGAGAGAAATTCGATTTTGTCCGAAATGCCAGGTGACCAATGAGCGCCTTCATTTCACATGTCACTGAAATAAACAAATCTCATTACATGGTACTGCCTGAATCTGGCTCACGTGGCGACGAACGGCGTGGTGACCAGACTGATATCTGTCTGTATGAAAAATACAGAGGGATCAGTCTGTCATTCAGGCAAATAATTCAGTGTGCCACTGAAACCACAAGAGTGTGTAATTTTGTTTTTAATGTGAAGTGATAATGCATGAGATGACTCACTCACTGCTAACAGTCATGGCTGTATAAATATTGTCAGTAGCATCAAGGTCCAGGGATGATTAGGTCTCCCCAAGGATCACTGTGTCCATTGGACTTACTGCACAGTATCGGTCTGGTTTACATCTGTTTGTCCTTACTCAGCTCTCCTCATGTCGCCTCAACCAAAACATCTCACAGATAACATTATCAGTGCTGAAGTGTCTGTCAAGCAAATGATTCACAACTCTCACATTCATACATTTTACATTTGTCTTTATTTGTATTGGAGCATCAGCGTGTTTCATTAGATACGGGCATTGTGCTACAGAGGTCAAGAAAAAAAATGTGGTCATTTTTGGTAGCAAAGTTTGGTTCTAAATGTTTGTATGTATGTTACACATATTTTTCCCCCCGTTACATGTGGTTGTTCATTGAGTCCTAATCTGGACGTGAGATTAGACAAGGAATTCAGACCATGGATAAATGAAATTAATATGACTTAAAGGAACTCTATGTCATCTTTTCATTCCATAAACATGACCTATCTGTGTCCCCAGATATGAGGTAGACCAGTTCAAATCAAATATAACTTTTCTTGAAAACTCTAATGCTGATGTATTTGATTATAAAACATTGGACATGGTCTCTTGTTTATTTATGTTAATATAATTTGGTGTTTTGGTTCCCAAGACTATCATTCAATCAGAAAGCAGGTTGCCAGTTTCAAAGCTGGAAATCCAGTTGGTTTAAACCTAAAAGGACTGTTGCTGATCTGAATTGTCACTACCTAAACCCCAGCACCTGCAGCCAAATATTAAACAGAGTTAGTGCAGCCTCTGAGATACCTTCTTCTATACACTGAGATAAACTTGTATATGTCCTCTATTTGCAGGATAAGGTACTGGCAACCCAGCTTCAGTTATGATTGTGATTTCTTTTTCAAATTGTTACAGTGCAGGCTACATACAGTTTCTGTAAATTGTTTGTCTGTAGCAAATTAGCTCACCATGAGATCATATGAACATTGCACTTGACCCAAATGCTTGACGATGGATAGTATGTTTTTGTTTGTCCCATTGAAAGATATAAAAGTTTTCCCAAAGATTTCACCAATTCGCTACTTTGTTGACGAATATTTAATTTAGTTTTTTTTGTTGTAATTTTTTTCCTCTAAATGTTTACCTCAATAATTCAAGGGATCATTTAGATAAAACATATTTCACATGTCACATTTCATCTTTTGCATTATGAAAATAGGCACAACATGGATAAGCATTATATTTGAACACTCTCTATGACTTGATTTTTTTTTTTTAATCATTACATGTTTATTGATAAAACTGCACAATTGTACTGTTTTTTGAGACAAATTTTACCTCTATTTTAAGGCATCTGATATTAAATACATTGTTAGTAAACACAGTTAAGGCAGGTACTTATAAGGCACTGCACACTTGGATATTTTGTTTTAGTTTCTTCTTTACAAGCTCACAATACAAAAAGAGCTCACGATAACAAAATGGGCAACACTACAGTACATCCAACACACATTTACAAGACCATAACACTTCCCTTTGGTGATTATAATGGAATAATACATATTTATATACACACACTGTACATATACTTACATTGGTATACATTGCATGAAATTGACGTCACCTGAATGCATGATAACAGTGGATGTAGTTAAAAACATGATTTGAAGAGACTGGGTATATGCATTGTGGTGATGCTTGCCGTTTTAAAATGACAGTAAAATAAAATAAAAAATAATAATAATAGCATGTTATCCAAATGCTAATCCCAGGTGCTAATGTTCACAAGGCACTAACAGTAGGTTACATGTATACGCCACATGTTTAACACAATCTGGTAGAAAACTGCTGAACTGAAATGCATTGTGATCTATAAAAGGTGGAGTTATACCATCTGCTTGTTGCTTCCATGGATATATTACTGCTTTGTTTGGAATGTCCCACAGTATGACGTTAAATTAAATACATTTAAACACATACTTTGCATTTATTCAATTACAATTGCTCAAAAGCACATTGGAAGATGTATGTCCAGGGTGGCCCAAAAGTCACTGACAGTTGAAAAAAAAATTCATAACACTTTTGTTTCTAAATATTGGTATTTTTATTTTTTTCAGACCATTTAGATCTACCCTTCCGACATTAATATGAGCAAATATAGCAAGGAACGAACGCTCATTGTACAGTGGTACTTTGAGTCACATGGGCCAAACTCAGAAACCCAGAGGTGTTACCGTGGACATTTTAATACCAGAGATGCCCCAAGTGTAAATACCATTAAAGGAATAATAAGTCGTTTTCAAAGACAGGGGGCAGTATGTGATCTCCCGAGACCTGACTAGTCCCAATTTCTTCCTGTGGGGCTATCTTAAAGAAAAGGTGTTTGTGAATAAACCTCAGACAATAAACAACTTAAAATGTAATATCGAGGATCAAATAAGAACCGTAAACCCGGAAATGCTTTCAAATGTTATGCAAAGCGTGCTGGATAGAGCTATTTAGTGTGCGAAAACAAAATGGTGGACACTTTTAAAAAACATTTTTACTTCCCCTGGTTTAAGTAGTGATAAATTGTAACTGTATATATTGCCAAAAATCTCAGAAGGTTCAATTTACCTACTAAAATTTGGTGAGTATAACTTAAGAACTATAGGAGCTATTTAAGATTTAAACGTGTCAGTAACTTTTGGTCCTGTATTTATACCATTATCACGTATCACTTCTCCACAAATCTGACTTTCCTGCCTCCATGAAGATGTACAAGTTGCATGCCATTTTGTGGAGCACTTCAGGAAACGCGATAACATCACCATGGAGACTAGCAGAAAAGTTACAAACTCTCACTCAAAGCACCCCAATGCAGCCTTAATCTACTGTAAGATCAGGTTTTTCAGTTTTTTCATTAACCTATATACAAAGCCACAAAGTTCACGAATATACAAAGCCAAAAGTTCACGAATGCCATTCATATTTGCACAGTCGATTATATGAATTCCCTTCATATATTAAAAATGGTTTTGTTGATTCTGACAAGCTTTCTCGAGATCAAAGAAGTTAAGTTCCCCGTCATGAGAGATGACACATGGAGCTAATCCAAAATCTGCTCGAACGCATTTTTTTGGACACACTGCAGAGACTTCCTTCACTGTACCCTGGCCCTGCTGTGTACTGTTCTGTCAGCTGTTCCAGGCTGCGTCCATGTATTTGGTGAACATGTGTTTTGATTCAAGTCACGACAAAGCACTCAACTGGCATTTTTAACAGTGTACGTCACAGCACAATGACTTTCAAATCAATAATGAATACCAGAAGTTTTAAGAGTGCACAAAAAAAACGTAATAATAATAATACTGGTTTGGACATTTAAAATATACTTCAGTTAAATTAATACGGAAAAGACAGGTAAACACAAAAAAGTGAATTTACGCTAAATTAGACTATTTTTAGCATGATTCTCAATGAGTTAGGCAGACAAGATGATGTAATACAGACATGAGACATTACTCCATCGCATTAACCGCAAGTACTAGTCTTACATGGGTTTGAAAACGAAAGTGACTGAATTAAGTACTAAATGTTTAGTAGTAGTTGAGCAAAATTTGTTTTGCCCAGGTACAGATATAGTGTATAAGCTCTTAGTTTTTACTGTCTGCATCTAATTATAATCAGGAAGTGCACTGTTAGCTAATGTTTCTTAGTTGTAGCATGATGGTAAAACTCCGCTCTGGGCTCTGAAAGTTACGTAACATTGTGCAACATGCTTATAGACTCATCTTTGTGAATAACTAGGATGCTAGGATTTTGTTAGGGAAGTGAGGAATTACTTTGGACCTCTACAAACCATAGTTGTTTTTCACATTTTTGATGGACTGTTGGTAGTGTTTTCCATGACATGTCTAAATTCAAATTTAGCACGTAGGGTAAGGGGTCTAATGTTACTCTACTCAGGTCATAAACTATTTAACCCACTTCCTGAAATGTTCTTTGGAGCTCGCCCAATGAGACATTACACATTCTGACTTGCTCACTGGTTTTCGGTCTTCGGTCTTACGCTGCTTTCAGACCGCGGCATCAGAGGCGTCAGGTTTACATGCAAAGTCTATGGGGGAGGGGGGCGCATCTATTCAGATCCAACGTTTCCGCGCCATCCTTCAAGCGTATCTTGATAGAGTTGAAAAATCTCAACTTTTGCCGAAATTCGCTGCACATCAGCGAGTTTCAAGCGTCTGCCCCCCAAATGAAGACGTGTCCAACTAGAACCATTTGGTACGTTTTTGGTGCTGCAGTATGAATTCAGCATTGCAGTCGCTGTGTAAGCCAGGCTCTGTGCACGCAGCTTGTTGTTCTTGGACTCTTTATTACTACCAAGAGGTACAAATTATCTAGAGCTGTGAAGTATATGAGATGTTTGTGTATTTAGGCATTTTGCAACAAACAGCAAGAAAAAAAGATTATTTTTTTGGTAGCAAAGTTTGGTTCTAAATGCTTATGGGAAAACAAGGTATTTTGTCTATACATTCTTATATTTTTTCCAGTCACATGTGGTGTTTGTTATAGCTCAGGTGGCATGCCCTTTTTATCATGCTGTGTGTAAAAGCAGCGACAGGTATTTGAAAAAAAAAGGCATCTGTCTCACCAATGCATTTTAAAAGAAATCGTTTTGTTGGATGAGAACCATATGAAAGCAACAACCAATGACAATATTTTTGCTGTTGTTGGTCACTGTAACAGACAGTTATTCTTCTGTCTTGGTTCAACATAAGATCGGGAGAAGGGAATAAGGGGTCGAAGCTATAACATGTTTTCTGCACTCATGGTTCCAAACTGCGTACAGGGCTTTCAATGGAATATTTTAGTTTTTAGCAGGTCATAATTAACCATCTTGCAACATTGCTTTTACTTTACTTCAAAGGATCAGTGGTATCAAAAGGCTCCTTAGCAACACTTGATCACACTTGTCTGTTGAGGTGACTTGAAAATGTTTGAAGAGGTCTAGATATCTTCAAGAGTTAAAATTGATTGGATAGTTGTGAACTTTATTAGCACAAACCACAACCATGGACCAGTTAAAAATGTGTGTCAGTGTCGCAAAATTGGAAGAAGTAAATTTGTTTCCTTAAAACTGGTCCGATTAGTGTGGTCCAATAGATACATTTTTAGTCAACGTCATAGCATTTTTAGCCAAAATGAGTTTTCTGTTCCCAGTAGATATCCGTAGATTTTGGTCAACAATCAACTCATAGCACTTTTTAGCCAAATTGAGTTTCCTCTTGTCCATTTTGCTTCATCTGGTTCCCCAAAACCTTGAAAATTCTCAATTACACTAGAAGACTAATACTTTCTTTTACAAATGGATGTACCGCACCAAGTCTTTTCAGCATTGCACAAACATGATGTAACAAATCTACAATTCCCCAACAACTGAAAGCCAAGACGTCTAGCTTTTTCTGTTTACACAACCACATTCTAGTCACCAGGAGACATTTTTACATAAACTGTTCTCACACTTTTCTCTGCTCTTTCTCAATTGTGCCCTTTCACCTACTCTGACTGAGGACACAAGCTCTAAGTCAGGATCTCTTAAGCCCACTAACACTCACCAGATATGACCCTAACCTTATCGTAGCGTGACACTGTGGCACAAGATCTTCCATTTGAAAGGCTACAAACATCCTCCTCCGTGTCTTGGTACGCTCCGGGACAGCCTGTCTCTAATTCCTTTGGGCAAATAAACAATTCCAGATCCTCCTTGTATTTTACTTTGAACTGATGACAGATGAAGTAGAAGGCAGGTCTAAAAATACAACGATGATTTAACCATGCGATGAGTAAGGCCGCTTGATATGGTGCATCAATGTCACCAGAAAGTACTGTTTTTCTATTGTTGCTAAGTGGTGACTCGTGTCCATTTTCCTTTCTAACCAATGTTCCTCACTTCAGGGGCTAAATCAGGTTAGCATGGTTAACATTGGGTTTACACAGTCACGGTCTCTCATGTGATCTTAAATGGAGGGCAGTATCCCACTGACCAAGCAACAACCCCAGACAAGACAATGGCCGTTATTTTGCTAAGCCGTTTGTTGATCTGGCAACTCTTCTGCATTAATACTTAGTTTCTTATCATTAAGTTTTTAAAAATGAAGTGAGGTTTAGGGCAGATATATTTATTTAGAAAAATATCTACCCCATGATACCACTTATCCAGACTTAAAGATCCTGTGCCTGATTTCTTTTACCATGTATCTAAGCAAATTTTGTATATTTTTTGTATAAGCACCTCTTGAGGTCTAATTATGTAAAGTGTTTAAATAGGAAGTCCGTGTTAGCATGCTAGTTGTTGTAGCTTTCCCAACACGACAAAACTCGCTTATGACCTCATCTCGGTGGATAGTTCAGATGCTCGAAATGCGTGCACTGTTTAAAATGAACTAGGTTTTCCACGTTTTTAAGACAGTAAAAATCAAGTATAGCAACTTTTATATCAAGCGTACTGTACATGCTTTCAACTTACTTAATTATTGCTCTGCCATGGGGGACATTTTTAAATCCAAGCCTATTGTTGGTCATAATATGCATGCTGATTGTAAGAGGAAAAAAATCAGGCTCAAAAACGGAAACTGCACTCAAATTCCTCATAGCTAAATTGACAGAAAAAGTGCACAGACTCAACTTGTGTAGTATACCTATAGAATCTGAATACAGACACCTACTGCAATGAGTGTGACGTTGCAAATGTACCACCCCAGATCTATAAATTTCACTTTTACCAACATAAGATATGAAGATTTGAATAGCTTTACTAGTGATTTTAGTTGTTATCTGTAGTCTAACAAGACGAGGCAGCTGTTTAAAATCACGTAATGCGAATGTTATGTTACTCTATTGAAAGTTAACCTGAATAATATAAACAAGATATTAGAAGTTACAATACTGGCATAACCTTCACTTCACAGATAACTCTTAAATAGTTCAGTAACACATACAACACGACACCCTAACAGCCTCTTAGTCCTTTAAAATCTCAATTCCATGTGGTGTTATTAATTCTCCATTGGTCTTTCTCTTCATCATGATACTGAAATTCAGTTTATAATCTGTTCACAGTCCATTTAGTAACCTCGCTTATACCACCGAATGTTCGTTGTTGTGGTTGTGGTGATGCGCTCCCCCGCTCAGAACCGTGTGGTTGATGGAGGACGCCGACCGGTCCGAGCCCTCCGCCACCGTTCCGTTGGCGTTCTCTTGGCGTTGGCAGCACAGGATCTGCTTGAAGGTGGCACTCATCTCCTTATCGCGGTACGAGTAGATGATGGGGTTCATGGCGGAGTTGAACTCGGCCAGGAGCAGGAAGAACTTCTCATAGGTCAGGACGTTGCAATTGGAACAGAAGACGTCCAAGAGGAGGATGACAAGGCCCGGGGTCCAGCAGATGATGAAGGCACCTGGAGGAGAGAGGTAAAAGGTTAATATTAGCAGTGGGGCAAAATTTCCACGAGACAAGAGAAGATATGAGATTGAGTCCATGAGAATGACACATAATTTAAAATGAATAAATTGTGCAGTTGGAGGTCACAATTTTGACCTCACAAATATATATATATATATATATATATATATATATATATATATATATATATATATATATATATATATATATATATATATATATATATATATATATATATATATATATATTTTTTTTTTTTTTTTTTTTTTTTTTTTTTTTTTTTTCTCACATTGTAGCACTGCTTTTTGGAACTGCAGCTTCTCAAGAGGTGTAACCCTTTTTATTGACCAAGTTAATAGTAAACACATGGGAAAAAATCTCTCACAAGATCATTTTCCACATGTGTTCTCAATATTGTGTCAGTTTGATCTTGCAAGATCTTTCTGCATGGGATCTTCTTCCATCCCTAGTTAATATGCAGGAAACATTAAAATAACAAAGTATTACAGGTATTCATGGGTTTCAGCTTCCTGTTTATAGAGGTAATGCACATCACAGCATTTCAATCTTTAGAATGAGTAGCAACATTATATCAGTGTCAGTTGCAAGTGATGGCATTTTCTTGTAGGCTCAAGCCCAAACACATCTAAAATGTGAAAAATCTGCCACAGCTTAAAGTTATTACATAAAATTGACTCTTGTGAGATTTAAGTCATGTTGGAATGTTGTTACCTCACCCAAAACATACCCAGAGTTGCGTTTTGTTTCATTCACACACGTTTGAGTAACCCTTTATCATTAGTCTGTCTGCATCTTCAAAGCTCAAAACGCTCTTTTCCACCTTGTGATGTCACGATGTGGTAGTTTTGAAGTTAACAGCTCCCTTTTACCTTTTGTTCAGTATAGATTGGACATTCCAGGACTGAAATGATCAACATGATTCTAGTGAAGGCGAATGGACTTTAAAACACGCAGTGGAGCACTTCCTGTCTTACCACATGACAGAACTAAATATGCAGGGTTTGTGTGTTAAACATGTGTGAATGAAAAAAAACCCAACTCCAGGTTTGTTTTTGATGAGGTAACAACATTCCAACATGACTTAAATCTCACAAGAGTAAATTTGACATAATAACTTTAAGCTGTGGTGTTAAGTGTTTCACATTTCAGATGTGTTTGAGTTTAAACTTACAAGAAAATGCCATTACTTGCCAGTGACACTGATATGCATTATAAAATATATCAGAAAATAGCATAATATGTGCCCATTAATAACAAATAATGATGAAATAAAAATGAAAGTCTACAACTCGGATCCGGATACTTTCGGATCAGATGGAGATCAACAGAACCTTTCTCTCCTAAGATAAGATGTTTCCAAGTCCATGTGTGTTAATTGCAGTAGGGCGAACTGAAGCATCCTTAACTCGATTGAAGGATCCTTACAGTTTCCATTTTGCAAATATGATCTGATAAAATAGCTCCATGTTCAAAAATTAGACCAAAAAAGCAAAGAAACTCATTTTGTCTGTTAGGCTGCCTATAGTTCTGCCTCAGTGACACTAAAAAAAAAATGATGTCAATGCACTACCTCTATTGATGACATTTTGAGAACTTTTGCTCATTCAGAAGATATATTTTGTTAAGATTTGTTAATAGCTACGGCGACCGTGCTATTTTTATCCCTCTGAAACCCTTGGATATATCTTTTACTAATTCAATTTTGGATTTATTTGATCTATTTCTTTCTTAACGATTTTGATTCAGACAATCTGTTGTTTCAAACTCTGCCAACATGAAAACAACCCCTTGCTCCAAACATTGTACCGAATGATTTGATATCGCCACGTAATTTAATCTGACTGTAAAAGCGGTGAGGGGATGCTTTGTTTACATTTTTAATCCAATTTAAGCATTTGGGTTTGATTTGATTCAAGGATAAGAATGTTGTTTCTTGCGAATTTGTTTCGTAACAAACTGAACCACTTCCGACGCCCCTTGATCTTGATCAGTCACAATTTTGTACAAAGCCAGCACAGATCTCAGCAAATGTTCTACAGCTTAACCACAGTTCAGGATATGCTTAGATTTTATGCATAACGTTTAGGATGCTTTGGACTAAACCAAGACTAGAACTAGATCAATGCACCTTCATTCACAGGCATGTAAAGCAGTGATAGCAACACAGTTTTTCCATACTCTCTGCTCAGACTTTTTTCTGCAAACTGCTTGAACAGAAATGGCCTGTTTGATTGACACACTATACGTGAACAAAGGCAGGAAAGCTAAGATTATACAGATAGCTATAATAAGCACATTTCACTTAAAAACAACCCAATACAGGAAGAAGTTTCCAAAACAGTCTGGTGCACATAGAGATAGATGTTTCCGTAAATGATTCAACATTGACTCAAAAATTAAAGTGACAAAATGATCAAATCTAGGTGAGTTCAGGAGGCTCTGGTCGGTTTCTTACGTTTGGAATCTTGCTTTAACATTTTTACAGCACTTTCTGAGTTTGATCTGTTTGTCCTTAGTATATATACTGAAAGAAAAAAATTCCTCGACAACCACACTGCCATCACTTGCCGACCACACCACCATTTGTCAACAGGAAAAAACACATCACGGCAGCCTCCAAACCACTTCTGAAACGTTTTAGCTCACAAGTTCTATCCTTGCGCAGAATTAACTTTGGTTGACGCCGCCACAAACAAACCATCATGGCCAGACAGAAGCAGTAATGTCTCGAAAATGCCTCTTTAAAGTCCAATCAAGTACATATTGAGCATGAATAAATAATACCATCAGTTAAAAAACGATTGCTTTCAACAACCAATTTCATATTACTAGGCTTATTACTGAAGTAAATATAGATGATAAATGGTAAAATTGAAACCAAACCATAAAGCCAAATTATCTCCCAAAAAGTATTCTAAATGTACAATATTGTTAAAAATATGAACTACCACAAATACATAACAGAATGCAGTAGTTAAGTTAGTTTGTGTCTATAATGAGTCATAGAAGTCCATAATTCAGCCTTCTATGGCTCAAATCTCATTGTAGTATAGAAAATTAGCCAAATATGTCCTACTTGTACAGAGGAAAGTACCCACAAACAAATAAATTATTGTTCCATCTGTTAGATACTGAGCAATAAGTTGATATAGTGTTTATCGTGACAGGCCTATGTCAATGAATAAATGAACATGTTTTTAGTTGGTTGGGTGAAATATAAGATTTTTTTTTTTTTTTTTATGTGGCAAGTGAAAGCTTTCTGCATTAAGAAAATTGTGTCAATTCAAAAGTGTGAAAAACAGCATGTGAAATTAGCAACAAAAGACTAAGAAAAAAGAGAATTCAGGGTGTCCAAGATGCCTCAAAATGGTCTCTAGGATGCAAAGATTTTCAATGAGAACACAAAGATCAATAAAAAGCATGGATAGAATATGTCTTAGTTTAACATAACTGTTTCATACCTGTGATGTGAATGCTAGGATTAGGCAACTGAAGGTCACAAGTTGGGAAAAACATTTGACTCATACTGCCTGTTTTGGTAATAAGTGAATACAGGAGGCAAGCTAAAAACTAGCCAAGTAGTTTAGACATCTATAGGTTTTAAAATGCTTTTAAAATACATTTTCTGACCACTTACACTTTCAACTTAAAATAAGCAAGTGTTTACCCATTACCAATAACAGAATAATGGTTAAACATTAGTACATGTGCTAACTATTTTGGCACCAGCTTGTCAAGACAGCAGCATGTAAACAGACTTGCAACCTTTTTGCAATAAAAAAAACAAAAAAACTTTTTTTTTTATTTTTTATTATTATTAATTATTTTTGTTTTGTATTTTTTTATTTATTTATTTAATTTTTGGCATTTAGTTTTAATAGCATTTAATTGAGTAAACTGACACATATATATATATATAAATTATAATAAACCCTAAAGTTATCACAAAAATTACAATGAGATAGTCTTCAAAAATCATTTAGCTCTAACTGGAAATACACCATTTATTTTTGTTCTCAAAATGACTTCCTTGAACTGAACTGAACTGACCTTGACCTTCCGCTGAAACTCCTCTATCCATGGTGTTCTGTCATCTCCACAACCCTCCAACCTCCTCCTCTGCAGTTCAGTGAATCATCATTTCTCTGATTAGAACAAGTCAAGCATTTTGTCCCGGGCCAATATGCCATTAGTCACGAACGTCACATTTAAGCACGATGATTTCACTCAACAGATGCTATTTGTATTAACTACGAGACAGTGGAGCTGTCTTTTGCACAGTCCAGGCTCGGGTATTTGTCCGGCGTGGTGATGAGAGACGCCATATTGACATGCAGGCCTGTTATCTGTTAGTGTTTAGCGGGCGGCAGCTGCAGCATAGGCTTGACCTCACTGGCCAAAAATGCAGCCAGACCCTTCAGTTAGATAGATTTCGAAAGGATAGCAACCCAGCAGAGAAACTATCCCAAGAATTTGTCTCTCAATCTGACATCTCATTTCAGCTGGACCATGTTTTCCGGATGTATTCCCTCTCTCAACACATTTTCTACTTATATAAAATAGAATGTCAGGCAATATTTTTGACAGTTTTATAGAAACTGAAATATGTGCATTGATAATAGAGGGGATCTAACTTGCAACCTTTGAGTGAGTGGACATGAGTACCATTGCCTAAGTATCAGTAAAAATTTGAGCAACTACATTACTAAAGCTGTCAAACTACAATATGGCAGAGTGAGAAGGTTTCCTCTTAACTGAATGATTTGCAATTTGATTCCTCCTTATTCCGTCCCATCCACTTTTGCCCCTAAATGCAACTAAACTGCGCTTTCTTTGTGATGGTTCTTCCAGTTAAGACTATTCACTTCAATGGAGAATTTGAGAAAAGTTTTACCACTAAAATACGATATAAAATAGATTGATTTGTGTAGAATGTTCACCAACAAGTTAACACTGCACAGATCCTCTGGGAGGCTTTAAAACAGCTTTGCAGTCCATATACAACTTATTTGCTGTCAAGATCAGTAGCTCCAAATGACGATGACGCCGTCCACAGCCGTCCAGAATAAGGTGAATATTGTGTGACCCCGAAGTCTTTTCAAAACAGTTGAAATGACTTTTTTTTCATTCACAATCTTATGCTCTCATTCATGTAATTTGCACTATGATTGTTTAACGTGGTTCAGTAGCATCCAGTCTTTCATTACAAACAACAACTTGACCTTGCTTCAGCCAAACATACATTGAGGAACAGGACTTCAACTGTTTAAGTTTAAGGAAGGAACAAACATGTTATTTTGGGCAACAGTAGCAAGTCAGTGTGCCTTGTCACTAGTCATAAATCCCACGTGGAAGAAAAAAAACAAAAAAAAAGTGGAAAATGTACTTAAGTCATAGGAAAAGTAAATAAATAGTCTGCATCTCATCAGAACATCTTGAAAAAAAAGCAGATATCCACTTTGCCATTCATGATGCTAAGTGGTGTGGAGCCTACTGTAACCGCTTGGGTGTTTCTTGTTGAAAATAACTACTATGGCTGGAAATATAAAGCCGAGCCTTCACATATTGGTAGTTTTCAGATTTTAGAAAGTGATTATGTCATACTGCCAGATGGAGAACAAGAGCAAGATTTCCCAATTGATTATACTGTATCTGTTTATGAAATATCCAAGTCACAAATGTTGAACCTGATCTTTTTATGTACTGACTAGACTGTACAAATTCCTGTATTACAACAAAAATCTGTATTTTATCAATATTCATTTTAGCTGCCCCCGATCTGTATTAAATATTATTAGCCTATAGAAAATTGTCATCTGAAACCTAGCAATAGCATTAATTAGTGTCTTGGTGGCACAATTATTGTTGTCTTGCCTCATAGCTAGAGGGTCTCTGGGTTGATCCCAGACTGTGTGGGGTGTTGGTTTTCATTATGTCTGAGTGGGTTTCCTCAGGGTAGTCTGTTTTCCCCATCAAACTACAAGAAGCATAGTAGGGTAATCTTCCATATCCTGGCCCCTAGATCTAGAGAGGGGTCCCTACTACTCTTGACAGTTCATGCCACTTGGAAATACAAATAAATGTTATTCCTATATGCCAGTACTGCAACTTATGATGCCTTCCATATGTCTTACATATTTTCTTGGGGAAATAGTACAGATAGAGGACTGTCAAATAAGCAATTTTCTTTTGACCCACAACCCATCAAAAAAAAAGTCATTTTCTGTTTCCTGTTGGAATTAGCCACAGATACTCTGGAGAAACCTAAAGCTATGAGAAGAAAATTGGCAAAATAATTGGGAGCAGACTACAGGATGGTACAACAAGAAAGACATAAAGCATATAGCCTTACATGCCGACAAACCAACCACAAAGTTTAGACTAAGTTGAGGAAGCACTTCACACTATTACCCCATTGTTATCATTACAGTCATCACAATGTAAACTAGACAGGGAATTGCAGTTGTAGGAATGTAACTTCATTTGGGGCCTTTTCAAACAGTCGCTTCTATGTAATCCACTGAGTTGGTTCTGTCCCTGCCGAGTAATACATCATCAATCAAACATCTTCGACCTTGCCATAGTGTTTTTTTATGCTGGCTGTATAGAAATAGGCCTATGACTGAGGGTTGTCCAATACATTGAAAATCACACACCAAAACTAGTATCGACTCTAGATATCCATTTGAGCTGGTAGCGATACTATAAAAGTCACATTTACAGAACAGAAATGAACCTTTCTTGAATAGCTTTAGAATGATCTTGAGCTGTATCAGAATAAGTATAAAACCACATAGACAAGTATACGCCCATGGACCACTATGGAACCTACCTGGGCAACTGCGGGATTGCATTGATATAAGACCACATGGCAACATAAAAGCAAGTACTGTGATTTAATAGGCTGTGATTTGTGTTTTTAATTATCATTGTGGTATGGGGATTAGTATTGAGTATAGAATTATTCCTTAGTATCCAAATCAAGTTAAAAATGTTAGTATCATAACACTACTATGGCGTTGAGAGACTTATGTTGCATCCATATGGTCTTTGACTTTGAAACACAATGTCTAAAGTAACCAAGACTTATGTTTGCATTTTGCAGAAAAAGACTGTATTACTACAGTCAGAGTGAATCAGAAAAGAATGTGAGATGTGAGAACAAAATGTGCTGTTGCCAATGGTGATTTGGGGCAGATAAGTTTCCATTGCAATGTTGTTTTAGCAAGTCATGAATTCAAATGAGTCTGATAACAGCCAACAGTGGAGCTGTCAACGGCTGGACTTTTACAGGCAACAGGTTGAAACTGAAACAATGAATGGAGTGAATATGGAATATGTTTTTGTACAATGGGTCCCACAAGCAAAAAGATGAAAAGCACGCTATGTGAATTTCCTGTTTGCCTCTATGGCGATGTTATTGCTTAACACTGGTATGGCATAAAATAATATATTGTAGTTGCAGTTAAGGGGTCCATATTATGCTATATTCTGATATGCTATAATGTTGTTTCCTCATCACAAATATACCAGGAGTTGTATTTTGTTTCACCGACACATGTTTAATACACAAAACTGTATATTTAGGCTGAGTTCTTTTTTCATATTCAACAACTCTTGTGACGTTATGTGATAATACAGGAAGTGTTCCACTGCGTTTTTAATTTCCATACAGCATCACTATAATAATTTGTTTTCTTTCAGACCTGGATGTCTGTGTAACCTCTCAATCGTCCAGGTCTGATCCACAGCAAAAGACAAAGTTTAAATCTGTCAACTGGACAAAACGTTGTAGGAGTGAAGACATGTTCGCTGCTCATCCAAGCCGCTTCTTCAGTTCTGGTCGGATTTTGGAAACATCTTCACTCTTACAATGATTTGTCCAGTTGACAGATTTAAACTCCGTCTTTTGCTATTTTCAGCCCTGGACTCAATTTCAGTGCAAATTTACTCCCCATGTGAAATTTTCAACTGCTGACTCAATATGGACTTCACAACTATCTGTCCCATAGGCATTCATGACTCATATGGATCAGTACATCTCAATGAGGTGACAAGTGCTCCAAATATTTCCTCTAGTGTTTTTTATTTTTTTTTTCCCCTCAAAGTGTAGTCTCTTCAGACCATCTCCAATTAATCTCTGCAATGTACATCCTTAAACATTGTGAACAGGCCTGTCACAATATGAAATTTTGACGTGTGATATATTGGTGAAGACAGTATAGACGAAACAATAATATTGAAACTAATTTATGTCATTGATAATAAAATAATATAATAATAAAATGAAGCACTTTAGTAGTTAGTTTATATCTATAATGAGTCATAAAAATGTGTTTGACCCTCTACATCTCAAACCTTATCATAGAACAGAAAAATACCCAAAAGTCCCCTGCTTGTACAAACAAAAAGTACCCACGATAAATGTTGACCCCCCAAAATGTATTGTTCCATCTATCATATACCGAATGATAAGTCAATATATTAATTATCATGACAGGGATAGTTGTGAAAATCCCATATTTCTGGATAAAAACAACTAAGTGAGCCAAAATACAACAGTAACAAAGGTTGTGAAGTCAGTACGAACAAAAGCTATATTGTCATCACTTGTGTCAACACTTCCTAAAACCATTCTCCCTGCACTGTTAAATAGCCACATCCCTCATACACTTGTATATGTATACTCTATACATTGTGTCTCCCTATAGCCCTATCATTAATATCTCTCATATATCTTAATGGCAGCTTGGGTTTCTTCTAATGTACCGTTCTCCCATGAAGGGTTGAAGAATGGAGTAAACACCAGCGATTGAATTAGCCTCCTCATTCTCTCCAAGTCCCACTCCCTTGCGCTATCAATCTCTCCGTAAGCATCTCCCTCCTCTGGTGCGGCCCGTTTCCTGGACTCCTCTGCACTATTTGTAATTTTTTTTTTTCTCACAACTCTTCCTCAGCATGTCCAAGAATATGATGCATTCTCGACATTCTCCAAGCAAGATGGATGAAGTAGTCCACAAATACTCAATGTTAGTGTTATCGCTATAGATTAATGAGTTGGGGTGGTTGTTGGTCGTTTATTTAGGGCAAATTTGTAGGAAATGGGTACGTTATTTTTTATAACACTCAAACTAGAGGCAAAATATAAGAAAACAATGGCATAATAACTACCAATCATGCTCCTATTTGTCATAAAGTTGGTCAGTGGTCAGATTTGTATACAGTGTTCCCTCGTTAAACACGTGGATCACCCAATGACCCATTCATACACCGGTGTCTTGCCCAAGGACACACCAACAGTACTCATCTGTGGGAGCTAGAATCACACCAGCATTCTGTGAGTCGATGGATCTGACCTCTCTACGAATGATGTTTATGTCAAGAGTGGGATTCGTACCACCATTCTTCACATCAGTAAACACACACTCCTTAACTTTGAGATGCCAAATCTGATAACATGTGGGTTAGCTTCAAGCAATACAAATTTGAATACTGGAATGATAAAAGTTACTATGCTCAAGGTGAATGGATGTGAAAAAACACTCAATGACATCATCCACTGTGATCAAGCGTTTGAACTCTCAAGAGAAAGGAATAAGATGATTATGTGTGTATGAAACAGAGACAACTGAAGATAAGTTAATAAATCAGAATACATTTTGTTTTATTTTGTCAATGAAGTAACCATATGAAGTTAAAATATAATTGATAGAACAAAAAACTGTTGGTTATGCATTATAAAGAATGTTTAAGGAGTAACGGGATACATTATGCTCAGTGCCTCTCTCAAATATTATTACAATGCATATAATAAAAATTTGTCTCAAGGAAAAAAAAACAAAAAAAGTTATATATTTGTAGCAATTCCAATTTAAATCAGTGATACAGTTGGTGTCGACAGCTTTGAGACCATGAAAAACATGTCAAAAAATATTTCAATTATTTTTGCCAAATATATGAAGAAATATCATATATCTTTAAGGCTCCACTCTTTCCTCCCAGCTGTCATGAGCTTGTCAACAGCCTTGTCTTCAATTCCCCCCTCTCCTCCTCAGACCATTAGTTGAACCCACTGAAATTAGCCATCGGATATTACCCATATTCCAGAATGCCTTGGAGACTTTCACTCTATCCACAAATGGGTTTGTTTTTTCTCATTTCCCACATCATCCCTCTCACACTGCAGATTCTATTCAGTAGCCCTGTTTGGTGTTATTGATGAAGACATTTGTATTGCACAGTGGAGTGGTACTAATGTTGCTGTGATCTAATGGTTGAGAGAAACAAGCTCTTAAACGAGAGTACAGTAAGCCTATTCAAATGGCTCTAATGAAGATTTGTGTCTTTTAAAATGACATATAAAGGCTCCACTGTAGCGGCAGAATTGGCAACCGGCACACTGAAAGATTTATAAACATGAGGCAAGTTTAAATCTTCAATTACACCCAGTGGGCCAGACGCCAGTGGTCTTAATACGTGAATGTTATTCTTAAAGTGCAACACTGTGATGAACTAACTTTTTGTTTTGTTGAGGTGTTTTAAAGGTGGCCCATCATCTGATTGGAATGTTCCACAGTATGGTTTTAAACCAATCCCTTTTTTTATAACAGGTATTTTAATGGCTAAAGAAAAAGAAAAAAAAACAAAACTTGGTTTGGTGGTGTTTTTATCTAACCTCGTTCATGCCAGATTGATGTCTAGAAAATGAGTGCTACACACTTGTCTAGACATTTGCTCTTAGTGAAAGCGACTGGAATAAGGTACAACGTCATGACAAATATTTGAATCTGAGTGGGCTAATCGACAAAAATGTTAAAAATGTTTTACTTTTGTTACATGCAGGTGAGAGAAAAGGCCCTGTCCACAAATGCACAAACAAAACAGTATTTTCACCATGGCTGTTTTAGTTTGTTTGGGTGCTTCACCTTTGGCTTCCGCATAAACATCAATCCTACTCTGTCATTCGTCTGCCAACCAGTGGGCGGGCTCTATGCCATGATGGATTGTTGTCAGTTTGTGAACTCAGAAATATTGCGAAAATCCATCTTGTTGTGCAAAGTTAGGTGTTACCTGCTTGTCTCCAAGGAGGAGGAGAAGTTGTATGCCATTCTGTGGAACTTTCCATGGCATAAAACTTATCTGTCTCCAGGGAGAATGTTCCAAAGTATGTTTGAACTTTCCATCGGATCATACATGTGACGTGCCACCTACCAGAAATTACTCCTCTATCTAACATAATGTTAGATAGAGGAACATTGCATAGAACATTGCATATTTTTTGGACAAATGTTAGTTGATTAAGCCAAAACACATGCATCTAGTGGCAGATGTAAAGACTTGAATGATACTCACAACAACAGATGCCACATTGTAAAAAGTTTCTAGATGTTGGAGCACATACAGTCATTTGTTTCATGCCATACTTTACACCCAGCCCCACTCATCTATGCTCCGACAAATGTACAGGCAACAGGCGGGATGCAAACTGTGCACCAGGCACCTTGCCATGCCCTGGCCCAGACAGAATGATGAACTGATGGAAGGTCATGAGGTTGCAAAATTTAAAAATGACTCAAATTGAAAAGAGTATAATAGCTCAAATCAGAGATATTGAATATTTTTATCTTTGAGGTTTGATGATAATTTGCATATTACCTTTTTATATTATTATTTTTCTTTTTAATATATTTGATTATTTTATATTTAATTGTACAGTCCTATAAGTTTCATTGACAACCAAAGTGTTTCAGTAGACTTATTGCCATCTCCACTGACTAGATGTCCAACTATTCTCTTAAAGGTGCACTATGTAACTTTCCAGCAACGTCCGTCACTTGTTTATCTCCAAGGAGATGTTCTTGCTTAGCCCAGAATGTTCCATGGTATGGCTTAAAATATATCTATCCCCAAACATATGGTGGCACTAGGGCAAGTTACGGACCAGACCTATGGAGAGGTGATCCTCACAGAAAAAAAATGCATATGTTTTCAAGGCATGTTTTGAGCAATAAAAGCACCTGCACTTGAATAAATGCAAATGCATAGATACGGTCAATGCCCTACTGTGGAACATTCCAGGCAAAGCAATAACATCTGCATGGAGACAAGTAGGTAGCAGACCACCAGAAATCACCCGAAAGTTTTATAGAGCACCTTAAATTTAATGGATTATAATCAAGTCTAGTTAGCACGTAGTTATACCCATTTAAAGAAACCAACAGCTGTTTGTTTTCAATAAAGGCCTCCAGGAGGATACAGTGCATGTGTTGTCACTTTAGTATTTTGAGGTTTCTCTTTCCCACCATTAGACCAAATTATCATCATGTCAAGAGTTGATGTGAAACTCTCTTTACTAGTCCTGGGAGTTGGATTGAGCGAGCCCACATGTGTACCCTTGTGGACATGTGCGTGCAAGTGTGCGGAACCAGCCCCTGTGTTATTTGTTCCATCCCTGCCACTGCTAATAAATAATGTCCGGGGCAAATGGTTTTACAGTGTCCTCAGAGAGACGGGGGAAGAGGATGGGCAGGCAGCAGGGGAGCACTCACTGTCATCTGGGTCGCACATGGGCAGGAAGAGGCTGCTGCATTTGGCTTTCTGATTAAGTAGATAAAACTGTAGCTAAAGCGTTAAAACAAGACAAAGACTTCCTAGATATGAGCATCCATCAAACGGGGAATGGTTATGTCCAAGGAAAACAGTTTTGTGACATAAAGTGAGTAGGCATGCCAAGATCATTAGGCTAATCGATAATCGTGATGTGGCTGTTAAAGCTCAGTTATACAGTCTATGTGCAAAGCTAAAACAATTCCAGGAAGACAAGCAGTTGGCAGAAACCCCGACATAGTGCTTCTTATAGTCACATCCTCCACAAAAACTGAATCTGAATGTCGCAACACTCGTTTAAACCAACTGCAAAATTAGCTACAGCTGTTGTGAGATTAATACAGAGTGCAGCCAGACTCATTTACAGCCAATTTTCACTACAGTTACTTCAGAAAACATGAATCAAATGAGAAAAACGCACATAGTCACTTTGATAGTTTGCACTGTAATGTGTTTGAGTTTGAAAAAAGCCTCAACTGTTTCTGGATGGAGCCACCTGTCAAAATGTGCTGAATGTTTGCGCTTCATTATGAGATTTATGAGACTTATTTCCGAGTGTTCTTTCCCTTTCACTGTCAGTGGGTCATGGCCTTTTCACTTTCTGACTAACACACATGCGTAGTTTCAATAAAATGGTCGTCTTAAGGCTGTGGTCCAAGATTACAAACATTTACATAATAAATTCTGAGGAAGAAGTTATCTTTCTAATTACTTTTCCAGGTAGGGTTCACAACAAAGGAAAGTTTTTAGGAAGGAATATGTTGCAAAATATGACTCAGTGACAGTTCACGTCATACTTTAATGGGCTTAACTAATAACAGATACTCCTTAACGGAACTGTATGTAAGATTTTTATTTAAAATTGCAAATAATTATGACTGTAATGCTGATTTATTCATTGCCAAAAATACTGGATATGATAGCCAAGTTGTCCATGTTATAATTTGGTGCTTTGGTTCTCAAGGCAATGATCCAATCAGAAAGCAAACTGAGCCTCACATGAGCGTCTCATTTGAGTTGCCACTTTCTACAACTGAAACTAGTTGGTTTAAACCTAAAAGTACTCCCATGCATATCAGAGAGAGAGCTCTGGAGGTTATGAGTTTTCACGTAAGACATGGCCTGTCCATGTACTGAGAATGAGAAAACCTTCTGTCCTCTATCTGCAGGTTGAGTCACTGGCAACCCAGGTTCAGTTTGTGATTGTAGTGCCCTTTTAAGACTGTAAGTGTGCATGCTTCCTGTAATATAAACAACTAGGATGTGTTAGTTTCATTTTGATTAGCTCCTCTCTGCAGACATATATAAGCCAGTGACTCACCAGAACCCTGTCAGAAATGAACAAGCTACTTTGATTCAAAATGTATTCACGCTTAAAAACTTCTTTCTCTTTTGCCCTGAGGAAGAACTTAGAATTACAATCATATTATCACCAGTGGATTAAGCCTCATTTATCAACTGTTTGCTAACATGGTAAATGGCTAACCAGGCCAAAAGTGGAGCCTAAACCCTAAGCAATTTCTCACAGAGATGCTATTCTACTCCAAAAAATGCAAATGAAGCTGTCTAGCGGGTGATGCCAGATTTATCAGAACTATGAGAGCAAATACTGCATGATAATCAGGGCCGGCCCAGCCTATAAGCAGACATTTATATTGAAAATAATATAGCAAGTTTAATTGCAAACAGGGCTTGTGTGTTTAGAGCAGCCTAAATATCCCTCTCAAACAATTACATTTATTTTATGTCTATTGTAGCAAAGTATCTGCTGCTGCTACATTTGTTTTTCAGCTGGGCATAGGTGATGGCAGCTATGTGTTTACACCAGTGCAAGGACCCTTTATAATGTAAATGCAAGGCCACTGTCGCCAAATGAAACGCATTAAAATCCACCAGAAACTTGTCTAGAATTCTTGACCTCCCCCTTATATGTTTGTGTACTGTTCTTATGGCTCTGGTAGTTGTGACACTTTGGATGTTTTCAGTCTGATGTGGGTCATATAAATACAAATAAGCTGCTCATTATGACTCTGCTATCATCAAGGGAATGAGAGCAGAGTCATAATGTTGTCAAATGTGAATCACCAATAGCTGAGCCAGCATACATCCGCTGCCGGGGGGCCCCAGAGACAAATTCTGCTTAATTCAGCCCCCTGAAAGCTAGGGCCATCCTTGATCATAGAGTACACTGGAGGGACAGATGCAAACTTTTTACACAAGATACTGCTGCAATTTGTGCACTTACAAGACAATTGGTAATTATTTGAAATGCTTTAAAATTACCCGCAAGGACAGATAGGATAATACCATGTTGTTTTCAAAGCAGCAGTGATAAAATCTAAGCTCTTCACCTGCAACACTTTGGCCTTCCACTGAACCGGAGCGTTCCCATAGACTGTATATATAAATGGACATAGCTAACGCGCTTGCCACCACGTTCCAGATAGGAAGTGATCATATGTGCTCTTCCGGTTCCATTGACTCTGGCTTCTTTACATCGAAAAAATGTCACCCCTCCCTCTGTAATTGCTTCTGTGAGCCTCATCATTTTGGTCTTAAAATGTTCGTATTAACCAGCTTTAAATGATCCTGATGCTTTTACCTCACCATTTTCTCTGTGATTCAAGATATGAACATTAATAACAAATAAAGAGGCTTCTTTCCCCGAGGTCGCTCCCACTAGCATTAGCAACAGATTTGATTGACAGCTTTGCTAAGGGCCCGCTCCCTGCTAAACCAGCGGTGGAGGCGGGAAAGGGGCTTTATCATCAACAGCCTCGCTCTGGATTGGCTTTTTGATTGCTATGATACAAGCAATCGGAATTCCTAATATGGAACTTGGCTCCCTATAACTGCTAGCCTCGATGAGCTTCATTTGATTAGAGCCGAGCGTTATGTGTGACGTCACTTAGCACACTTCTATACGCAGTCTATGAGTGTTCCAGAGCAGCTGTCCATCAAACTGGGCCTTCACGCATCCATAGCGAAAATTATAAGTTGCTTTTATAAGTTTTGATGGGTCCCTGTCAGACGCCCCTTAGTCCAAATGCTATGCGAGAATGTTCGGAAGTAGGCAAACGTAAATTTACAACATTTCAACAATTTAATAGCCCACAGAGGCACGCACACTTTTACTCTCGCTCAGCGCTCTCATTAACATATCAGTTGAAAATAATATACGTACTTCCCAATAGTAAATCACATGCAACACGGCCACAAATTGCACACGTTATTTTTCAGTTTGCGCATGCCGTTTAACACCTGGAATGACAACTGAGGCCCTGAGTGAGCTATTGCTACAAGTAGAACACAATGGATACTGAAACAGCTCGCAGATAGCCCAAGTCATACCCTTTCGTGACATGTGAACAAAGTTTTGAATGAAAATCAGTGGGGAGCTATTTTAATGCCTCTTGCATCATGCTAACATTTTCACATGGAAGACATTTACGCAGCAGGACCAAAAGCCCATTGTGTTCGTAAAAACACCAAAATATCTCCTGATTTCGGGTAATTGCGCTGCATGAACTGATTTCAGATTAAGTTTGATTATGCAGGCAACATAGGGTTATTATCTAAATGATGTTTTACGGTACAAGTCCAATATTTTAATCCTATTTGAGGATGTTTTTGCTAGACAACAGAGACAATCTTTTGTTTTGAATCAAATGCTTTGGCAATGGGTCCAATGTTTCATTACTAGCTCCAAAACACCTGTTACAGCTTATAGAGACTTTTGATAGTTGTTTAGTCTGTGAATCTTTATTACCTTATCAAATTTAGATTTATGTGTGCAACAACAAATATTAGGCTTTAAGAGAAATATAGTCTAATAAGAGAAATAAGTATAATGCTCTAAGGGTGCAATGTATTGATACTCTGCAGCTGATGTCATCAACATTCCCTGGGGGTGTGAAGCTAACAGGGGCACTGCTCTGTTTGAAGCTCTATTACTCAAGTTAGACTTTAATTTGAGCTTTGTTTTAAAGAAGTTGTGCTTATGTCTACTATATAGCTATAATATATGACACCTGTGGATCATTATGTTTTAATTTGCACATTTTAAATTGCAATACTCATGTAAACCACTTAATAAAAGAAACAAGTCCTGACACAACAAAGAGATGGTACCGACAGATAGCTGCAGGTCACACTAGCGATGTTTACCACCATATTGCCCTGCCCTAACCGCAGTATTCAGATTCCCACCCTTCCATTTGACACCTGCACATACTTTTAAGGTTGTTCCTATTCATTCACACTCTAGGCTCCGAGTGTCTGCTGCTTTCTGTTAAGCACGGAGCAAAGACAACAGAGGCAGCGGGATGAGATAACACCCCACATAGGAGACAGATCACATGCAATCCCTTGGTATGTTTTGTCTAGGGCCGAAACATCCTGCCTTCAGGCATTACCCAAGTTACTTTCCCACACTTGATACTTTGTTAGGGCGCGACTGAAGTGTACTTGAAGAACTAACTCAATACTGAAATCTATATAGTGTAATATAGTGCATGAGAGGAGGGGAGTCTGAGGAACATAACAGCGGAAAACACATCAACACTAAAGCCTAGGTAATAAAACTGTCAGATAGTGCAGAGCTTTTTATGTAAAGTGAGTTCCTTATTATGAGTTAAAGCAAAAATTGCATGTTGGAGTGGCAGTATTAGTTATAGTTTGGTGATGGAGGAATATCATTTTGTTCAAGAACTTAAGATAGAAAGTCCTTTCTTCCTTTACATCCTTAGAAGTGTGTGTCCAATAAGTTTGTGTTCGAACATGACTTTATGGGAAGAAAGTCAAATAAATGCCTGAAATCTAGTAAAAATAGCAAATAAATAGGAACCAGTGAAAAATGTATGAAATAATTAGCAAAATTATCATCATCATCATCATCATCATTATTATTGACATTTTGGTAACACTTATAACTCTTTCTCCATCCATCCATTTTCTTCCGCTTATTCGAGGCCGGGTCGCAGGGGCAGCAGTCTAAGCAGGGACTCCCAGACTTCCCTCACCCCAGACATTTCTTCTAGCCACCTCTTTTTTTCTTTACTACACAAGTCTTGCTTCATATATTTGATGTTTTCTATATGTATCCAATATATAGAAAGTAGTAAACACTGAATGAGAGGGTGTGTCCAAACTTTTGACTAGTAGTGTAGGTTAAAAGTTTGGACACTCCCTCTCATTCAGTGTGTGTTTTTTTTTTTTTTTTGGTTTTTTTCCTTTATATTTACTACTTTCTACATTTTAAATACATATGGAAGACATCAAATATAATACCTTTTTAAAAAGGGTAAATAACAACTGTCCTCAGAATATTTTTTGATAATATATTTTTTTTGGTGGATACTTTGAAGAATCGCATATATAACATAAAAAATATATATATATAGTCATTAAACTATGTAATTACATATATCAACTCCATATGTTTGATGTCTTTTGTATGTATAAAATGTAGAAAGAAAAAACATTGAATGACTGGTAGTGTAAATTTATACTAAACAGATAGTTCCAAAATTATTAGGGTTGTGGTATTAACTTTATATTTACTTTAATACCATAACCCTATTTGTTAATTATGAATGGAGTTCATGGCCATGCTTTAATAAGGCTAATTAAAGTGTAGTTATTAAGTGGTACCAAAAGAAGTATACAATTGTGGGTTTTTTTTTTACTTTTTCTTTTTTTTTTGCTTACAACAAGGAGTCAGCATTTGAGATGCCGTAGTCTAAAAATTCTGTAAACACTAATGTGGAAATCATGATTATTATTTTAAATATCAATAAATACAATTGTGAAGATATATTTCTCTTAAATGGTTGTGTAAGCAGCACAGGAGACATCTAGGCATCGCTGTGAGGAACCCTATCGTCAGAGGGGAAGCCGGCGGTTAGAATGACTGACCATTCAACAGCACCATTGTTTGTGGAAGACCTCAGCTTGTTCCACTTTCTGCCCACCACGGGAGCAACGTTTAGCCTGCCAAGGTTGATAAGAAGATGCTTGTGATACTGCAACATTATATAGTACATGTACACCATGTAAACTTGCAAAGGTTGGACTGATCTGCTTAAATCTGTAATCCAAAGAGCCAAGTTGAAGAATTAGAATTGGGAACAAAAGGCCGGTGTTAAGCTTTTGAGGCAAATTGTATATCTTGTTCTTTCCATTTTTGATTGGTGTGTAGATGTATGAGTGAGGAAAGAACAACGGCGGGTGGAGTACTGAATTTTAGTACAGACACTGGGACAAAAACATACTTAAGTACAAGTATTACATGAAAAAATTTACTTAAGTAAAAGTATCAAAACACATGCGCTTAAAGAGTAAAAAGTAAAACTATTTTGCACATGTTTATATTTGTATATTTTTGTTTAATCAAACTATAAATGCACTAAAAACAATCCCTCAGACTTTTCAGCAGGTTTCAGACAATAATACTGCTTTTCAGTTCTGTTTAAAAATGTAGTGGAGTAGAAAATACAGATACCTGCTCTCAGATGTAGTGAGGTAAAAGTTAAAAGCATCCACTTTAAAGTTGACAGAAAGTAAAACACAAATACCTTAAATTTATACTTAAGTACTTTGTTATGTTCCTCCACTGGGAAATAATGCCTTACACTTGTAATGCGCTACACTGAAGTCATTATTCATTCACTCCACACTTGGTGATGGTAAACTACTTTTGTAGCCACAGCTGCCCTGGGGTAGACTGACAGAAGCGAGGCTGCCAGTTTGCGCCATCGGCCCCTGTGACCACCACCGATCATTCACACACACACCACTTTCATACTAGGCAATGTGGGTGAAGTGTCTTGCCTAAGGACACAACAACAGAACTTGTTCCGAGCTGAACTTGTTCCGAGCTGGACTCGATCCTCCGACCTTCGGGTTGGGAGACCAATGCTCTAACCACTGTGTTTATCCAACTTTCAAAACTTCCAACTACAACTATTACAACTATTTAGCCCTTACAACTATTTGGAAACAGTTTAGCAGGTGTACTGTTCTCCACAAGATGATTAAAGGAACTACAACAAATACATGAAATACGTGAAATAAGCTGCTTTGCTCCACCCATGGATAGTAAAAATACCCTATTTCACTGCAAATTAGCATTAAAACTTGAGTATAGGATGTTGTTTATGTCTTACCTAGCACTATGACCACAGTTTTCAACAGAGACATCATCGTATCCCTGTTCCGCCTCGGTCCGGAGCTGTGCCTCGACATCCTCATGGTCCTCTGGCGCACGTAAACGAAGATATGTGCGTACAGCGTTACCATGACGACAAAGGTCACCAGGTTGAACACTGCCCAAAACACCAGATAGGAGTTGCTGTACAGAGGCGCCATATTGGAACACGACTTTAGGCTACAGATACAATTCCAACCAACGCTCGGAATGGCGCCCATGACGATCGACATTGTCCAAATAATGACGATAACAACCACCACTCGCCGATTGCTCATGCGCGTGTGTAGCTGCATCCGGAATACAGTGATGTGGCGTTCGATGGCGATGGCTAGCAGGTTAGCAACGGAAGCAGTCAAGCTAGTATCGATCAAACCTTGCCGTAGTAGCCATGTTGAAACCGTTAGCCTCCTCGTGTTAGGTCCCGTGTTGAACATCAAGTAGAAGTAAGCTAGCCCGGCGAAGAAGTCGGCAGCAGCTAGGTTAGCCATTAAGTAGTATATGGGGAAGTGGAAGCGCCGGTTCACGTAGATGGCGATCATGACGAGGAGGTTGGCGAGCATGATGAAGATGCACACGGTGATTCCCAAACCCATCACCAGACGGCTCACGGTGTTCCAATCCGTAGCCAGATATTTGCCGCTGCGGTTGTAGAAGAAGGCAATGGTCTCGTTGTAGTAGCACTGGTCCTCGTCCATGGTGCCGACTGGAGTTCTAAGTGGAACAGACAAATAATGAATTAATTTGGCATAATATTATAGTGAGATACTAGCAGTCAGATACATGGGCGACAGTAGGTCAGTGTTTGTCCTCTGACCTGAAGGTTGGCGGTTCGAATCCCGCTCTCGACATGAATACTTTTGTGCCCTTGGGCAAGACACTTAGCACACCTCGCCCCCAGTGTCTGTGTACACTGGTGTATGAATGTGTGTGTGAATGGGTGTGTGAATGGGTGAGTGGTTCCTTGATGTAAAGCGCTTCGAGTGACTTGTAGGTCGAAAAGGGCAATGTATGTAAATAATAATAAATACTTTTAGAACACTTTGTGGACTTTAAATAATGATCAAATTAAAGCACAGCATGTAACTTTCTGGAAGTTCCATGGAAACCTGCTGGATTCCATGGAGATAGACAGATAAAACCGTACTTCGGAACATTCTTCATGGTGATAGCTAAGTTGTATGTCATACTGGTCAAAGCAGCAACATTTCCATGGAAACAAGCAGGATCAGGCCCTCCTCCAGTCCAAATAAGAATTAGGTCTGTGGAGATGCAAGCCCGCTCAAGGTAAGGATGAACGTTTTTCTTATCTTTTCAGGGTAACAAACACAACCAAAATTAAAAAAAACCCAAAAAAATTTAATGTAGTTTCTATCTATTTTTTGGCTAAAAAGTGGCTTTGGTACAGTTTTACACTTGAATGTATCCCCTATTTATAAGCATACAGTTTGGATGCTAGATGGAACCAGACTTTTGGAGCATGACTAAAACAAATCTCCCTTTGATTTTCCCCTGATTAATGATCATCTGTGTATTTAAAACATGATTATTATGAAATGGGAGCAGTTGCTTTGTTACTTCAAAGAATCCACGCAGCATCACTCAGCACAAAACCATATTGTCTTTCATGCTCTAACATATGCTAGTATTTGTGCATGTGCAGCTGCGGCCCACATCTACTTATCCCTGAGTGAATAAAGCCTAGTGTGATAGTTTCATATCACATTTGCCTAGGGTAGTGTGATATGAAACTAAACATGTTTATACCATCTGGTCAAACTTTATGACCTGTTCCAATTTGAAAAACGCACCAGCAGGACAAAGGGTATACTTAGTAAACCACTCCAGACCAGACCGTTAGCCATATTCACAGTTGTGCACACTCCCAAACACTTCAAAACAATGCACATAAGAACAGATGCAATGTCTCTAGACGCAAATATATTGGCTGCTCTGTCTCGCCCATACCAGACCGGAAACAGGGCTCGAGGCAATACTGTGGGTCTGTGTGCTGGTGGGATAAACAAAAGCTAAAAGGGAAGCAACCAAAAAAAAGGGCCAATATGGAGGAAGGAGGAGGTATTAGAAGTTCTGGGTCAAAGTTCAGTGGCCTTTTGGGTAACCCTTCTCCTTTGATTTAGCTATCAGTAAGGTCATTCATATTCTTAGTGGCTTTTCAGACAATCATGCAAATGGAGTAGTCTGCGCACCTGTTTTTTAAAGAATGAATCAATAGAGGACTGGGGTCAAAAGGAACATAAAAAAAAAGATTCCATTTTTTAAGAAGTTTTGTCAATTTTCTCAAACAAAGATGGCAAAACATGAGTGCATACATTTTTTTATGAAAGTGTTGAAACTTTTTAGTTGCTTTTTACCATTCCAGCATTATTTGGAAATGTTTTTCTTGGTTTCGTATTAATTTAGTAGTAGTAGTAGTAGTAGTAGTAATTAAACATTTATCTTTGTAATATTTGAGTACTGATGTTATTCCGCCCCACCCGTTTTTGCCTCTAAATGCTACTACACCGCACTTGCTTTGTGATGGCACATTTGATTAAGTAGGAATCCCATAAATTTCAAAGGAGAATTTGAGAAAACTTGTGCCACTAAAAATCTGATATGAAGTAGACTGATTTGTATAAAATGTTTTTCATGTTTTCATGTGACCAACAAGTCAACACTGCACTGATTCTCTGGGAGACTGTAAAACGGCTCTGTAGTCAATATAAAATGTATTTGCTGTCAAGATCCTCAGCCTCATGCAAAATAATACAACCCAGGTGATGATGGCAGCGCCCACGGCACAGAATAATGTCATTGGATCTTATCATTACCTTTCATTTTCTCAAGTATTGTCCAAACTTTTACTTTAATGTGAAAGTTTGGACAATACTTCCAATAATGTGAAAAATTAGGGATGCTCCTGGGAAATCTGTCAGTTCCAGTTAGAGTTCAAAGCAGCAAAGACCTTGCCAAAAAAACATGAGCTCCATCCCAGCTGCAGGGAAGCACTGGGGTTAGGTTCAGCTTGGGAATACATGATAAATAAGGCTGTTGCATAATATAGAGAAATCATGACAGCAAGTAAAAGCACAAAATATCAGCTTTTAGCTGAGGTCAAAGCAAATACTTACTATGTGCATTATTTTACTTTTTTTATAGCTGTTTCCATATATTAAAAATAGCTTGGGAAAGTATCCATTTCGAAAAGCAACAAAGCAATACAATGGCTTGATAGGTCAAGAAACATACAAGAAATATGGGTTGTAAATTAATTAATACCCAGATACTAACCAATGCTAAAACTAGTATCAAAATTCATCTGAAGTAGTGCCAACACTGCTGCCCATCCCCATGTTTCTTAATGCAAAGAGCATTTAGTGCCTTGAATTTAATACCACTGTATAAATGAGACCATTTACCATCCCTTCAAAAGCAAGATACTTAGAACAAAATTGTTTAATGAGTATTCAGTTTGCCTTACAACTGTTTGCGTGGAGCATAATTTGGTGTGTAATATATAAGAATATTACTTTTTATAAATGTACTATTTAAATCAAACTTACAAAACACCAGCAACAGGACCAGTAAATTATCTCAAGCGTCATGGCATCAGCACAATTCTTTATTGACAAAACTTACGATTTAAAGCCCCCAAAATACACTGAAAAGCATACATTCTTTGTATGAACACTGTCACCTCTCCATAGGTCTGACATGTAAGTTAGCCTGGTGTAGTCACTGTGTCTTCATTGAGATCAGTTAGTTTAAATCCATAATGTGGAACATTGAAGGCCAAGCAGGAACATTTTTATGGAGAAATGCAGATGGTACCTTTTAAAGCCCCATTGTGTAACATTTCATCATAAATGTTACACAATGGTGCTTTAAAGAAGACCTATTGTGCTTATGTCTGCTTTATAGTTATAATCTATGATTCTCGTGGATCATTAGGTTATATGGTGCACATTTTAAATCACAATATTCATCTAAAATGATTGAATGAAATAAACATGTTCGCCGACTTCCCTGTTTGAAAACTGTGGTGCCCAAAGGGAGCTGAGATCGCCATAAACTTCATCACAACAAAGAGACAGATTTTTAATTGTTTTTATTTTTACTGAAATGACTACACAGCGCTGCTGAATCCTATGAGAATCACCAAATAAGAGAATAAAATTGGAGTACAGAGCAGTGGGCGTATGTGTTGTGGCGTTGTGGTGAAAACGGGAATTGATCGGCAATATGCCGTCTTGAAAATAAGTGAATTGCTCAAATATGCACAGATCACTCCAAATACAACTTCGGATGAGTAAATGGAGAGGGGAAACAACTATAACATGGTTAAAAGCTCTGAAGAGTCGATTTTGCATAATAGGTTTGCGCTAAATATCATAGTTGTTAAAATCTGTTTCAAATGCTTCTAAAGTGCAGTGGTGTTTCCAGGCCATTACTAGAGAGTAGAGGAAGTGTCACTGGCCTCTCAGAACATTCCTAAAACTGTCATCATCCCGTTGGAGCCAGCAGAGGGAAAAGCATGCCATTCTTTGAGCAATAACTCAAGGGTGCGACTTCACTGGGAACAGATTGAACTGGAAAATTGGGGATTTCTACTTTCTTTTTCTGCACCTGGGCGTGTGAGGAAGAGTTGGACCGACTAAGCTGTAAAACATTTTTGGAGTGTATGCATCCAGAGTGTTAAGTGCAGAACAAAATGCTCACTGTTAGCCACCACGAGTGAGAAATGTGTGATAAACTTAGCTGGTGTGAAGGGGCAAACTGAAGAGTGTGTGTTTTTCTAATGGGCTCTGGGAGGACCACCCTGCAGTCTGCATTAGTGAGGTCATTAGGCAAACATCGGCACCTCGGAGGCATCCGTATGTACACATAACACACGCTTAATTAACACGGACACTTCGCAATTAGGATGAGCCAGCACTGGGAATGTTTTCTGGGTCTGCGCGCTATTTAGAGCAGGGAATGGAAGATCTATTCATTTATGGTTTATAGACTGAACAGAAATTTGAACAGAGAACGCACACCAGTGTCTTTATCAGTGTTGTTACAAACTCAATTTCGATACTAAGGAATAGAGTTGATACTCAATACCGATTCCGATACCACAATGATAGTAAAAAGCACTCTTTATTTAGACAAATCATAGTACTTTTTTTATATTATCACGTGGTCTTATATGTGTAATCTCTCAGTCGTCCATTTGGGCATCTGAATGTGATATATATGTTTTTTTTTGGGTTTTTTTTTGGTTTTTTTTTTCCAACAATTGAACACGTTAACAGCCTCAACCTAAGATTTGTCTTATTCTTGCCCTCCTGTACATACATTTTCATTTTATTTATCTGCTGAAATGCTCATTTAGCTGATTTAACTCCCACTGCATGAGTTTACATTGAGAAATTGTACAAAAATATGACAAGTAGCTCAGTTGGTAGATTGTTCGTCTACTGATCCAAAGGTAGATGGTGTGATTCCAGCTCCCACAGATGAATGATGTTGTTGCGTCCTTGGGCAAGACACTTAACCCATCTCGCCCTAGTGTGTGTGGTACATTGATGTGTGTGTGAGTGAATAGTTGTGGATACAAGAACAATACCAGAAGTTACACTTAAACTCCCAACGTTTGGCTTGTGAAAAGTTTTGATGTATTTAAAAAAGCACAGTGTAACTTTTGTTTATCTCCATGGAGACAAGTAGGGGACACTATTAGATCAAGTGACAGTGTAAAGAGGCAAGTATACATTCACGTTTTTATTGTATTACGGTTAAATGCAATACTGTGAAACATTCCAGGCAAATCAAAATGATCTTTATCCACCATATAAGTTACAGAGCACCATTAAACAAGCAGATAAAAATGATTAAAGTTCGCTCAACATACCACATATTATAACATCATAACATTTGACCATATACCATATAAGTATTCATTAGGACTCCACTTATGGCTAAAGGTAAAGGAAGCTAAAGACTTATAAGGGTACTTAAGAGACTCTAGTGGCTGCAGGAATCAGTCTTATCCATACAGTGGTGGGTGTAGGGTTTGGCATGTTATTCTTACAGTCAAGGAGCGTTTAGTCTGTGCTAAGTGAACATTTGTTATTTTGTCAAGTGTCAGACTGCTCCCTGCTCTGTGAGGTTGAACAGCTGCGGAGTCCGCCCCAAGGAAGAGCCAACCGATCTTAAGGTTATGGCGATGCTTTTGAGCATATCACACATACTTTGGTTGGATCAAGTGCTAATTCTATGAGACATATGGACGCACAGTGTAGTTTATGTGTAAGTTTATTTAAATACTGTAGTAACTGTAGAGCATATATGACAAATGCAGAAACTTTACTTCAATATAGAATCATACTTTGAATGCTTTATTGTAGACAGGAGGTTTTAAGGGTTATTAAGGGTCACAGATGCCAGATATCTTGGTAACATGTTGTGAAATTGTTCTAATTGATGGTTTTCAGATGTTATGATCTCAAAGGTTATGATGTGATAATGCCAGATGTAGTCAGTTTTTCCTATTGATTACACTGTACAATCCCACAAAAGACTTAAAAGCGCAAGTGCTGAACCTGATTATTTTGATTAGACTAGGCCTGTCATGATAACACATTTTGAAGTCCGATATATTGCTTAAGTAAATACTAAAATTAATTCATGGCACTGACACAAAAACCCAAGAGCAGATTTAAACCACAAAAAATCATGAGCTGCAATAAATAAATAGGAGAATGAAACGCTTTAGTTCTTAGTTTGTGTCTGTATTGAGTCATAGAAGTTATTCATTCAACCTCCATCCATCCATCCATCCATTTACTTCCGCTTATCCGGCGCCGGGTCACAGGGGCAGCAGTCTCAGCAAGGACTCCCAGACTTCCCTCACCCCAGACACATCCTCCAGCTCCTCCGGTGGGACCCCAAGGCATTCCCAGGCCAGCCGAGAGACATAGTCCCTCCGGCATGTCCTGGGTCTTCCCCGGGGCCTCCTCCCCTGAATTCAACCTTTACGGCTTAAATCTTATAAAATAACCAACTATTTCCCAGTAGAGCAAGGAAAAAGTACACACAAAGTATTCTGCTGACAGACCTATATTAGACACTCAAGAAATTGCTAGATTGCACCAAAAATCAGCATTTAACAATATTAACTTTAGCTGTCTTCATCTGTATTAAATATTTTATGCCTATAGAAACCTGTGATGTCACCTGAAACCTGGCAATGCAAGATTTAATATGATAATTTGGGGCGCATGTAGCCTGGGATCCAGACTGGTTCTTTCTATATTCTACATTCAATACAGTGCATCTCTCAGTCTGGTCACCAATCCCCCCCTTGTGTCTAAGTCCAAACTCTGACAGCTGCCATGTTTGTTTTTAAAGACCATGCATGTCCCTGATTGGCTAATTGAGCTGTCATTCATGCATCTGAACTTGGGGAAATAAAACCGGTGCCAAGAATCTTTGTAAATATTTGAGGAAGCGTGTATTCATGGCCACGCAGGCAAGGGGTTGTGGTATTGAAGAAACACGAAGAAACACTTTTACTACTCCACTACCTATAACCTCTGAAGAAAAATAATATCTGATAAAGTAGACAGGTCAAGTAACCATGTAATGTTGAAATTGTTCAAAAGTTCAGATTCATTCACACATTCATACATAAGCAAAGACAGCTGAAGCTCAAGGGCCCAACAGCAAAAATGCCCCTCTGTACTATGTGACCAACCGCTAAAATATATTTGACAAAAACTATGTATTGACACAGTATCTGGGTTTTCATATTGACATTAAAATGAACTTTTTCAAAAAAAAAAAATCCATGCATAATTTATTACACTCATTTTGGTCTTGGACAAAACTGCTTTCAGTACTGGAGCAGTTTTAATCTCGGCAATCTGATATTAACATACTTTATTGGAAAGAAAGGATTAGATTTAAGCAAAACCCAAGTCATAACATTAGTCCAGTTATTGGTTTTTCTGACTTTCTAACTTTTCGGTTCAACAAAAGATGATTCATAGTGCAGAAGTCCCCGAACTTGTCAGCAAATGATCACACCCTATACTGAAAGCACAATACCTGCATTTGTATTTCATTGCTGTACGTAGGCTTGGCTCATTCCTACTACGTCCCTGACATATTAAACCAGGACTCCTCCACACTTTGAAGTCTGCAGGTTTTGAGTGGAAGCCATCACATCTGAAAGTTATAGAAGTACTTTTTTTTTTTTTTACCCAAACTGAGCGGCCCAGGACTGACTTAAACAAAGACTTGGTAACAGCTCTGGGAAAAGTAGAAATGGCAAAAGTAAAAACAACTGTATGAAGTTTATTGGGAAAGGTTGGCTTGTGGTTTTGATTGGGTTACCTGCTGGATACTTCAGTGCATTTCTTAGTCTCAACTGAGAATTCACAGGCCATAGTGTCTGCTCATCTGCACTGTTTCAAGTATGTTTAAATACTTAACATAAACGAAGCAAAAACTACTCTGTGTACATTCACATAATAATGGAACGCTGGTATGCAGGACTTGAAATAGCACTTTCGTCTTATCAGTCCTTCTATCGTAAATGTTTCTAGCAAAGTAAGGATTATATAATATGTTGAGGAGACAATGGCTCAAGTGAAAGATCAGTCCCTTGGGCAAGGCACACTAGTATTCCCAGCATTCTCCCAAGTATTAACCAGGCTCAACCCTGCTTACCATCCGAAATCTAACGAGATTGGGCATTCTCAAGGTAATTCAGCTACGAGCTTGAAACAAAATAGCATTTTGGTTAGTTGGCTAAGGTAAAACCCGGTTGGTAATGCCAGGATAATGTTGTTAACTTCAATAAATAGCAATTCAGGTAGCATCTTGTACAGTTATACACTGCAAAACATGAGCATTTTTGGACCACAGCCTTTTCTGAAGATTCTTATTGATTTCACATGAACTTTGGTCTGTTATTCTTTTCACTTTCAGCCATATATCTAACCTGTACTTTACCTGACCCAAACAAATCACTCTTCATGCCTTGTTTTTCTTTTGCTGTCTGTGCATTTGTGGACCTTGTGATTCACTTAACTCCTTAATATTTTTGCATGAACTTGCATTACGTTTTCTTTTCACATTCTGCCATATATCTAACCTGCTCAGTGCCTACTTTACCTGCCCTACATCTATCACTCTTCATCCCTTGTTTTTTCTTCGCGGCCTGTCTGTAATTCCTTCACTTTTGGCTGGTTCCCCCTCTCTCTGCAGACTGCCTCTCTGTGCTCCTCCTGTATCCCCGGGTCTCACTCTCCACTCTGCCAGCTCTGTACAATGCCCCCATTGTTCCCCAGCTCTCCCAGGCCATAGCACACAGCAGCAGCCCTGAAACAGCACGCTAGCACTTCCACACATGAGCTACAAGTTTGTCTCCGTGCACTTAGAGACATACAGCACATGTACACTCCGGTATAATGCTAAAGGCTAACCAACAGCTAAGAATCAATAATGTTTAATTAAATTAAATGCATTAATTGTGAATTATTGTCAAACTCCTGGATTTTTGCCACATACAAACAGCTTCTAGTTAAAATATTACTTGACATCCCAACTGTAGCCACAGCTGCCCAGGGGCTGATTGAGTGTTGTTGTGTGTCTTGCCCAAGGAAACACATCGATATTTGCAGTTTTACCATTCATGCCATACATTAATCTTATAAAGTGCTATTTCTAAACACTCTAAATTGCTGTATTGATTGATTTTTGTTTTGTTTTTCTTACTGATTGTGGTTTAACTGAGCTCCAACAGTCCATCATCTCCTGCGTTTGTGGTAGTTTAGATACACCACAACCATTTCAATCCAAGCCTCACTGGTACAGATCCAGGCTTTGGCACTTTGGAATCATTCAGATGTGCAGTCACGCTCAGTGGCTTCAGCAGTTGTACTGTGTCTACTTTTCTATATCTATATATCTACATTTTGAGCCACAGTTGTCCTGGGGCAGACTGTCAGTGTGTTTGTTGTGTCCCAAGCCTTCAGCTCTTTCCCTTTGTAGTATATGGTTGTGTCCCAATTCGACGGTTGCAGTTTGAAGTACCGTTCGAAGTACCCAGCTGATGAGTACTCCTCTGTGTAGCCTCTGTCAGGCGCAAAGGCCATACCAAAATGGAACAAGCCTACACCACGGAGCGTACTTCAACTGCTGTCTGTGCGCTTATGTTACGTAGCCTAGCAAACATGACGGCTGCTGACTAATGAGCTATACAGCTGTTGACTCATGACCTAAACGTGTAAAATGGACACTGAAATAGTAACAGTTTCATTTTTAATTCTTTATTATTTCATAGAAGAAGAGTCAAGGTATCATTGTCTGAGGCGTTTGTTTCTGTTAAAACTGAATGAAGTAAGGAATTAATCTTTCCTTTTGAATATCAATAGTAACTTTAAGAAAATAGCATAGAAGAAGTCTCGCGTGGTGCATGATGGGATATAGTAGTTCGCGAAGTGTGCTCGGGTGCACGCTTCGTTCACGGCCGATCTCCATGGAAACGCTGTAAACGCAGGGTACATTTGTCGGCCGCATTCATCAGGTGCATGAAATGGGACGGGTCTTGTTACATAGGTGCCGGAAGTTACATAGGTGCCCTTCAGTGCATCTGACAAAGTGTGCAACCGCTCGATTGGGACACGGGCTATGTCTATGATGTTTTGTGTGTGGCTAAGTCCTATCCGCTTTCCTCATGTAATCTTGGCTGTGCTGCCCTTGCTATAGATTCGATGACTATTTTCCCAACTGACCCTGATTGGCTGCTGCTTACTGGCCCCTGACTGGTGCATCAAGCTCACGCCTTTGCCAATCCTGTGCCACACCTGCAGCCACCTTCCCTAGTATGCCATTTAGTCCATGGTTCTTGTCTGTCACTTATGCGTCCGACTTCGTGTGCTTTGAGACACTAGTTTACTGTTTATTTGTGCTTTATGTGCCTTGTTTTAATCAGTCACTAAATTCTGTTTATAGGCCGTGTGACTTGTTATTACTGAGACATATTCCATTGCATATTTTGTTATCTTATCTTTTTACATTCCTGTTCATTAAATTACAACTTTGCACCATTTTAACATCTTTGTTTTTTTGTTATTTCCCCTAACCCTGGCAGAGCTGGGTCGAAACAGTTGTCAATCTGTTTTCCTGCTGCCCAACCACACACTATGACCAAAGCTAGTGCCTTATATGACCTGTCTCTATTAAATACAGAGGACGGAGATTTACTACTGGGATAGCGTGGATTATTAAGTCAACTGGATTGCCAGACTTGTCCATTGAGTAACAACTTACCAAGCTATTTCTTATTACCATGTTCAAAAGTCAAACTTAAGTGGTGCTCGTCTTGGGTCACGTTTTCATAGTGCAATAGCCGTGTCATTGTTTTCCTGTGAACGACACACAATCCCAAAAGCGCGCTATCTGAGAGAGAGAGAGAGAGAGAGAAGGCCTTTCTGTTTTCTTTCGACCTCAGTGGACCACAAGCTTTACCCAGTCTGACCCTATCCAATATATTCGACCTGCTTATTACATCAAAGTTTCATTTTGAACCCACTTTTAAACCACGGGTGGCTTTCTCTTACGAGATGTACAGAATGTTATATGCAAACAAGCCGAAATGTCCAAGTGATACTAATAACACTGAAGAATGAGGGGTATAGGGGATAATGTTGACTGTTGCAACAAAGAACTAACATATCGTTCAAGTGACGACTCTTAATTCATACTCAATTCAACAAGTTTATTTTGCAAAGTCCAAAGTTATTTGTCATTTTCCTCATACATTCCTAGCATCCTAATTAGTAACCACAGAGTTTATAAGCACATTTCACAACTTTCAGAGGCCAGAGTGGAGTTTTGCCGCAATGCCACTGCTATAAACATCTAGCATGCAAACTACTACTGGTTGACTACTTCCTGATTCTGAGAAGATACCAATGCTTTATAATTGGATGCAGACCGCACAAAGTGGTCTCATTTGGAGCCTAAGAGCTACTTTTACAATATACTGAGGGAAAACAGATTTTATTTTCCTTTATTACATGGAAAAAATAAATAAATAAATAAAATAAAATAAAATAAAATAAAATAAATAAAATAAAATAAAATAAAATAAAATAAAATAAAATAAAATAAAATAAAATAATAATAATACAGATCTTGATATGATAAATATAAATATGAAAAGCATTAGAAAAAAATATATATATATACTCTTAATACAAATAGAGAGAGAATGAACATCTCGTTAGCTAAAGCCCTATACTGGAAGAGATGAGCTTGCCCTGAACAAGTTGGCAAAGTTCATAGACATAGACAAATAGAAAACAAAAAGGTATGGGCCTAATTCATGAACGGTTTCTTGAAAAATTGTTCCTAACTTCCACTTTAATGTCTGTGTAATCCCTCAGTTGTCCAGGTCTGATCTATAGCAAAAGACAAAGTTTAAATCCGTCAACTGGACAAATCGTTGTAAAAGTGAAGATTTTTCGCTGCTCATCCAAGCCGCTTTAAAAAGATGCTAAGAAAAACTCTGCGCCAGACTCACAACACGTTCTTAAGCAGCCAAATTTCTTCTTGACAATTGCACCTAATTTACCAACATCCAGCTCCGAACACCACCGCACTCATTTACATTTAATACAAATATATATGTCTATGCGTATGAGTGTGCCCTGGTGATGAAGGGTGATGGGGGGTGTGGGGTGCAGGTGCAAGGGTGTAACAGTCGCCCATATGGAAAGCACTGGGACAGGCCGAGGCTGTCACTGCAGTCTGTAAAAGTCTGTTAGATCAAATACACCACATGTTCTACAAATCTCCTAATAAATGTTAATGAATCGCAGTCATATTTTTTGAAGAAATAATTTAAGAAAACATATAATTTGTAATCAGGGAGGAATTTGAATTTTGTGTTGCATTATCAGAGTAATAATATTCTAAAACATCAGAATTTTTGTTCTTATAAGTGTTTGTAGTATTGTTCATAAGAAGGTCTTCATGAATGAGTTAATGGCAGAACAACTCAAAGCTCAAAATGAGTTGGGCATTACACATAGACATTTCCACGATCTAATGTACAACTAAACATAAAAAAGTGAAAGTGAAGTGCATTGATGTGACTGTAGACATAACAAGGTGCTTCGTAACTGAGCAGGATGGAGCAGTGCGGGTTCTTGTCTGTAAAGGGCACAACAACGCAACCACATGTCACATCATTTTTTGTATAATTTTACTCATTTTGGATCTTAAAAGGGCCTGTACCAGATTTATTTTTCACATATGTTTGGCAGTTTGTCTTGCCCCAGTACAGATATATTGTATAAGCAGCTCTTGAGATCAAAATATGTCTGTCTGCACCTAATTATAAAGCGCGAGTGTTAGCATGTTTGATGTTGAAAAATAAATAAAGAAGTGAAATGGTTCTGTTTTTCACATTTTTTTAGACAGTAAAAATCAGGCACAGCTCCAGTTCAGCGTACCTTGGAAAAAAGACCTACATGAAGCTGTCACTTAGCAAATTTAGTGACCATATTCCAAATTGGCTTTTGGTTTTGTCCATTGACCACTGGAAGCAATGTTTTATTTCCAAATAACAGCCAGACTCATAAATCACATCTTAATTTGTCTATAAATCCCCAGAGATCATGGCTCGAGTGCGACTGTTGACAACTCAAATCCTGTTCTGGGTAATTATCTGTAAAATGGCATATCACGGCCTTTCATTAGAGAACATATCTGTTGGGTAAGCTTCTTTACTAGCAGCATGCATGATCTGTTCCACATGTTTGAGTCCAAGAGGTTTTAAGGAGGTAAAAATCTGAACACAATCCGGTCAAATCCTCCAGAAATGTGACACAGGAATAAGTTCTGGCACATGTAAATGCAGAGTTGTATAACTAAATCTATTGGTATGTCTGATTCAGAGCCTCTAACATGCTAAATGATACAAGAATTACACAATTACACAGTTACAATGCTGTAATGTCATATGGGAAGTGGAAGTGTTTTCCTTACTGACACAATAACATTATATTGTCAGGAGTGGGGATCAAACTACCAACCTCAGGGCTGATATCAAGCACTCTAATCAAGCCCTAGTGACACTAATTCAGTTGGTAAAGTATTTCTCCACTGATCCACAAGCTGGCAGTTTGAATCCCACTCTCGAGGTCAGGTCCAGCTCCCGGAGATGAATGCTGTCATTGTGTCCTTGGGCAAGACACTTAACCCACCTTACCCCCAGTGTCTATGTACAGTGGCGTGTGAATGTGTGCATAAATGGGTGCGTGGTTCCTTGATCTAAAGCGCTTTGAGGGTCTTGAAGGTGAGGTAGGATATGTGGATTTCATATCTTAATGAAGTTGTGGTGTCAACTTAAATGACATAATCTCTCCAGTGGTTGATGAGATTAGGCCCTATAAGGCTACTTTTATCAGGAAAATTAGTTTATTTATCCTCCTTCCTTCCGTGAAAATGATCTCACTGACAGTTAGATGTATGGAGGATATTATCTGTTTTGTATGATGTCTCTAAGAAACCAAGAAAACATCATAGTCACATCCATTCGAAAATCCACACTTTCACATGTTTAGCCTATAAAAAGATGTGGTATAATCTAGTTACACGTTTTCCCCATGTATTTGAGCAAACATTGTCTTGCCCCAGTATAGATATATTGTTTAAGCAGCTTCAAGCAGCTCTTGAGGTCACAATATGCCTGTTGCATGCTCTCTGCGTCTAATTATAAAGTGTCTAATAGTGTTTGTGTAGTGGCTGATGATCAAAAAGGGAAGTTAACGTTCCAGTTGTTTTTAACATTTCTATGACAACAAAACTTCGCTCTGGCCTTTGAAAGTTGTGGAAAGCCCTTGTAAACTCATCGTGGTGAATAATTAGGATGCTCAGAATGCGTGAGGTAAGTGAGAAGCAACTTTGAACCACCACAGCTTCCAACACTTTAAAAGAACTTGCTCTGTTTTTCAAGTTTAGGATAGTATTTGACTAATATTTTGCAATAATAAAACTACAAAGCCAATCTAGCCCTCTGTATTATTGCAAATTTTCCTCCTTAAGAAAATATTAAAAGGGCTGTACTCAATAGTTTTTGCCCCAGAAATGATATATTGTAAAAGCAGCTCTTTCTCAAAACGAAAACACAGTATACACGCCTTTGCTCACTTTGAACAACCAGGCTTTCCTCTTATTAGGCAACAAACTGTTTAAAAAGCGTTTTTATTTATCCGATGGCGTAAGACTTAATTTTCTAATACTGTGTAGCGTTTGCCCACAACACTGGCACAAAGCTGGGTGCGCCACAAGCTTTGAAACGTTCACAGTTCCATTAAACATCTTTCACAAATGCTACCACTAACAATGACAATGAGCTCACAGCTGTGCCACATGTGTAAGGCCTCAGCTCTTTATTGCAGGGTGTGGTTTTGTTTGCAGTCAGATGAAATCACTTTATTGGACACAGATAGCGTTATTACCTCAGCACAGTGCACAGAGACTCGGGTGGGAGTGTGTTAGCGCGGTCTTTAGGGATCTGACTCATCAAACATTCTTCAGAGTGATCCAGGAGTCCTCCATATAACGCTTCTCGCTAAGTTCAGTACTAGCCATAAATCGATAAATCAGTATCTCAAAAACAGAGCATTTACAGATGTAAATGTTGTATCTGCAAAGACGTTTGTTCTCAACATTTGACAGACAACGAGCACACCAACTGACCAATTGCAACAATGCAGTGTCCATCTCTGAATATTGAACTTGGCTCAGTCGGGGCTATATTATCAGGAGGATTTTGCCTTCTGTGCATGTTTTAGGTTAATGGAAGACACCTGAGTGCCTGGAGGAAACCCACCCAGTCCGCTTAATATTGGACAAAGCCCTACACTGAAATGAGCAAAACACACAAAAGTAACTAAAGGACTACAAAGTAAGGTTATCAAAAGTATCTAAAATCAGACACCAATGAATACTAAAATCAGTATCAAATCTAAATACTCATTAGATAACATATGAGCTGTATCAGAACAAGTTTAAGACCCCATAGACTAGTATACGCCCCTGGATCACAATGGAACTTACCAGGATCACTGGGGGATTACACAGATATAACACCACATGGTAATATAAAAGGAATTACTATTTAATTTAATCACATGCTATTTTCTAAAGAAAATAAAGTGTTTTTGTTTGTTTTTTTTCTTTTTTTATTTATTTAGTTTTTATTATTATTACCATTGAGGTATGGAACTCAGTATTAAGTACTGAAACCAAGTTTGAAATTTTAGCATCATGTACAAAGTACTACAAATACAAAGTACTACAAAGACATTTTTAAATAAGAATACAGAATTCCATTTGAGAAACAGAGACATAATGAAAGGCTCAACTTGGGTCTTTTTAATCGAGAGGTTCACGGCCAATCCTCTGTCAGTAAAAGCATTTGTTTTGGGGAGTAAACGTCAATTACTAAAAGTTGGTATTGTTTATGTTCAGAAAGTTAATACTTAAAGTCATTTTATTTAGTTTTTAATACAACAAAATCAAATAACTTGCAATCAATCAATCAATATCATATATATATATATATATATATATATATATATATATATATATATATATATATATATATATATATCATATATATATATAAAAACACATTATTAAGTTCAGACGTATCCAATAATTGATCAATAATCAATACAGTGTATTTCAAAAATGGAGCCTGTACAAATGTAAACTTATTTCTGTAGAGACATTTGTCCTTTGCATATGACCCACCCTTCAGTGCAACTGAGGTAACCTCAGAAGGCAACAGCAGTGCTCAACTCCAGATCTTGAATTTAAGCCTCAGTCTAGATTAGCTCATTGTGCATCTTGTAGGATGATGGGGGAAATTGGGGCACTTGGAGGAAACCTGCCCAGACATGGGGAGAACATGCAAACTCCTCACAGAAACTCAAGAGTCGTCCATGAGTCTAATCATGGACCTTTTTGCATAAGGATAATAATTTGAGAAACTTGAAATGCAATACATTACTCTGAAACAGCCTCTGTCAGCTAAATGCATTTTGCAGAAAATTAACACCAAACTGTCACTTCCTCAGTTCTGCGCAGTCTCTCAAATTAGCCTGCAGAGTTTATTAAAAACCCACACATAGGAACTGTGCCTGAAGCATGAGACTGGACATACTGCTCAATGTGACCAACTCCTGATCAGCCCAAACCTGCGGCCAGCAAATACCAAAGAGCAGAATGGCAAATAAGCAAACAAAAGAAAAGTTTAGTATTGACCTTCTCAGCAATTCATTCTGTCATGCACTGATTACGTTTGGGGATAAGATTTTGCAAATAAAGGAATAACTATGTTTCTCACATTTCTAAAACCGTCAAAATAAGACACAATGCTTTAAAAATGTGATCAAATACAGTACACGCCACTGCCCACTTTAAACAACCCATCACTCCTCTTATCGTGTAACAAAACACTTTGAAGAATAATAAAGATTAGAGTTTATCCGATGGTGTAAAGCTTCATTTTCTAATACTGCGTAGCGTTTGTCCACAGCACTGGCTCAAAGCTGGGTGTGCCACTAACTTATGCAGCAAACATTTCTTTAGAAAGTGATGAAACTTCCATTTAAGGCTTAAGTCAAGAGCCAGTGGGTTAGTCAGAAATTTTGCTCGTCTTCAGAAAAGAAAATTAGAATTGCTTGATTCTTGTTGACATTGTGATTTAAAGAAATTCTATGTAACTTTTAGCTAATTTGAATTCATTCTGGTTGTTTATTGCTCTGAAAAATGTTGAAAAATGTGTTCTTACTGTAAATGAGCTTGCATCTCCATGAACCTGACTTCCTTCTCCTGGAAGAAGGCCTCTACCTGCTTGTTTCCATGGAAATTTTGTTCCTTTAACCTCCACAGGTATTTTTCTCCATGTAGAATGTTTATGGTTTAAACTTTCTATCCACCTTTCTATCCACATCCAGAAATTCCAGTCTACTACCATCCAGTCTGGCTATGCTTCCATCGTAGGGAGTATTATACCTCTGATGATGCAGGCTAAGATAACAGGGAAGCTGGCAGTAAGTGCTCTCAGTATACCACAAAAACATAATTACGATTATTTTATTAGTAAGCTACTCACTATTATTCCAATTAATCGACCCAATGAATAGCTGCCTGTGTAGGAGTGACACAGTTACCTGCCCTGACTGCTGCCGCACAGACCTGACCTTCAGTCTATAGGAATGACAGGAATGCAGATCGTTCGCCATTCTGGGAGGAGGGTCTGGACGTGGGGGAGATACAGATGTTCCAAGGACCCTTCCCTTTTGATGGATGTCAGAGCTCAAGTAGGACAACATAAAGCCGCTATATCTCCAGGGCAGACCCATATGTCTCAGTCCACGAAGTTTAGTTTAGGTTTAACTCCAAAGGTCAAGAAGTCAGCAACAGCCACCTCTCCCTTCACTTCACTTTCATCCCGTGATGGATTTCCCAAGCATGGCCCAAAGCCGTACAATGACTGCTAGGGTAAGTGTGTTTATTAGTCTGGGCTCACTGGTCTTCCTGGTTACCGAGGTGACCGCAGAGACCTTGAGAACCATCCCAGTATTTGGAGAGGTGCTGCGTCATAGCCATGGTGACAGATCGATGTGCTCTTAGCAGGGACACTAAATTACACTATTGCGATGTTTGTGCAGTCCAGATAGGCGTAAAGCGTGGAGTATTTACAGTGGGCCTTGGAGTGGGTGATGGGTGGCATTTGGATGCTTTCAGGGTGGCCCAAGATTTCATGTATATTTTGTGGGTCAGCGTTTTTATCTGTGTTAAGACTGTTGGTCCGATTTTTCTTCTTCAAATTTATTTTGTGATTATGTAGAAAAGTATCAACAAATATCTGGATGTAGGGGTGTGCATCATAAGATACATCTGAAGCGTAATTAAAATTATTTGTTCATTCAATTACAAATTACATATATAGTCTTGTGCTGTACCTGTATCTTACCATCTTAAAAACTGGTCTGCAGTGGTCCAAATATTTTCCTCATTTTCCTAATGGATTACTAGCATCCTAATTACTCAACGCCATGAGTTTTCAACTTTCAGAGACCAGAGTGGAATTTTGCAGGAACTCAAATGCTCACAACAACTACCATACTAACAGGGCACCATTGCTACTTCGTGGTTCACAGAGGATAAACAGCACACAGCAGCCTCATGTTAACCTTAAGACCCTGCTTTTAAAATCTTTCTGTACTGGAGTAAAACAAATTTTACTTTATAACATGATATCAAGTGGCTAGCGCACAATCAGCGTTAGGAATAGCCACATCTCTGACAATGTAAGTACAGTAATTAATTTGGTGTTAGTATCGTCTACAGTGATACGTGATGGCTGATTCAGTCAATATTGGGCTTGCATATGAGTGACCCAATGTGGAATGTGACCTTAAACCTGTTCATGTTTGAACTGAGTAACTTTGAAGACATGGGGAGTACATGAAGCATGTTGGATTAAGATACACAGCTTTTTTTTGTTTTGTTTTCTACCTATATGCAGTACAGCACAGTATTTCTGAGATGATCTTGAGCTGAATTTAACCGTAGCCATAATCATTGCATCACCCAAAAAGAAAGCTAAAGCTGTAACTTTTTAAAGCTATGTAACTTTTTTGTTTTTTTTTTTTCTGGTGGAGGATCTGTCACCATGTAGATGCTATAATTTAGCCTTCATTATTCCACAGAATTGCATTACATGTATCTTGCATGCATCAATGACAGGACTTTAACATGCATTCTTATGTGAGCAGGATCTCCACTGATCTGCATGGTAACTTGACCTGCATCAACTGATTGTCCTCATTAAGATGAATTAACTGAATTGAATTAAATTGAATTAAAACACAACCTTTATGAACAAGCTTAAGTGATTATGTTCCAAGTTTAACTCATGTTAACTCTATTGACACATGCATGACACATGAATGACACATGCATGAGTATGCATGCTTCCAATTTGCATTTCTGTCTGACTCAAAAAGATCTGCTTTGGGTTAAGTGCTATCCCAAATCACAGCTCTCTGAGGATTATTGTTGTTCTCTGTTGCATAATACATGTGATAGAAACGCCCCGAAATGAAAACAAATCACAATTTTTACACGTAGAGGCCCTGTCCATGATTTTTCCCATGTGTCTGAGCAAAATGTTTGTCACAGTACAGATATATTGTATAAGCAGCTCTTGAGGTCATAATATGTCTGCTGCATGCTGTCGGCATTAATTATAGAGCATTTTATTGTCCAATATCAGGAAGTGCGCATTAGTATGGTTTCTGACAGTGGTGAAAAGTACTTATACAATTGCAAACCGTTTAAAATGACTAACATTGAACTACATGTGTGAGCTGTGCCTGAGTCATGTATAGCATAATCATTCAGGCCCCATAATGAGTGCTCTCATACCTAGTAGCATACTGGCTATCACTATTGTTTTCCTTCTTTGATTTAGGTCTGAGGATGGAGTTATAAATAGGAGATCAATGATGTCTAAGCCCCCCATTCCTGTTCAAAGATGGATTGTCTCTCCTGACATAAATCACCTTTTTAATTCCCCTCTCAAACCATTTCTTTACTTTGGCTAAGATCTGTATCTCACTATCTTCAGAGGAGTGGTTAGTGGCTTTGAGATGGCAGATTGGGGTCCGGAGGTGCTCTGACAATGGTGGAGCTACATTCTATTATGGAATGGCTAATTTATTTCTCCAATATAACGTTCATTGTAGGTATTTCAATAGACCTAGCTACCAAACAGAAACTGTAATCAAACAGGTTGGTTAGTTTCAGTGTAGTTAGCTCCTCCCTGAAGATAGGTATAAGGCAGTGTCCACTAGAAATCTGAAGAAGCCGCAAAATATGTATGCTCCAAAACTTAATAATAATAATAATAACTGAATTTTTCTTTTATTATTTAGCAAAATGCAAAAAAATGCCAATTCACACAATCACTTGGCCTAAATCTGTCAAAGCCTCTTGGGTAAACATTAAATATTATAGACAGTTTAATTAAAGCAAACAGCATGAAAGCACCTGGTCTAGTGAAGTGCAAATGGTTTTCACACTGGCCTGTATCATCAAAGCACCCCTGCGGTCTGTGGCAGTAGGGCACAGGTAAACACTGTTCTCACTTTACCCCAGTAACCAAATAACCCAAGCACATAGTTATATAAAGTGTGACACCAGTGACTCATTACAGAAGCTATGTGTGACTTTGTGGTGTAGCATAAGAAACCAACAAAACAGCTATGCTTAGGTGTCAGCAACATCGCCCCGCTAAAACAAAAGCTGAACCAAGAGGATAAAGCAAAACGGGTGATAATTTGCATTTCAATTCGTTTGGGAGTTGTAGCAGAGAAACAGACTAGGCATTGTATCTGAGTTCTACTGTCTTCCAAAATGTGAAAAACAGAGCTAGTTCATTTTAAAAGGTTTGCAGTGGTCCCAAGTTATTCCTCACTTACCTTGGGCATTCCTAGCATCCTAATTATTCACCGCGATGAGTTTATAAGAGCTTTTCGCAAGTCTCTGAGACCAGTACGGAGTTTTGCCGTCATGGTAAAGCTCACAGCAACTAGCATGGTTATGTGCAGTTCCTGATTTTCAGATAATAAAAACACAATGACCTCAGAAGCTGCTTATAGGTCTCCAATATGTCTGTATCGGAGCAAGAGAAATTTTGTTCAAATTCACTGGATAAAATTGGGTATTGAGTGTTTCAGTTAGAATTAATGATAGGAAAAGATGACCAAGCAGATTCACTGTTCTGTGCATAATGTGTATTTTGCATTTATATTGAGTCACAGTCTCCTTTCTTCTTATCGTTTTCATGCTTTTATTTTATTTTAACATAGTTTAAATCTACTATTATTATTCATTGTGTTATGTTGCAAAAGCGTATTCCTAGTTTGTGAATTTTGGTTCAGTTATAATGACAATAAAACTTATTCTGATTTAACAGTTACAAAACTACACCAACTACAGCAGCAGTATAGGACTTTGGAGGCTTAGGTTAAAACATCAAATAAACGCAATGCTAAGGTGAAGGCAACATTGACACACTACCAAAGTACTATTATTTGCATTTTAAGTAATGCAGCAAGAGTCTAGTAAAGTACTATTAGTAGAGGTTTAGTATATTCATCAACCAGATGCATATCATGTATATTCAATATTATGTCTCTCGGCTGGCCTGGGACCGCCTTGGGGTTCCACTGGAGGAACTGGAGGACGTGTCTGGGGTGAGGGAAGTCTGGGAGTCCCTGCTTAGACTGCTGCCGTCGCAACCCGGCCCCAGATAAATGGAAGAAAATGGATGGATGGATAGTATATTCATAGGTTTCAGGTTCCTGTTATGTGTTACATTTTGAGGACTTTTTTTGCATTCAGTAAATATATGCTTATGTAATACTATAGCAATAATCCCAATGCAATACTTAATTACTATAGAAACAATCATAATTATTCATCATTCTCAATCCTAATTATTCATCAATTATTCATCATTCTGAAACCCATGCATAGCAGTTACAAACTACACCAAATGTAAATTCTTGTGATACCTTTTACTCCGAAGCACAACTCATATCAAGGTCGGATGTACTTGAGAGTAACAAATATTGTAAAACAAACAAAAAAAAAAAAAAAAAAAAAACGTTTCATGGGGTAGACTGACAGAAGCATGACTACGTTTGACTTCCCTTCAACTTCCAGCACTATGTTGCACAGTCCAATCCAACAAAAACAACACAAGGAAAGATGGGAGAAAGTGTCTTGCCCAAGGACGCAAATAAAGGCAGGACTCATATGTGGATGCCTGTTTTATTTCTTGTCATGCTCAATCATTTCCAACCAAAATAGCCTTGTCTGCATGTTGATGAAAGTCTGCATGTAACAGTATTAAGAATTTCTCATAGTAAAACCTCCCTCCTGCCAGTTTAACTTGGGGTGGGGAAAGTGTCTTGCCCAAAGACACAACTAGGCGAGTTAAATGTAAATCTTTGCATCATGATAGAGTCATTACCAACCAAAAATGACCTTGGCTCTATGTTGCTAAAACAGAAAAAACAAGAATGTATTTACTTGCATGTGTGTACTTGATATTACCAAAATATAGCCTCCCTCATGTCTGTTTTCATGTCAGCCATGTTTGACCGCAGTGTGTTTCATTCTGATACTGTGTTTCCATTGCTCAATGAAAATACTTCTTTTATGACCACACAATATTACAATTCAACATCTAATCCAATAGTTATGAGGTCGTAAGAAAGATTAGCCAACACTCATAATCAGCTTCAAATCAGTTCAGTACCTAAACCATGAATATAAATGCAGAACTTTAGTATGTAACTTTCTGGAGGCGTAGAATCAACTTCCATGGAAATAGAAAGTTGAAACCATAATTTGGAACATTCTCCATTGAGAAAGATTTCTTTTATGCCATATTGTGGAATGTTATAGCCAGAGGAACAACAATTCCATGGAAATAAACACGTGGAGGCCCGCCACCAGGCCAAGTACGAGTTTAAAGGTGCACTATGTAACATTTCTGGTGAGCGAGTCCATCGTTGTTTGTCTTCATGGAAATGTTGTTCTGCCTGGAACGTTCCACAGTGCAGTTTTCTATGGTGTGTATGTACGTACATATATATGCATGTATGTATGTATATATGCATGTATGTATGTATATATATATATATATATGTATGGACTACAATGCAAAATTATTGTATTCTACTGTGAGTGGGCTCGCCTAACCACAAACCTGATCTCTATTTAGACCCTCCACCATAAAAGTTACATAGTGCAGCTTTACCATACTGTATCTTTATGTGTTAGTTTGTTTACCACGTTCCCAGACCTCGCTGTGTCAAACCCGAACCAGTGGAAAATTACACCAGTTCATAAAATAGCTGTCCAATGTTCACAGGCATGTCCAGAACTCAGCACGGGGTATTGACTCTAGTCATAGTAAGCAGCGTCTAAGCGTGTACTTTGGGGCCAGTCCATATCCATTTGAAATATTTGAACACTATTAATAAATAGACCTTCTTCTCTTCTTAACCATACTACTGCTACTACTACTAGCACTACTAAAACCACTACTTTATGAATCAAGACAAAATGTACTTATACAAAGATTGACATGTTTATTAAGAGGGGGAAATAAAGGCCAAGTCCAAATCCTCTTGACGTTTCTACTCTTCACAATAATACACATACTACCACTACTATTACTACTACTACTACTACCACCACCAGTACTTTTGGAGACTGTCAAAAGAAAATGAGCTTATAGAAAGATTAATATGTTTATTTATAAGGGAAAATAAAGACCAAGTACAAAATGGGGCACACTAATCCGGGACTAATCCAAGATTTAAGACCACTGTAATTAAAAGCAGAAATGGTTCCAAGGCAGGTCTATGGAGTATTACATGTCATAGAGTAGAATGAAGTAGCTATGTTTACAGTAGTTCTGGTTAATACTGGCACTAATCTAGTTACAAAGTTGCACTATGTAACTTTTCAGATAGAGGGTCCACTACCTGCTTGTCTGCATGCTTATTTGCCTGGAATGTTCCACTGTATGGCATTAAACTTACATATCTTGCTCCTTAAAATGCATTGAAAGGCATGTATTCTAACTGTGAGCTGGCTAGACTCTATCTCATACTGTGGAGCATTCCAGACTAAGCAAAAACATCTCCCTTAAGACAAGCAGGTGGCAGACCCTCAAACAGAAAAGTTACACAGTCGACCTTAATGTAGACTCAATACTGAACTTAGAACCAAACCAACCTAAGAAGGGACCAAGCCAAAGTTTATTCTGCTCTCTGATAACTAACCCAGGACAGCAGTCAACCAGATGGGGTCTGTGCCGGAGTGAAGAGCTCATTCAAACTCTAATGAAGACGCATGTGAAAGTTTTCCCTCCTTGCACAGCGCTTTTTTTTTCCACTACTCGCTTCTACAAACATTAGTCAACATCCTAATGCCTGAAAAAAAGACCTAAACGTGGCGCAATAACGTTTTTGGCTTCACTGCGTCCTGTGCGTAAAGCTCTCTTTACGCACAATTAACGGTGCGCGTCCTATCCAAATAACGGCACGGGGACGCACAGAAGGCGCATCCGCTTATGCCATCAACGCGTTTTATCTGCAAACGGTGCCCTACTTGTGCGTCTACGTGGCAGGTATATACTTGGATTATGTAAAGATGCACACTTTGCAACAGTACGCGTGTGATTCTAAGCATTTTTGGACCAAAGTGTAAAGAAATGGTTTAAAAAAGAAAACTTACAGGGTACAAGTACTTACAGCGTTTATCCAAAAAAAAATATCGGTTGGTAAGTAGAGCAGATTAGTCCAAAACTTGATTGTAAATGTCTTGATTTTGACTTGCTGTCCCCAAAATTCCCCCCAAAACAAACTAAAGGGGAAAAAGTTGTCAAAGCGCAGTGTCAAAGAGGGATTGGTGTGATAGAGAAAACTCCACACAAAAAACACAGCCAGGTAAGCCTTTCATTGTAGGTCCGTGCGTGAATCCAATGCGCTCTCACGCTTTTCCCCCTCTGGAGAAGAGTTGGAGTGGTTTGTTTGGTTGGTTGGCTGGTCCAGATGATGTCCCGTCAGTGCCGCTCTGCGCTGGCTCTCCGCTCCCTCTCTCCCTCTCTCTCTTTCTCTCTCTCTTTCTCTCACTGCTGCCTCCCCGCTTCTCCGCACACGAGAGGACCTTTGTCCGCGCATGACGTCACTCTCACGCACACACGAACGGCTGGGCTGCTCGCGCTGCAGAAAGTGACAAAGAGTGGCATTGAAGCGTGTTTATGGTCTATCTCTATTCGTAAACATTTGATTAAGTTAGGATTGGTGTCTTTTAATAAGTCAGGGGCTAAGTGTTATGATTATGATTATGTTAACTGTGAGATAATAACCGTTACCAGGTTATTTTGTAAAGGTGGGTATAAGGTGGGTGTAAGATTCCTTTTCAGAAGTCGTATTTTGTTAAACAAGACGCTATACACAAATGGATTCAGTGCATCTGGGGTAGCCTGTCAGGAGCAGTGGCTGACCAGTGCAGCATCCATTGACCCTTATCCAAAATATAAGCCCCACCTTCATGGTCAAGGATATAAAACAGAAGTGGTTGAATAAAAATGTCAAAAGCTATCCAAAATAGATGTTAAAATGTTTTCCATGCATTTTAAATGGCAATACAGTCTGAAATCACAATACAAATGAGTATAAAGGAAAAAGTAGTGGATGAAGTACGCCGTTTTAGAGGTAAGAAGGTAAGTAGTTACTCAAGTAAAAATCACATGAGAAAGTCTACTTAAATAAAGAATTTAAGTACCCATGTGTGTGCTTAAAGAGTAAAAAGTAAAAGTATTTCACCCAAGTGTTGTTAATTTGTTCAAGTGTTAAATGTAGTGCTGTTGATTCAAAAATTATATTACATTTTGGACAACAGTAGCAATGCAAGTCTATTTCTTAATTTTTCTAATGAATTTTATAGATTTATTTTTGTGTGGTCAATGTCAAACCTTGAACACAAAAACGTCATGGTAAATATAACCCCTCAAATCATATGAAAAGTAGTTTTTTATTTTTCAGTCCAGTTAAAAAAAAAAAAAATATAGCTGAGTAGAAAATAATTAATTAAATGCATATTTAAAGCCCCGCTCTCTAACTTTCAGCCTTGTTTTAAAAAGTCTGTTTTTATTGCACTATGGCAATAAAATGGCATGGCAAATAAAACTATTCTGATTCTGATTCTAAAACAATGAAAAACATGCATCCTATCACTCCACAAAACTGAGTTATTTGGTCTGCAGGATGACCTTCTTCTGCCTGTTTCCATGGGAAATGTGGCTCCCTTGGCTATAATAATTCACTGTATGACATAAATCAAATCTGAATGAGATTTTGTCCAAATTATACTTTTGAACATTACAGGCAATTACTGGTACTAAAATAAAGTGTCCTTAGTGAATCATCATATACAAATAGACCAGCAGAATTTTATTTTATTTTTTTTTTTTTACAAATCAACATTTTTTTTTTATGATGTATTACCAGAAATTTGACTCTAAATTAGATCAGATTAGATTAGATTATTTCCATGCAGATGTGGCATATAGAAGCACAATACTGAAGAACAGGAAGATGTAACCACCAATTTCACCCAAGATAAAGATCAATCAAGTGAAGCAAAAAAAAAAAAAAAAAAAAAAAGTACAGTGCTTATTTTCTTTTTTTTTTTTTCTTTTTTTTTTTTTTTTTTTCTAACTTTTTTTTCAAATATTTAAATTCATCTAACAGGTTTAACACGTTGCACTTTCCTAAAGTCGTCCTTCTGGTCATTCCTGGAGTGTGCCGTTCTTGTTTGGTCCTTGTGACTAATTGGAAAACACATTTTTTCTCAGTGACTTGTTACGAGAGACAGGAAAAGAGAAAGGGGTGGAGTGAGGGATGAAGAAGTGGAGGAGGAGGGTGGGAGACTGACACCCCCGCACTCAAAGACATATTGTATTCCTAACTAATTAACCTTCCCATAATGCATCGGAAATATGTGCCTCCCGTCTGCCCTTTGCCAATGTCCTCCCTCCTGCACTTCTCCAGTGATGAGAAACTATTTAGCCGGGACACTTGAGGCGGCCATTTTGGGTCCATCTGTGAACACTTAGCGAGGTGTGTGGAGCTAACCAAGCGCTGCAGCTGGGGAGGCCATGGAGCGTTACAACAGTGACACATTGAATCATGCCATTTCATTTCATGGGTTCCAAAACTTCTATCGGTTTAAGCCACAGGTGCTCTTTTCACCGAGGGCAATATCTTGAAAAATATTCGACACGGAGGGCCGCAAATCAGTGGTCAATACAGTCAATAATTCAGATGATGCATTTAACATACTTTAAATAAGACTTGAAAAATAATATTAGGTCTGTATCACAATGCAATGGATGTTATTTTGGTTATATTGGTAGGATTACTCAAATTTGCCGTAAAAAGTACTGATAATGATCAATTGGGCCAGTTCAAGGCCTGAGGGCCAATAAAAATTGGTCTGAGGGCCGCATTTGGCCCCGAGCCATAGTTTGGACACCCCTCATTTAAGCTTTCTATGTAAGCAAAATCTTTCTATGTACTAATCGATACTAAAACCCAGTATCGAAACCAGTATCAAGCTGTATCAGAACACTTCCTAAGACCATGTAGACTAGTGTACGGCCATGGACCACTAAAGAACCTACTTGGATGATTGAGGGATTACACAGATATAAGGCCACAGGTTATAAAGTAATGTAAAAGAAATTACTATGATTCAATGCTGAAAATCACATCCTATTGTCTAATGAGTGTTTTGTTATAATCAAGGTATCGGAATCAGTATGGAGTATCGAATCTATTCTGTAGCATCAAAATCGAGTTTAAAATGTCAGTATTATGACAGCACTAGTACTAAATACGCTCAAGTGTTCAAGTCCATGCAGTCTAAAAATGTACTCTCACATTTATATAGCGCTTTTCCACCCTCAAGACACTTAAAGCGCTTTACATCAAGGAACCGCTCACCCATTCACACACACATTCACACACCAGTGTACGTAAACACTGGAGCGAGGGTGGTTTAAGTGTCTGGACCAAGAAAACACAACAGCAATATTCATCTGTAGGAGCTGGAATTGGACCGCCGACCTGTGGTTCAGTGGATTTGGCCGCTCTATCAATGATGTTTATGTCGAGAGTGGGATTTGAACCTCTGACTTTCTGAGCAGAGGATGAGATAGTCTCCTGCTTAAATTGTATTCACTATGATCCGTGTATCTGTTAGCCCCAACTTGACAAAAGCCATACAGCTAAATTTGATGTAAAGTTGGAAGTGCTGGACTTTTCTATGTTGTAATCACGGAGCAAGCAGAAAGTAGAAAAAACGTAGGTAGTCCGAAAAACGTTGTGAAACTGAATGCTAGTAAATCATATAGGAAAACCATTTGTCCCAATGGAGAAATTGTGGTGTTGCAAGAGCAGGGATATAAAGCAGAAGTGGTTGAATAAAAATGTCAAAAGCTATCCAAAATAGATGTTGTTTCTTCTGTAAGATGTTTTCCATGCATTTTAAATGGGAATACAGTCTGAAATCACAATTCAAATGAGGATAAAGGAACCAGTGGTGGTGATGAAGTATGCAATTTTGTTACTTGAGTAAAGTTGCATATACAGAGGTAAGAAGTTACTCAAGTAAAAGTATCAGATGAGAAAGTCTTCTTAATAAAATAATTTAAGTACACATTTAAAAGTGTACAGTAAAAAAAAATATTTCACCCAAGTGTTGTTAATTTGTTCAAGTGTTAAATGTAGTGTGCTGCTGATTCAAAAAAAAAGTCCATTTTGTTAATTTTTCTTATGAATCTGATGTATTTATTTTTGTTTGCTCAAAGCCAACGCTTGACCCTCGAAAAACTTTAGTCAGGATGTTACCACAGATATGGTAAAAATAAACCCCTCAAATCATATGAAAAATACTTTTTATTTCTCAGTCCTGTTTAAAAAATATAGTGGAGTAGAAAGTACAGATACCTGCTCTCAAATGCAGTGAAGTAAAAGTAAAAAGTATCCACTGTAAAATATACTTAAGTAAAGTACATATGCCTAAAAAATCTACTTGAATACAGTACTTTACTACTTGTACTTACCTTCCACCACTGAAAGGAGCTTTATTGTGGCTGCCAGCAATAGCAATGTGGATCCAGTAGCTCCAAACAGTGCTGTCATAGATATTTTAAGATAATATGACTGTGAAGATTCTGTACAAATGTGAAAGTTTTACTAAGCCAAAGGTAATATACTAAGACGAACAAAAAGAACAAATATGAAAGATAGCCTTTACTGTGTGGCTTGAAGACTTTGGCTGGAAAAATTAGCAGTTGCTTAAACTGGTATGTTTTTGTAAGGCCAAGTAGAGATCACAGCAGTGGTTAGAAGAAAACCAACTTGGGTCTAATAACAAAGTAACAAAAATGAGAAAAAAGGGTTATGGTGAAGTTTATAAAAAGTAATTTTCTTTAAAGTTGCAACATTTGTGGAATCTGCCTTTTCATACAAAACAACAATGTTGCTTAAAGGAATTGGTTAAATATGAAGTTATGTCGCTGTTTTGCTGATGCTTAAAGCCCGAAACCCTATCTACATCTCCGAAGCTCAAAATGCTCTGCTCCACCTTGTGACGTCATGTAGTGGATGTTTTCAAGTTAACCATTATCTTTTACCTTTAGTTCAGTAGAGAATGGCAATTGCAGGGTTAAAATCATCTAGTCGTCCAATCATCATCATGATTCTAGTGAAGGTGTATGAGTTTAAAAATCCCAGTGCACTTCCTGTATTATCACATGACATCACAAGATGGAAGAGGTTGTTTTCTGTTTGAGAGAAGAACTCAGACTAAATATGTAGGGTTTGTATGTTGAAACGAAACATAACTCCAGGTATGCTGTTGATGCAGGAACAACATTGTGATACAGTGACATTTGACATTGTTAAAGGTGCACTGTGTAACTTTTCCGAGTGTGTCGTCTGCAATCTGTTGGTCTCCATGGACAAACTTTGCCTGTAATGTAACACAGTATGGCACTAAAATTCTATAGTGATCTGACCTGTAACTTGGCCTGATGGCGTTACCTGCTTGTCTCCATGTGTAATGCATAGACTGTATATATAAACGGACAGAGCTAACATGCTACCCACTGCGTTCCAAATAGAAAGTGAGCATGGGCGTTACATTGATAAATCATCCCTCTCTCTATAACTGCTGCACTGATCCTTGTCATTTTGGTCTTAAAATGTTCGTATTAACCCGCTGTAAATGATCATGTTTTTTTTTTTATTTCATTATTGTGTCTGAAAATTAAGATCTGAACATAAATAACAAACAAATCAGGCACCTTCTTTCCCCAAGGTCACTCCCGCTCACCTTAGCAACAGGTTTGATTGACATTGTTGCTAAGCGCCTGCTCCACATTAAACCGGCGGTACAGACAACCTCGCTCCAGATTAGCGATTTGGCTGCTACTGGCTGTCGGAATTCCAAATAGGGAACTCGACTCCATATTTGCCCGTGCAACTGAAAGCCTCGACGAGCTTCATTTGGCTCAAACCGAACGCTATGGGTGACGTCACACTCACTTAGTCCACTACTTTATACAGTCTACGGTTTAATGCCATACTGTGGAACATTCCAGGCAACAGAAACACAGTGCACCAATATGGCATCAGATTACTTCGTTTTATGCTATTTCTTCCTATAGACTGTCAAGGTCCTGTGTCATTACCTCATATTATCAGCCAAAACAGTGTTAAACCTGACTGATCGCTCCTAACATAAACACTAAAATTGGCTTAGGCTGGTACAGAGAACATGATATTTGTCCTATTCAACCCATGAACCCAAGAATTCTGGGAGAGAGATTTGTGGGGTTGATTGACATGTCTGCTGGCAAGTAACAGTGGGATTTCAACTCGAAACGACCACCTAGTTTGACATGTCAGCTGCAGTATCTGGACATGTGGCTGCTTATAACTTATAATTTGCAAGAGCCAATAAGATCGGAGTATTGTCTTTCAAGTCGCTCCACCGCACACATAGATTTTCAGTTCCCCTGCAACTGGCAACCACATAGTTCTGAACCCAATATTCAATTCACAAAGTACAACATTTGCAAAAGACAAGAATAGTTATGGGGAAAAATATATAAATAAATCTAAAAATACCCCAAAGCTGCACAGTAAAAATTGTGTATCTAATGGTTTCAAAATGACTAACTATTAGTAATTAGTAGTATTTAGTATATAACTAATAATTTGAAGTTACCCCATGTAACTTTGAAAAATGAATACATGTTTTTTTCAACCCTTTCCATATTCTTTCATGTCATTCACAAGCAAATTTGTGGATTTTATGACATTTTATTTTATATTTCTTCATATTTTTCTTTACCTGTGTAATTCCTCAGTCATCCAGGTCTGATCCATAGTAAAAACCGAAGGTGAATCTGTCAACTGGATAAAAACTTGAAGAAAAGCAGCTTGAATGAGCAGCGAAACATCTTTACTCTTACAACTTTTTGTCCAGTGACAAATTTAACTTCGGCTTTTACTATGTATTTGTATTTAGTTATGAATGATCACATTCATAGAACATTATTTTACCTTTTGTTCCGTGTAAACGATAATATTGATTTAAAGCATCTAAATTCATTGACTCCATGTTCAGAACTGTTGGCTCCCACTCTTTGGCTTTTCATTGTAGCAAGCAAAGGATTCCCATTTATAATGTTTCTTTTTTGGAATGCTACATGTACAAAGAACACCAAGTAAGCACAGAGTTGTGTAGTGAGTTCCTGAGGTAAGTGCAAACAGAAATGTTCTGATACAGGATTACTCAAATATGCATGAACATACAACTCTGAATAAGAAAATGACGTAACATGGTTAAAAGAGCTCATAAAAGTGAATTTTGTATAATATGTCTCCTTTAAGGTACCTCTGATGAAAACAAAGGCTTGCAACATTTATCATTAGCATTAATGTATTTTTGAGGGAAATTTGATGATCAAGGTCAGACATATCAAACTCAGGCCCGCAGGCCAAATTTGGTCCTCGATATAAATATATTTGGCCCGTGAGATCATATCAAATATGTATTAGTGCTGGCTCACTGGCCGTTGCACCAGTATAGTGCATGCTTCTTTAATACTATGAATCACATAATGCTTTGCAAATGTGTTGGCGCCGGCCTCCACCACTTCTGTTGACACTTATTAGCATCTGCTACCTGTCGCCTCCATCAAATTTAATCCACTCCTTCTGAAAAACATGCAGATGTCGTTGAAATTTTTCAATAAATATTTAGTTTGGCCTGCAACTTAGTCACAGTTTTTAATTTTGTCCTGCTGTGATTTTAAGTTTGACACCCCTGATCTAGGTTATATTGGTAATGGTAAATGGTCACATTTTTATACAGGGTGGCCCAAAAGTCAATGACACTTTTGAATCTTCAATAGCTCCTATAAATTTTTGGCAGTATATACGGTTATAATTGTTCACTTACACTTGAACTTATCACTACTTAAACTAGGGGAAGTAAAAATGACCTATTTTTTTTAAAAATGAATGTTTTTTTTTTAAGTGTCGATCATTTTGGGTTTCACACTGAATAGCCGGCCCAACACACACTGCATAACATTTGAAAGCATTTCCGAGCTTATGGCTCTTATTTGATCCTTGATCCAGAGGTTTATTCACAAACACCTTTTCTTTAAAATAGCCTCACAGGAAGAAATTGTGATTAGTCAGGTCTCAGGAGATCACATACTGCCCCCTGTATTTGAAAACGACTTATTATTCCTTTAATGGCATTTACACTTGGGGCATCTCTGGTATTAAAATGTCGATGGTAACACTGCTGGGGTTTCTGAATTTGACCCATGTGACTCAAAGTACCACTGTACAATGAGGGTTCATTCCTCAGTATTATATTTGCTCATATTAATGTCAGAAGGGTAGTTCTAAATGCTCTGAAAAAAATAAAAGAAAAATATTTAGAAACAAAAGAGTTATGAATTTTTTTCAACTGTCAGTGACTTTTGGGCCAACCTGTATAAGCACCTTTCTACCTTCAAGGGACTCAAAGCGTTTTACATTAAGGGCATAGCACATCTTTGCCTTCTGCTCCCCTTTTCACCGGGTGTGTGGTTGCTGCTTGGATTGTTGGCATCATTCAGGAGCCAATCACCCGTCACACACACAAATGTACGCAGACACTGGAGAGGCAAGGTTGGTTAAGTATCTCACTAAAGGACACGACGACAGCATTCATCTGTGGGAGCAAGAATCGCTTCACCAAACCTTCGGGTCAGTGGATCTGACCGCTCAATCGATGATGCTCATGTCAAGAGCGGAATTCAAACTGCCAACCTTCGTATCACTGGGCAAACACTCAACCAACTGAGCTACAGTCGTCCAATTAGAGAAGCATTGTAAATAGACGAGATTGGTTGGACTAGATTTCCATTTCTTGCAGCCTAGTATTGGACAGACTGGAGCTGAGAACCGCATATCCCAGTGAGGGTGAACTCTATTTGCTAAAAGTGATTGTCAAAACGTGAGAGGAACCACCAAGCTCCGTTTGTGCTCTTGTTGTGATAGAAGCCTCTCTGTTTCACACACGTTCAACAGGCCATATTTAAACTGTGGTGTGCCACAATGGAAAGCAAATACGGAGCGTGTGCCAGAGGAGAATCCCACCTACCACGTTAGCATACAAGGGGGGAAGTCAAGCTAACACTGCTCCACTCACATTTGGATGTAAACATAGACGCTAAGGCCAGAGTATATGTAAAACTCATAAACTAGTTCCCACTTGAAGATTGAGCTACCGGTATTTATTTTGCTATTTAAAACTGCACCTTGAGCATAATTTTAAGATATTTTTACTCATTTACACAAAATGTTCTGTCTTTTTTTTCTCATCAGTGTCTTAAATATCCTTTTTAACCAAATTAATTTACCTTAGCAATAAAAACTATCCAGTTCAGAGGAAATTATATCTATAAGTAAGGACATTATGCTTGCATGACTGCAGGCCTATAGGACAACAGGGCTGGTCCTAGCTTTCAGGGGGCCCTAAGGTGATTTTGTCTCTGGGGCCCCTGGCAGTGGATGACTCCTGACTCAGCTATTGGTGATTCACATTTGACGACATTATGACTCTGCTCTCATCACCTTGACCAGTTGCATTTGTGTTTATATGACCAACATCAGACTGAAAAACATCCAGAATGTCACAACTACCATAGTCACACAAACATATAAGGGGGGGGTCAAGATTTTTACAATTCTGGAAAGTTTCTGGCAGAGTTGAATGTGTTCCAGTTGGTGACAGTGGGCTTACATTTACATTATCAACCAAGTATCAGAAACAAATTTGTCCTACGCCAGTACAGATACATTGTATAAGTAACTCTTGAGGTCAAAATGAGTCCACTGTATACTGTCTGCATCTAATTATATAGCATTTCTTTGTCAGAGAATCAGGAAGTTGGTGGTGGTTGCATGCTAGTTGTTGTTAGCTTTAATGTGACGGCAAAACTCCTCTCTGAGCTCTAAAAGTTGTGAAAAACCAAGTATCCTAAATATTCACCGCGATGAGTTCATAAACAACTCATTGTGGTGAATATTTAGGATACTCAGAATGCCTAAGATAAGTGAGCAATAACTTTAGCCTACTGCAGCAGTTTTAAACTGAACTAGTTCTGTTTTTCACATTTTAAGAGATTAGGTACACGAAGGTTAGTAGTTCGAATCCTGTTCTTGACGTAAACATCGTTGGTTGAGGTCCCACAGATGCTGGTGTTGTGTTCTTGGGCAAGACACTTAACCCACCTTGGCCTTAGAGTGAAAAGCGCTGTATAAAAATATGACCATTGACCATTTACAGTGCTTTTAATTAGTTATTTGGTTAATCTTAAGAACTGAAAAACATATGTTAGAAGCAAAATGAGGTCATATCATGTCAGTCTCAAATGCTTTTTAGATGCCTATTTATGTCACATTAACTGACTTCATTATTTGGAAAGTTAGATTTCATGAACATGGCCACACACCATATTACACAACAGATTTAACTGGCCATGATGTCATTAATCATGGTGTTTCTATTCACAATTATCATAGAATTCATTGTTTAGCTACCATTAAGGTGTGGCAAAATTCAACTTGTTTTCTTCTTTTTTTAATCTGGGATGGTTTATCTTAAGAGTCATGTTTTTCTTCAGTATTTAACTATATCAAATTAACGTGTTTCCCTGATTATCTGCCATTCATCAATCGAGCCCAAGCAAGGAGTACGGTTAGACAGTTTAATACAAATCTGGTGTTCTTTGAAATGTTACACCCTCACCCCTGTGCCACATCTGAGAACATTTACGAAGGTGTTTCGAATAAACAAGCCCACATAATTACAGCAATAATGCATGGGAGCTCAATACTTATCTTGAAGTACTTCTACCATTCATTAGAGTCTCTGCCACAAACTGCCAGGCTACTTGTGTATTTTTTCAGTCAGTTGAAAATAACAGAAAAAAAAGACTTGACATGAGCAAAGTGAAGTGGTTTTGTCAGCTCATCTAAATTGATATCAAGTGTATGCAGGGGACACTTTGGAAAGCAGTTTTACAATTTTAAAAGGTAATACTTCAACATTTTCAATATCTGGACCCATGATGCTGTATTGGATAGATAAGGTATGAGAAAATCTTATGTAAAATAGAGACACACATTTGGAAGACCAGAGGCTCTGTAAACCGTCCATGCACACAGACGAATACTGTTGCTGTGTCGTTGGGCAAGACAGTTAGACTCTAGCGGAGACATGGGCAAACGACGGTGATAGTAAAGTGCTTCGTGTGCTTTGAAGGCAGGCAAGTGTTATGTAAATGTGATCCTTTACTAGCTTCTACAACTACAGTACTGTGTTTGGGTATTACAGTCTCATGGGAGATCTTAACTGAGAGAAAAAAAAATATCCTGACATACACAGTTGAGGGATGAAATGATGTGGAAAGACAAAGATAAACAAAGACATAACAAAACATTTATCCATTAATATTGTTTTAGTAAGTCAGTCTGCATCTTTCACTTGATCCCCCATGATGAACCAGTGAACCACACAATGCGCCACAATGTTTGCACAGGTCAAATGATTGCATGGAGCCATATATTTATGTTTGTGTATGGAGATAAGGAAGGCCCCATTCAAAATATTGTGTTAGCGAGCATGGTTTCGATCAAGATACAGTGAAGAGGAAATCTTTTTTAAGGTAAACAATAATAAATGGGCTATTGCTGTGATTCTTTAATGCTGCTCTTGAGGACAGAGAGAAACATACAAACATATTTATTCAAGTACGTAAGTAAGTATGCTGAAATGAAATTATTTATTGAAGCTAGAAATCAAGTCTGACAGAGCTGCAAACCTCAGCCTGTGAAATATACTTATAACTTATAACATAACATTGCATAAGTGTTTTAGTTAAGCATCCTCGTTAGTCTCTCCAAGTGCAAACACCACTCTTACTGCATTTCTAGTATATTTCCTCACTGTATTATATATTTCCCCATCAAACCAAACTAAAGGTGCCCAAACTATGGCCAATGATTTGGTGATGCTGAGGCCTCCTGCTGAACTGGCCCAAATTATCATAGGAATTACTTTTACCGTTATGACCCCAATAACACCACATTGCATTGTGATATAGACCTGCAATTGATGTCTCAAGCAATATTAAAGGGTGGTTCTGTCAAAGCTATGTAGGAAGAGCACCAATATGCCAATTAAACTTTAGAGAGAACTTTAGTGCAAAGAGGGTACTGCAAAAATGGGGAGTATTATACTTCTGAGGATGTAGGCCAAGATAATAAGGATTGAGCAGGTAGTGGGTGCCTTTGGTATAGCACCTAAATGCATTTTCTATAACAGTGGTACAAGCAAGGTTGTGGACGAGTTTGTACTAAATTAAAATGACAAAACTGGCTCTGTATATTGGCCCAAAAATATCGACAGAGCTTAACGGCCATTGGAGTCTTCATTGGCATTGGCCATGAAACAACTATATTGGTCGAGTGCCGAACACAAGAACCCATCAATATCTGAACATGCCATTAACCAAATGCATGAGACAACAAAATACTATAGCAAGGTTTGAAATGTGAGTTTTTAAGAGTAAGCATTTTAGGCTTCAGTAGGCATCAAAGTGAGATCCAGGGATTTTACGAGCAGGATTACAGTGGTGTAGCCAAGGAGCAGAGAGTTAGCTGGGGTGAGAGAGAGAGAGGAAATGGAAGGAAAAGGTCTGCACTGGAGGAGACAGACAAGGCCAGACAAACAAGCCAGGGCCAAGGACATGAATGACATTACAAAGTGAACATGGACTCGAGGCAGGGCGGCAACGAGAGATGATAACAAACCATCAACCATAATACCATGATAAACCCCGATGTGAAGGGGATTCTGAATGAAAATATAACACTGAACCTTGGATTTCTATTGCTCCGATCCAGAATACATACTGGTCACCAGTTAATCTCCCTGAGTTCAGATGGGTGCAACTGACAGGTGGATTAGTGAATCAGAGACATACATGGTATCACCTTATCAAAAGAAAATACAGCTGTTTAGAGAAAAAAGGGAAGAAGAAAAAATATCACAAGGGGACTGAAAAACATCACAGTTTTCTGCAGAATCAATGAGCGAAGCACTAAACTCAGTTAAGTGAGATGTTATTTTGTGATAAATGACCGGGACTGAAACGTTGTGAGAATAAAAGTGAATCAAGATTGAGAGACAGTGTGCAGGAGTTTCCTTACCTCTCAGACAAAGTGCTTCTCCTCCGACTCACCTGTCGCCAAGTCAGATGTGCAGAGTCCACACAGAAAGAAGCTCACTGGTCACAGAAATAAAATTTATCTCACCTCAGATTAACGGAGTTTAGTGTTTCACTCACTGATTCTGCCTTTTTTGTCCTTGGAAACAGCCACATTTATTTTGATATAGACCAGCCAGGCATGTTTCTGATTGGCTAATCCACCTGCCAGTCACACCAATTTGAATTTAGAGAGATTCATCTGTGACCAGACTCACATCTTTGTAAAGTATTGGACAAGTGTGCATTCTGGATCCAAGGCAAGAAATATTAATACCCTAGTTGCAATTTTATTTTTTGTCTATTTTAGAAATGAATATAGAAAAACCGCATAACCTAAAGTGCATGAAATGATTGGTTTGAAATGCAGAACAATAACAAGAATATTGTGATATGCTGAGTTTATTGCACAAAGGGAAGTAAGGCCAACTAGTTTTCAGATAGGGTTTTATGTTTTTAAGTTAATAGGTCTAACTCAAGTTTCAATTAGATATCATTTCAATAACTTCAAAATATGCTGCAAAACAAAAGCAAAGAGCCGTTTTTCATCATAAAAAAGACTCAGTTCACTTAAGGGCGGAAAAGGAAACCAGATTGTGTGGATAACATGAAAGCATTTCTTCTGTAGCTTTAATGGGTCATAATGTTAAACAGAAAATATACAATGTTAACAGTGTATGGTAGCATGTTTTACAGCTTTCCACTTCTGCCACATTTTAGTGGCATTTAGTGCGAGCCGTTATTGTGTCACTGGGCAAAACTCGTCACCATCTTGCTGATATATAAAGTACACATAAATTATGATCAGATTGGCAGCCTTGGTTATGTATCTACCCTATAGATCAGCTGTGACTACGGAAGAGAGTGGAGGCAGCCAAAAAAAAAAGAGACTAAAATAAGCTTTTATCATGTTGATTGTCTTTATTGCTCTGAAAAACATAGAAAAAACATGCATTCTTACTGTGAGTGAGCTTGCATTTCCACAAACCTGACTCTTATTTGGACTGGAGGGTCCTTTCCTGCTTGTCTCCAAGGAAAAGTGTTCCTTTGGCTATACTATTCCTCACTATGGCACACAACTTATCTATCTCCATAGAGAATGTTCTGAAGTATGGTTTTAACTTTCTATTTCCATGGAGTCATGCAGATGGATTACCACCTCCAGAAAGTTTAAATAATGCCTTTTAAAGACAGCATATGTTTATAATTGTGTCATTAAAGAAGACATATTGTGATATCGCCAAAAGTGTCATCAGAACAAAGAGCTGTGCACTTGTCGTTTTCTTCAATGGATAGCTGCAGCGGATTTTTGTTTTCCGTTTGTACTGAAATGACTACGAGTGCTTCCAAATCCTATGCTATCACCAATTAAGAACATAAAATTTGGAGAATGAAGTAAGCAGAGAGCAGTCGGCATATGACGGTGGTGGTGAAAACCGAGGTTGGTCTGCAATTTGGAAATAATACATACACAAATCAGTCCAAATACAACTTCAGGTGGAGTGAACGGTGAAGGGGAACAATATATAGCATAATAGGGTCTAAGGTATAGTGACTTGAAAAAAAAACAACATAAAAAAAAAAAAAAAAAAATAGAATATATATATAGATATATATATATATATATATATATATATATAAGATATATATTATATATATATATATCTATATATAGATATATATAGATATAAATTAGGGAGACCCCATTTTACCTATAGTGCAGAAATGCAAATGTACAAAACACAAACCCACTTCTTCCATCTCCAGCATACATTTCTATCACCAATTCATCTCCCTCTCTCTTTCTGCCCCATGACTTTCCTTTATTGCAGTAATCACTATCTGTCGTAGTGAATGACCCTGATTTCCAGATGCTCCCAGCGACAATCCGCCCGGCCTCGTTGTGTTTGCATCCCTGACACACACCTCTCTGCGTTATTGTCAGGGCATGAAGCTTGCTATGAGCCGGGGATGACAGACTAGCTCTCTCCATTGGCTTTCGGTGCCTTAGGTAAAGTGATGCGCGCTAATAGCCTTTTCACCACAAATGACCATCAGCGAATAATGAAATGTGTCTCTTTGTAATGGACTATCGCATATCGGTTTACAAGTCCCTTCCCGCAATAGCAAAGTACACTCAGGGCTGTCCTCGTTGCCAGGCATGCTGTTGTAAAAAGAAGAGGAAAACACAAGATTATAATACCTTGGCTTTACAGTATATTGTTTTACAAGCTCGACAAGATCTCCTCAAGTACGCCATTAGACTTACACAAACTTTATTGATCCACAAGTAAATGGCAATTGCCATTCTTTACAGCCAGAGGAGGGACTGACAGGAACGTGGCTAACTGTCTGTGGTAATTAATTTATGTATTGGTAAGGTGGATGAAATGCATCTAAAAGCAATATATCTTTTGCAAGTACGGTATCAAACCGTTAACAAAACAGGCACCAAAGCAAAACAACTAAGTCACAGGTTGAAAGAAAAACAAATGTATTATTTGTATTCATTTTTACACGAGAGCCCATGAGAGCAACTCAGACTGAGAGAAAAAACCCCAAAACTTAAAACAGATTATTAAAATGCATTTATGGCACCAAAGTATCTAATTTAGCGATTTTGTCCATGGAATAAAATTTGTGGAATGGGACAAATGGTTCCTCTACTTCCCATGTCAATCCAAAACTTGAATTAAAAGGTAAATCCGCGCGGCAAGGGTATAGTTCTGACCAAGCATTACTCACAATCTGGCGATAGGTCCCTGGGCACTGTATTGCGGCGCCAAGTGGATTGAAGGACGGGTCAAAATGCAGCGGAGAATTTTTCCTACGGGGGACCCCATGGGAAGTAAGCATGTACGTGAACCATAGACTGCATAAGAAGTGGACTAAGGGAGTCAACCCATAGCGTTCGGCTCCAGTCAAATGAAGCTCATCGAGGCTAGCAGTCATGGGGCAAATTTGGAGCCGAGTTCTTTTACCGGGGAGTATCATAGCAACAAAAACAGCGGCAATATGGAGTGAAACTGGTGACGGCAATGCCCTTCCCACAGTCAGCACTGGTTTGGCCGGGAGCGGCGGGGCCTTAGCAACGCTGTCAATCAAACCTGTTGCTAATGCTAGCAGGAGCACACCTCGGGGGGAAGAAGGCTACTGATTTGTCTGTTTGTTAATGTTCATATCTTGCGTTACGGACACAATAGCAATATAAACATACCAGGTCATGTAGAGCATTATGTAGAGCAGTATAAAATAGATCTTGAAGGGTTGACAGTGACAGTTTTCGAATCTAAAGTGAATTGGAGCCAGTAGTTCAAGGGGGCGTGAAAGTGTGCCAATAATGACTATTCCTAGTTAGAAAAACATAACAGAAACAGAAGAGAAAAAAGTGATATTTCCAAGCCAAACTAAGCATGAATCATTTTCTGTGTATGAAATAATTTATCTTTGTAACTTTATAAGGCTAATAGAGGCTAATAAACATCCAGACATTACCCCAGAAAATGACTTAAGTCCTACTCATGTGGTTCTTTTTTCCGCTGATTTCAATGTGTCTTTATGGATGAATGGAAGTTGCCAGGGCATTCAGTCATTCATCACGGTGACCGAGGTATATAGTTTCCTTCTAACTCTGTGATTACAACGATGTAACTATGTTTACATAGGTAGGAGATGTCCCCAAAATTGACTCTGATCTCTTAGTAAATATAGCTTAATAATTCTTGCCCTGGGTAAGCACTCCTGTGTTCCCATTCAAGGGAAGGGGAATTGCCTTGATTTGTTTTGGTGTCATTATACCATAATCTAAGCCATAACTACCACAG
>JAIEZT010000054.1:13357075-13411954 GCA_019594935.1 Periophthalmus modestus
TTGCCCAAGGACGCAAATAAAGGCAGGACTCATATGTGGATGCCTGTTTTATTTCTTGTCATGCTCATCATTTCCAACCAAAATAGCCTTGTCGCATGTTGATGAAAGTCTGCATGTAACAGTATTAAGAATTTTCTCATAGTAAAACCTCCCTCCTGCCAGTTTAACTTGGGGTGGGGAAAGTGTCTTGCCCAAAGACACAACTAGGCGAGTTAATGTAAATCTTTTGCATCATGATAGAGTCTTTACCAACCAAAATGACCTTGGCTCTATGTTGCTAAAACAGAAAAAAACAAGAATGTATTTACTTGCATGTGTGTACTTGATATTACCAAAATATAGCCTCCCTCATGTCTGTTTTCATGTCAGCCATGTTTGACCGCAGTGTGTTTCATTCTGATACTGTGTTTCCATTGCTCAATGAAAATACTTCTTTTATGACCACACAATATTACAATTCAACATCTAATCCAATAGTTATGAGGTCGTAAGAAAGATTAGCCAACACTCATAATCAGCTTCAAATCAGTTCAGTACCTAAACCATGAATATAAATGCAGAACTTTAGTATGTAACTTTCTGGAGGCGTAGAGTCAACCTCCATGGAAATAGAAAGTTGAAACCATAATTTGGAACATTCTCCATTGAGAAAGATTTCTTTTATGCCATATTGTGGAATGTTATAGCCAGAGGAACAACAATTCCATGGAAATAAACACGTGGAGGCCAAGTACGAGTTTAAAGGTGCACTATGTAACATTTCTGGTGAACGGGTCCATCACTTGTTTGTCTTCATGGAAATGTTGTTCTGCCTGGAACGTTCCACATATATATATGCAATGCAAAATTATTGTATTCTACTGTGAGTGGGCTCGCCTCTCCACAAACCTGATCTCTATTTAGACCCTCCACCATAAAAGTTACATAGTGCAGCTTTACCATACTGTATCTTTATGTGTTAGTTTGTTTACCACGTTCCCAGACCTCGCTGTGTCAAACCCGAACCAGTGGAAAATTACACCAGTTCATAAAATAGCTGTCCAATGTTCACAGGCATGTCCAGAACTCAGCACGGGGTATTGACTCTAGTCATAGTAAGCAGCGTCTAAGCGTGTACTTTGGGGCCAGTCCATATCCATTTGAAATATTTGAACACTATTAATAAATAGACCTTCTTCTCTTCTTAACCATACTACTGCTACTACTACTAGCACTACTAAAACCACTACTTTATGAATCAAGATAAAATGTGCTTATACAAAGATTGACATGTTTATTAAGAGGGGGAAATAAAGGCCAAGTCCAAATCCTCTTGACGTTTCTACTCTTCACAATAATACACATACCACCACTACTATTACTACTACTACTACTACCACCACCACTACTTTTGGAGACTGTCAAAAGAAAATGAGCTTATAGAAAGATTAATATGTTTATTTATAAGGGAAAATAAGACCAAGTACAAAATGGGGCACACTAATCCGGGACTAATCCAAGATTTAAGACCACTGTAATTAAAAGCAGAAATGGTTCCAAGGCAGGTCTATGGAGTATTACATGTCATAGAGTAGAATGAAGTAGCTATGTTTACAGTAGTTCTGGTCAATACTGGCACTAATCTAGTTACAAAGTTGCACTATGTAACTTTTCAGATAGAGGGTCCACTACCTGCTTGTCTGCATGCTTATTTGCCTGGAATGTTCCACTGTATGGCATTAAACTTACATATCTTGCTCCTTAAAATGCATTGAAAGGCATGTATTCTAACTGTGAGCTGGCTAGACTCTATCTCATACTGTGGAGCATTCCAGACTAAGCAAAAACATCTCCCTTAAGACAAGCAGGTGGCAGACCCTCAAACAGAAAAGTTACACAGTCGACCTTTAATGTAGACTCAATACTGAACTTAGAACCAAACCAACCTAAGAAGGGACCAAGCCAAAGTTTATTCTGCTCTCTGATAACTAACCCAGGACAGCAGTCAACCAGATGGGGTCTGTGCCGGAGTGAAGAGCTCATTCAAACTCTAATGAAGACGCATGTGAAAGTTTTCCCTCCTTGCACAGCGCTTTTTTTTTCCACTACTCGCTTCTACAAACATTAGTCAACATCCTAATGCCTGAAAAAAAGACCTAAACGTGGCGCAATAACGTTTTTGGCTTCACTGCGTCCTGTGCGTAAAGCTCTCTTTACGCACAATTAACGGTGCGCGTCCTATCCAAATAACGGCACGGGGACGCACAGAAGGCGCATCCGCTTATGCCATCAACGCGTTTTATCTGCAAACGGTGCCCTACTTGTGCGTCTACGTGGCAGGTATATACTTGGATTATGTAAAGATGCACACTTTGCAACAGTACGCGTGTGATTCTAAGCATTTTTTGGACCAAAGTGTAAAGAAATGGTTAAAAAATAAAACTTACAGGGTACAAGTACTTACAGCGTTTATCCAAAAAAATATATCGGTTGGTAAGTAGAGCAGATTAGTCCAAAACTTGATTGTAAATGTCTTGATTTTGACTTGCTGTCCCCAAAATTCCCCCAAAACAAACTAAAGGGAAAAAGTTGTCAAAGCGCAGTGTCAAAGAGGGATTGGTGTGATAGAAAACTCCACACAAAAAACACAGCCAGGTAAGCCTTTCATTGTAGGTCCGTGCGTGAATCCAATGCGCTCTCACGCTTTTTCCCCCTCTGGAGAAGAGTTGGAGTGGTTTGTTTGGTTGGTTGGCTGGTCCAGATGATGTCCCGTCAGTGCCGCTCTGCGCTGGCTCTCCGCTCCCTCTCTCCCTCTCTCTCTTTCTTTCATCTCTCTTTTTTTCTCTTCTCCGCCACTTTGTCTGCGCTGCCTCTCCCCGCTTCTCCGCACACGAGAGGACCTTTGTCTGCGCATTGACGTCACTCTCACGCACACACGAACGGCTGGTCTGCTAATAAGTCGCGCTGCAGATTATGATGACAAAGAGTGGCATTGAAGCGTGTTTATGGTGTCTATCTCTATTCGTAAACATTTGATTAAGTTAGGATTAGTGTCTTTTAATAAGTCAGGGGCTAAGTGTTATGATTATGATTATTTAACTATGAGATAATAACCGTTACCAGGTTATTTTGTAAAGAGGGCTTGTAAGATTCCTTTTGTATGGGTGGTATATTACCAATTACCAGGTTATTTTGTATTCCATTGACCGTAAGATTCCTTTTCAGAAGTCGTTATTTTGTTAAACAAGACGTTATACACAAATGGATTCAGTGCATCTGGGGTAGCCTGTCAAGAGCAGTGGCTGACCAGTGCAGCATCCATTGACTCTTATCCAAAATATAAGCCCCACCTTCATGGTCAAGGATATAAAACATAAGTGGTTGAATAAAAATGTCGAAAGCTATCCAAAATAGATGTTAAAATGTTTTCCATGCATTTTAAATGGCAATACAGTCTGAAATCACAATACAAATGAGTATAAAGGAAAAAGTAGTGGATGAAGTACGCCGTTTTAGAGGTAAGAAGGTAAGAAGTTACTCAAGTAAAAGTATCACATGAGAAAGTCTACTTAAATAAAAGTATTTAAATACCCATTTAAAAGTCTACTTAAAGAGTAAAAAGTAAAAGTATTTCACCCAGGTGTTGTTAATTTGTTCAAGTGTTAAATGTAGTGCTGTTGATTCAAAAATGATATTACATTTTGGACAACAGTAGCAATACAAGTCTATTTCTTAATTTTTCTAATGAATTTTATAGATTTATTTTTGTGTGGTCAATGTCAAACCTTGAACACAAAAACGTCACGGTAAATATAACCCCTGAAATCATATGAAAAGTAGTTTTTTTAATTTTTCAGTCCAGTTAAAAAAAAAAAAAATGTAGTTGAGTAGAAAATAATTAATTAAATGCATATTTAAAGCCCCGCTCTCTAGCTTTCAGCCTTGTTTTAAAAAGTCTGTTTTTATTGCACTATGGCAATAAAATGGCATGGCAATAAAACTATTCTGATTCTGATTCTAAAACAATGAAAAACATGCATCCTATCACTCCACAAAACTGAGTTATTTGGTCTGCAGGATGACCTTCTTCTGCCTGTTTCCATGGAAATGTGGCTCCCTTGGCTATAATAATTCACTGTATGACATAAATCAAATCTGAATGAGATTTTGTCCAAATTATACTTTTGAACATTACAGGCAATTACTGGTACTAAAATAAAGTGTCCTTAGTGAATCATCATATACAAATAGACCAGCAGAATTTTATTATTTTTTTTCTTTTTACAAATTAACATTTTTTTTTATGATGTATTACCAGAAATTTGACTCTAAATTAGATCAGATTAGATTAGATTATTTCCATGCAGATGATGGCATATAGAAGCACAATACTGAAGAACAGGAAGATGTAACCACCAATTTCACCCAAGATAAAGATCAATCAAGTGAAGCAAAGAAAAAAAAAATTTAAATATTTAAATTCATCTAACAAGTTTAACACATTGCACTTTCCTAAAGTCGTCCTTCTGGTCATTCCTGGAGTGTGCCGTTCTTGTTTGGTCCTTGTGACTAATTGGAAACACATTTTTTCTCAGTGACTTGTTACGAGAGACAGGAAAAGAGAAAGGGGTGGAGTGAGGGATGAAGGAGTGGAGGAGGAGGGTGGGAGACTGACACCCCCGCACTCAAAGACATATTGTATTCCTAACTAATTAACCTTCCCATAATGCATCGGAAATATGTGCCTCCCGTCTGCCCTTTGCCAATGTCCTCCCTCCTGCACCTTCTCCAGTGATGAGAAACTATTTAGCCGGGACACTTGAGGTGGCCATTTTGGGTCCATCTGTGAACACTTAGCGAGGTGTGTGGAGCTAACCAAGCGCTGCAGCTGGGGAGGCCATGGAGCGTTACAACAGTGACACATTGAATCATGCCATTTTATTTCATGGGTTCCAAAACTTCAATCGGTTTAAGCCACAGGTGCTCTTTTCACCGAGGGCAATATCTTGAAAAATATTCGACACGGAGGGCCGCAAATCAGTGGTCAATACAGTCAATAATTCAGATGATGCATTTAACATACTTTAAATAAGACTTGAAAAATAATATTAGGTCTGTATCACAATGCAATGGATGTTATTTAGGTTATATTGGTAGGATTACTCAAATTTGCCGTAAAAAGTACTGATAATGATCAATTGGGCCAGTTCAACTGAAGGCCTGAGGGCCAATAAAAATTGGTCTGAGGGCTGCATTTGGCCCCCGAGCCATAGTTTGGACATCCCTCATTTAAGCTTTCTATGTAAGTAAAAGCTTTCTATGTACTAATCGATACTAAAACCAGTATCGAAACAGCAGGTATCAATATTTTTAAAAGTCACGTTCACAGGACAGAAATGAACCTTTCCTGAATGATCTTGAGCTGTATCAGAACAAGTTTAAGACCATGTAGACTAGTGTACGGCCAAGGAACCTACTTGGATGATTGAGGGATTACACAGATATAAGGCCACAGGTTATAAGGTAATGTAAAAGAAATTACTATGATTCAATGCTGAAAATCACATCCTATTGTCTAATGAGTGTTTTGTTATAATCAATGTATCGGAATCAGTAGTATCGAGTCTATTCTGTAGCATCAAAATCGAGTTTAAAATTTCAGTATTATGACAGCACTAGTACTAGATACGCTCAAGTGTTCAAGTCCATGCAGTCTAAAAATGTACTCTCACATTTATATAGCGCTTTTCCACCCTCAAGACATTTAAAGCGCTTTACATCAAGGAACCGCTCACCCATTCACACACACATTCACACACCAGTGTACGTAAACACTGGGAGCGAGGTGGTTTAAGTGTCTGGACCAAGAACACAACAGCAATATTCATCTGTAGGAGCTGGAATTGGACCGCCGACCTGTGGTTCAGTGGATTTGGCCGCTCTATCAATGATGTTTATGTCGAGAGTGGGATTTGAACCTCTGACTTTCTGAGCAGAGGATGAGATAGTCTCCTGCTTAAATTGTATTCACTATGATCCGTGTATCTGTCAGCCCCAACTTGACAAAAGCCATAGAGCTAAATTTGATGTAAAGTTGGAAGTGCTGGACTTTTCTATGTTGTAATCACGGAGCAAGCAGAAAAGTAGAAAAACGTAGGCCAAGATTTTTTTTTTTTTTTTTTTTTTGTGAAACTGAATGCTAGTAAATCATATAGGAAAACCATTTGTCCCAATGGAGAAATTGTGGTGTTGCAAGAGCAGGGATATAAAGCAGAAGTGGTTGAATAAAAATGTTAAAAGCTATCCAAAATAGATGTTGTTTCTTCTGTAAGATGTTTTCCATGCATTTTAAATGGGAATACAGTCTGAAATCACAATTCAAATGAGGATAAAGGAACCAGTGGTGGATGAAGTATGCAATTTTGTTACTTAAGTAAAGGTGCAGATACAGAGGTAAGAAGTTACTCAAGTAAAAGTATCAGATGAGAAAGTCTTCTTAAATAAAATAATTTAAGTATCCATTTAAAAGTGTACTTAAAGAGTAAACAGTAAAAAATATTTCACCCAAGTGTTGTTAATTTGTTCAAGTGTTAAATGTAGTGCTGCTGATTCAAAAATGATATTATATTACAGTAAAAATACAAGTCAATTTTGTTAATTTTTCTTATGAATCTGATGTATTTATTTTTGTTTTCTCAAAGCCAAAGCTTGACCTCGAAAACTTTAGTCAGGATGTTACCACAAACATGGCAAAAATAACCCCTCAAATCATATGAAAAATACTTTTTATTTCTCAGTCCTGTTTAAAAATATAGTGGAGTAGAAAGTACAGATACCTGCTCTCAAACGCAGTGAAGTAAAAGTAAAAAGTATCCACTGTAAAATATACTTAAGTAAAGTATATATGCCTAAAAAATCTACTTGAATACAGTACTTTACTACTTGTACTTACCTTCCACCACTGAAAGGAGCTTTATTGTGGCTGCCAGCAATAGCAATGTGGATCCAGTAGCTCCAAACAGTGCTGTCATAGATATTTTAAGATAATATGACTGTGAAGATTCTGTACAAATGTGAAAGTCTTACTAAGCCAAAGGTAATATACTAAGACGAACAAAAAGAACAAATATGAAAGATAGCCTTTACTGTGTGGCTTGAAGACTTTGGCTGGAAAAATTAGCAGTTGCTTAAACTGGTATGTTTTTGTAAGGCCAAGTAGAGATCACAGCAGTGGTTAGAAGGAAAACCAACTTAGGTCTAATAACAAAGTAACAAAAATGAGAAAAAAGGGTTATGGTGCAGTTCCTAAAAAGTAATTTTCTTTAAAGTTGCAACATTATGGAATCTGCCTTTTCATACAAAACCAACAATGTTGCTTAGAGGAATTGGTTAAATATGAAGTTATGTCGCTGTTTTGCTGATGCTTAAAGCCCGAAACCCTATCTACATCTCCGAAGCTCAAAATGCTCTGTTCCTCCTTGTGACGTCATGTAGTGGACGTTTTCAAGTTAAGCAGTATCTTTAACCTTTACTTCAGAAGAGAATGGCAATTGCAGGGTTAAAATCATCCAGTCGTCCAATGAAGGTGTATGGAGTTTAAAAGTCACAGTGCACTTCCTGTATTATCACATGACATCACAAGATGGAAGAGGGTGTTTTCTGTTTGAGAGAAGAACTCAGACTAAATATGCAGGGTTTGTATGTTGAAACAAAACATAACTCCAGGTATGCTGTTGATGCAGGAACAACATTGTGATATAGGTGACATTTGACATTGTTAAAGGTGCACTGTGTAACTTTTCCGAGTGTGTCGTCTGCAGTCTGTTGGTCTCCATGGACAAACTTTGCCTGTAATGTAACACAGTATGACACTAAAATTCTATAGCGATCTGACCTGTAACTTGGCCTGATGGCGTTACCTGCTTGTCTCCATGTGTAATGCATAGACTGTACATATAAAATTAAGATCTGAACATAAATAACAAACAAATCAGGCGCCTTCTTTCCCCAAGGTCACTCCCGCTCGCCTTAGCAACAGGTTTGATTGACATTGTTGCTAAGCGCCTGCTCCATGCTAAACCAGCGGTACGGACAACCTCGCTCCAGATTAGCGCTTTGCTGCTACGGGCCTTCGGAATTCCAAATAGGGAACTCGGCTCCATATTTGCCCATGCAACTGGAAGCATCGACGAGCTTCATTTGGCTCAAACCGAACGCTATGGGTGACGTCACACTTACTTAGTCCACTACTTTATACAGTCTACGGTTTAATGTCATACTGTGGAACATTCCAGGCAACAGAAACACAGTGCACCAATATGGCATCACATTACTTCGTTTTATGCTATTTCTTCCTATAGACTGTCAAGGTCCTGTGTCATTACCTCATATTATCAGCCAAAACAGTGTTAAACCTGACTGATCGCTCCTAACATAAACACTAAAATTGGCTTAGGCTGGTACAGAGAACATGATATTTGTCCTATTCAACCCATGAACCCAAGAATTCTGGGAGAGAGATTTGTGGGGTTGATTGACATGTCTGCTGGCAAGTAACAGTGGGATTTCAACTCGAAACGACCACCTAGTTTGACATGTCAGCTGCAGTATCTGGACATGTGGCTGCTTATAACTTATAATTTGCAAGAGCCAATAAGATCGGAGTATTGTCTTTCAAGTCGCTCCACCGCACACATAGATTTTCAGTTCCTCTGCAACTGGCAACCACATCGTTCTGAACCCAATATTCAATTCACAAAGTACAACATTTGCAAAAGACAAGAATAGTTATGGGGAAAAATATGTAAATAAATCTAAAAATACCCCAAAGCTGCACTGTAAAAATTGTGTATCTAATGGTTTCAAAATGACTAACTATTAGTAATTAGTAGTATTTAGTATATAACTAATAATCTGAAGTTACCCCATGTAACTTTGAAAAATGAATACATGTTTTTTTCAACCCTTTCCATATTCTTTCATGTCATTCATAAGCAAATTTGTGGATTTTATGACATTTTATTTTATATTTCTTCATATTTTTCTTTACCTGTGTAATTCCTCAGTCATCCAGGTCTGATCCATAGTAAAAACCGAAGGTGAATCTGTCAACTGGACAAAAACTTAAAGAAAAAGCAGCTTGAATAAGCAGCGAAACATCTTTACTCTTACAACTTTTTGTCCAGTTGACAAATTTAACTTCAGCTTTTACTATATATTTGTATCTAGTTATGAATGATCACATTCATAGAACATTATCTTACCTTTTGTTCCGTGTAAATGATAATATTGATTTAAAGTATCTAAATTCATTGACTCCATGTTCAGAACTGTTGGCTCCCACTCTTTGGCTTTTCATTGTAGCAAGCAAAGGATTCCCATTTATAATGTTTCTATTTTGGAATGCTACATGTACAAAGAACACCAAGTAAGCACAGAGTTGTGTAGTGAGTTCCTGAGGTAAGTGCAAACAGAAATGTTCTGATGCAGGATTACTCAAATATGCATGAACATACAACTCTGAATAAGAAAATGACGTAACATGGTTAAAAGAGCTCATAAAAGTGAATTTGTATAATATGTCTCCTTTAAGGTACCTCTGATGAAAACAAAGGCTTGCAACATTTATTATTAGCATTAATGTATTTTTGAGGGAAATTTGATGATCTAGGTCAGACATATCAAACTCAGGCCTGCAGGCCAAATTTGGTCCTCGATATAAATATATTTGGCCCGTGAGATCATATCAAATATGTATTAGTGCTGGCTCACTGGCCGTTGCACTAGTATAGTGCATGCTTCTTTAATACTATGAATCACATAATGCTTTGCAAATGTGTTGGCGCCGGCCTCCACCACTTCTGTTGACACTTATTAGCATCTGCTACCTGTCGCCTCCATCAAATTTAATCCACTCCTTCTGAAAAACATGCAGATGTTGTTGAAATTTTTCAATAAATATTTAGTTTGGCCTGCGACTTAGTCACAGTTTTTAATTTTGTCCTGCTGTGATTTAAAGTTTGACACCCCTTATATTGGTAATGGTAAATGGTCACATTTTTATACAGGGTGGCCCAAAAGTCAATGACACTTTTGAATCTTCAATAGCTCCCATAAATTTTTGTCAGTATATACGATTATAATTGTTCACTTACACTTGAACTTATCACTACTTAAACTAGGGGAAGTAAAAATGACCAAATTTTTTAAAAATGAATGTTTTTTAAGTGTCGAACATTTTGGGTTTCACACTGAATAGCCCGATCCAACACACACTGCATAACATTTGAAAGCATTTCCGGGCTTATAGCTCTTATTTGATCCTCGATCCTGAGGTTTATTCACAAACACCTTTTCTTTAAAATAGCCCCACAGGAAGAAATCGGGATTGGTCAGGTCTCAGGAGATCACATACTGCCCCCTGTCTTTGAAAATGACTTATTATTCCTTTAATGACATTAAATTACACTTGGGGCATCTCTGGTATTAAAATGTCGATGGTAACACTGCTGGGTTTCTGAATTTGTCCCATGTGACTCAAAGTACCAGTGTACAATGAGGGTTCATTCCTCAGTGTTATATTTGCTTATATTAATGTCAGAAGGGTAGTTCTAAATGCTCTGAAAAAATAAAATAAAAATATTTAGAAACAAAAGAGTTATGAATTTTTTTCAACTGTCAGTGACTTTTGGGCCACCCTGTATAAGCGCCTTTCTACCTTCAAGGGACTCAAAGCGTTTTACATTAAGGGCATAGCACATCTTTGCCTTCTGCTTCCCTTTTCACCGGGTGTGTGGTTGCTGCTTGGATTGTTGGCATCATTCAGGAGCCAATCACCCGTCACACACACAAATGTACGCAGACACTGGAGGCAAGGTTGGTTAAGTATCTCACTAAAGGACACGACGACAGCATTCATCTGTGGGAGCAAGAATCGCTTCACCAAACCTTTGGGTCAGTGGATCTGACCGCTCAATCGATGATGCTCATGTCAAGAGCGGGATTCAAACTGCCAACCTTCGTATCACTGGGCAAACACTCAACCAACTGAGCTACAGTCGTCCAATTAGAGAAGCATTTTAAATAGACGAGATTGGTTGGCTAGATTTCCATTTCTTGCAGCCTAGTATTGGACAGATTGGAGCAGAGAACCGCATATCCCAGTGAGGGCGAACTCTATTTGCTAAAGTGATTTGTCAAAACGTGAGAGGAACCACCAAGCTCCGTTTGTGCTCTTGTTGTGATAGAAGCCTCTCTGTTTCACACACGTTCAACAGGCCATATTTAAACTGTGGTGTGCCACAATGGAAAGCAAATACGGAGCGTGTGCCAGAGGAGAATCCCACCTACCACGTTAGCATACAAGGGGGGAAGTCAAGCTAACACTGCTCCACTCACATTTGGATGTAAACATAGACGCTAAGGCCAGAGTATATGTAAAACTCATAAACTAGCTCCCACTTGAAGATTGAGCTACCGGTATTTATTTTGCTATTTAAAACTGCACCTTGAGCATAATTTTAACATATTTTTACTCATTTACACAAAATGTTCTGTCTTTTTTTTTTCTCATCAGTGTCTTAAATATCTTTTTTAACCAAATTAATTTACCTTAGCAATAAAAAGTATCCAGTTCAGAGGAAATTATATTCTATAAGTAAGGACATTATGCTTGCATGACTGCAGGCCTATAGGACAACAGGGCTGGTCCTAGCTTTCAGGGGGCCCTAAGGTGATTTTGTCTCTGGGGCCCCTGGCAGTGGATGACTCCTGACTCAGCTATTGGTGATTCACATTTGACGACATTATGACTCTGCTCTCATCACCTTGACCAGTTGCATTTGTGTTTATATGACCAACATCAGACTGAAAACATCCAGAATGTCACAACTACCATAGTCACACAAACATATAAGGGGGGGTCAAGATTTTTACAATTCTGGAAAGTTTCTGGCAGAGTTGAATGTGTTCCAGTTGGTGACAGTGGGCTTACATTTACATTATCAACCAAGTATCAGAACAAATTTGTCCTACGCCAGTACAGATACATTGTATAAGTAACTCTTGAGGTCAAAATGAGTCCACTGTATACTGTCTGCATCTAATTATAAAGCATTTATTTGAATCAGGAAGTTGGTGGTTTGCATGCTAGTTGTTGTTAGCTTTAATGTGACGGCAAAACTCCTCTCTGAGCTCTAAAAGTTGTGAAAAACCAAGTATCCTAAATATTCACCGCGATGAGTTCATAAACAACTCATTGTGGTGAATATTTAGGATACTCAGAATGCCTAAGATAAGTGAGCAATAACTTTAGCCTACTGCAGCAGTTTAAACTGAACTAGTTCTGTTTTTCACATTTTAAGATTAGGTACACGAAGGTTAGTAGTTCGAATCCGGTTCTTGACGTAAACATCATTGGTTGAGGTCCCACAGATGCTGGTGTTGTGTTCTTGGGCAAGACACTTAACCCACCTTGGCCTTAGAGTGAAAAGCGCTGTATAAAAATATGACCATTGACCATTTACAGTGCTTTTAATTAGTTATTTGGTTAATCTTAAGAACTGAAAAACATATGTTAGAAGCAAAATGAGGTCATATCATGTCAGTCTCAAATGCTTTTTAGATGCCTATTTATGTCACATTAACTGACTTCATTATTTGGAAAGTTTGATTTCATGAACATGGCCACACACCATATTACACAACAGATTTAACTGGCCATGACGTCATTAATCATGGTGTTTCTATTCACAATTATCATAGGATTTCATTGTTTAGCTATCATTAAGGTGTGGCAAAATTCAGCTTTTTTTTTAAATCTGGGATGGTTTATCTTAAGAACCATGTTTTTCTTCAGTATTTTAACTATATCAAATTAACGTGTTTCCCTGATTATCTGCCATTCATCAATCGAGCCCAAGCAAGGAGTACGGTTAGACAGTTAAATACAAATCTGGTGTTCTTTGAAATGTTACACCCTCACCCCTGTGCCACATCTGAGAACATTTACGAAGGTGTTTCGAATAAACAAGCCCACATAATTACAGCAATAATGCATGAGAGCTCAATACTTATCTTGAAGTACTTCTACCATTCATTAGAGTCTCTGCCACAAACTGCCAGGCTACTTGTGTATTTTTTCAGTCAGTTTGAAATAACAGAAAAAAAGACTTGACATGAGCAAAGTGAAGTGGTTTTGTCAGCTCATCTAAATTGATATCAAGTGTATGCAGGAACACTTTGGAAAGCAGTTTTACAATTTTAAAAGGTAATACTTCAACATTTTCAATATCTGGAGCCATGATGCTGTATTGGATAGATAAGGTATGAGAATATCTTATGTAAAATAGAGACACACATTGGAAGACAGACGAATACTGTTGCTGTGTCGTTGGGCAAGACAGTTAGCCTCTAGCAGAGACATGGGCAAACGACGGCGATAGTAAAGTGCTTCGTGTGCTTTGAAGGCAGGCAAGTGTTATGTAAATGTGATCCTTTACTAGCTTCTACAACTACAGTATTTTGTTTGGGTATTACAGTCTCATGGGAGATCTTAACTGAGAGAAAAAAAAAAATATCCTGACATACACAGTTGAGGGATGAAATGATGTGGAAAGACAAAGATAAACAAAGACATAACAAACATTTATCCATTAATATTGTTTTAGTAAGTCAGTCTGCATCTTTCACTTGATCCCCCATGATGAACCAGTGAACCAACAATGCGCCACAATGTTTGCACAGGTCAAATGATTGCATGGAGCCATATATTTATGTTTGTGTATGGAGATAAGGAAGGCCCCATTCAAATATTGTGTTAGCGAGCATGGTTTCGATCAAGATACAGTGAAGAGGAAATCTTTTTTAAGGTAAACAATAATAAATGGGCTATTGCTGTGATTCTTAATGCTGCTTTTGAGGACAGAGAGAAACATACAAACATATTTATTCAAGTACAAGTACGCTGAAATGAAATTATTTATTGAAGCTAGAAATCAAGTCTGACAGAGCTGCAAACCCTCAGCCTGTGAAATATACTTATAACTTATAACATAACATTGCATAAGTGTTTAGTTAAGCATCCTCGTTAGTCTCTCCAAGTGCAAACACCACTCTTACTGCATTTCTAGTATATTTCCTCACTGTATTATATATTTCCCCATCAAATCAAACTAAGGGTGCCCAAACTATGGCCAATTTTGGTGATACTGAGGCCTCCTGCTGAACTGGCCCAAATTATCATAGGAATTACTTTTACCATTATGACCCCAATAACACCACATTGCATTGTGATATATACCTGCAATTGATGTCTCAACCAATATTAAAGGGTGGTTCTGTCAAAGCTATGTAGGAAGAGCACCAATATGCCAGAGAGAACTTTAGTGCAAAGAGGGTACTGCAAAAATGGGGAGTATCATACCTCTGAGGATGTAGGCCAAGATAACAAGGATTGAGCAGGTAGTAGGTGCCTTTGGTATAGCACCTAAATGCATTTTCTCTAACAGTGGTACAAGCAAGGTTGTGGACGAGTTTGTACTAAATTAAAATGACAAAACTGGCTCTGTATATTGGCCCAAAAATATCGACAGAGCTTAACGGCCATTGGAGTCCCTGGATTCTAATAAATCAGTATTGGCACTGGCCATGAAACAACTATATTGGTCGAGTGCCGAACACAAGAACCCATCAATATCTGAACATGCCATTAACCAAATGCATGAGACAACAAAATACTATAGCAAGGTTTGAAATGTGAGTTTTAAGAGTAAGCATTTTAGATAGGCTTCAGTAGGCATCAAAGGGAGATCCAGGGATTTTACGAGCAGGATTACAGTGGTGTAGCCAAGGAGCAGAGAGTTAGCTGGGGTGAGAGAGAGAGAGGAAATGGAAGGAAAAGGTCTGCACTGGAGGAGACAGACAAGGCCAGACAAACAAGCCAGGGCCAAGGACATGAATGACATTACAAAGTGAACACGGACTCGAGGCAGGGCGGCAACGAGAGATGATAACAAACCATCAACCATAATACCATGATAAACCCCGATGTGAAGGGGATTCTGAATGAAAATATAACACTGAACCTTGGATTTCTATTGCCTCAGATCCAGAATACATACTGGTCACCAGTTAATCTCCCTGAGTTCAGATGGGTGCAACTGACAGGTGGATTAGCGAATCAGAGACATACATGGTATCACCTTATCAAAAGAAATACAGCTGTTTAGAGAAAAAAGGGAAGAAGAAAAAATATCACAAGGGACTGAAAAACATCACAGTTGTCTGCAGAATCAATGAGCGAAGCACTAAACTCAGTTAAGTGAGATGTTATTTTGTGATAAATGACCGGGACTGAAACGTTGTGAGAATAAAAGTGAATCAAGATTGAGACAGTGTGCAGGAGTTTCCTTAACCTCTCAGACAAAGTGCTTCTCCTCCGACTCACCTGTCGCCCAGTCAGATGTGCAGAGTCCACACAGAAAGAAGCTCACTGGTCACAGAAATAAAATTTATCTCACCTCAGATTAACGGAGTTTAGTGTTTCACTCACTGATTCTGCCTTTTTTGTCCTTGGAAGCAGCCATATTTATTTTGATATAGACCAGCCAGGCATGTTTCTGATTGGCTAATCCACCTGCCAGTCACACCAATTTGAATTTAGAGAGATTCATCTGTGACCAGACTCACATCTTTGTAAAGTATTGGACAAGTGTGCATTCTGGATCCAAGGCAAGAAATATTAATACTCTAGTTGCAATTTTATTTTTTGTCTATATTAGAAATGAATATAAAACCGCATTAACCTAAAGTGCATGAAATGATTGGTTTGAAATGCAGAACAATAACAAGAATATTGTGATATGCTGAGTTTATTGCACAAAGGGAAGTAAGGCCAACTAGTTTTCAGATAGGGTTTTATGTTTTTAAGTTAATAGGTCTAACTCAAGTTTCAATTAGATATCATTTCAATAACTTCAAAATATGCTGCAAAACAAAAGCAAAGAGCCGTCTTTCATCATAAAAAAAGACTCAGTTCACTTAAGGGCGGAAAAGGAAACCAGATTGTGTGGATAACATGAAAGCATTTCTTCTGTAGCTTTAATGGGTCATAATGTTAAACAGAAAATATACAATGTTAACAGTGTATGGTAGCATGTTTTACAGCTTTCCACTTCTGCCACATTTTAGTGGCATTTAGTGCGAGCCATTATTGTGTCACTGGGCAAAACTCGTCACCATCTTGCTGATATATAAAGTACACATAAATTATGATCAGATTGGCAGCCTTGGTTATGTATCTACCCTATAGATCAGCTGTGAGTACGGAAGAGAGTGGAGGCAGCCAAAAAAGAGACTAAAATAAGCTTTTATCATGTTGATTGTCTTTATTGCTCTGAAAAACATAGAAAAACATGCATTCTTACTGTGAGTGAGCTTGCATTTCCACAAACCTGACTCTTATTTGGACTGGAGGGTCCTTTCCTGCTTGTCTCCAAGGAAAAGTTGTTCCTTTGGCTATACTATTCCTCACTATGGCACACAACTTATCTATCTCCATAGAGAATGTTCTGAAGTATGGTTTTAACTTTCTATTGCCATGGAGTCATGCAGATGGATTACCATCTCCAGAAAGTTTAAATAATGCCTTTTAAGACCAGCATATGTTTATAATTGTGTCATTAAAGAAGACATATTGTGATATCGCCAAAAGTGTCATCAGAACAAAGAGCTGTGCACTTGTCGTTTTCTTCAATGGATAGCTGCAGCGGATTTTTGTTTTCCGTTTGTACTGAAATGACTACGAGTGCTTCCAAATCCTATGCATATCACCAATTAAGAACATAAAATTGGAGAATGAAGTAAGCAGAGAGCAGTCGGCATATGACGGTGGTGGTGAAAACCAAGGTTGGTCTGAAATTTGGAAATAATACATACACAAATCAGTCCAAATACAACTTCAGGTGAGTGAACGGTGAAGGGGAACAATATATAGCATAATAGGTCTGCTTTAAGGTATAGTGACTTTGAAAAAAAAAAACAACAACAAAAAAAAAAAGAAAAAAAAAATATATATATATATATATATATATATATATATATATATATATATATATATATATATATATATATATATATATATATATATATATAAAAATTAGGGAGACCCCATTTTATATAGTGCAGAAATGCAAATGTACAAAACACAAACCACTTCTTCCATCTCCAGCATACATTTCTATCACCTCATCTCCCCTCTCTCTCTCTGCCCCATGACTTTCCCTTTATTGCAGTAATCACTATCTGTCGTAGTGAATGACCCTGTTCCAGATGCTCCCAGCGACGATCTGCCCGGCCTCGTGTGTTTGCATCCCTGACACCACCTCTCTGCGTTATTGTCAGGGCATGAAGCACGCTATGAGCCGGGGATGACAGACTAGCTCTCCATTGGCTTCCGGTGCCTTAGGTAAGTGATGCGCGCTAATAGCCTTTTCACCACAAATGACCATGCGAGTAATGAAATGTGTCTCTTTGTAATGGACTATTGCATATCGGTTTACAGTCCCTTCCCGCAATAGCAAAGTACACTCAGGGCTGTCCTCGTTGCCAGGATGCTGTTGTAAAAGAAGAGAAAACACAAGATTATAATACCTTGGCTTTACAGTATATTGTTTTACAAGCTCGACAAGCTCCTCAAGTACGCCATTAGACTTACACAAACTTTATTGATCCACAAGGTAAATGGCAATGGTCCATTCTTTACAGCCAGAGGAGGGACTGACAGGAACGTGGCAACTGTTCTGTGGTAATTAATTTATGTATTGGTAAGGTGGATGAAATGCATCTAAAAGCAATATATCTTTCGCAAGTACGGTATCAAACCGTTAACAAAAAGGCACCAAAGCAAAACAACTAAGTCACAGGTTGAAAGAAAAACAAATGTATTTATTTTTATTCATCTTTACAGGCAGAGCCCAATGAGAGCACTCAGACTGAGAAAAAAACCCAAAACAAAACAGATTATTAAAATGCATTTATGGCACCAAAGTATCTAATTTAGCGATTTTGTCCATGGAATAAAATTTGTGGAATGGACAAATGGTTCCTCTACTTCCCACGTCAATCCAAAACTTGAATAAAAGGTAAAATCCTGCGGCTAAGGTAGTTCTGACCAAGCATTACTCACAATCTGGCGATAGGTCCCTGGGCACTGTATTGCGGCGCCAAGTGGATTGAAGGACGGGTCAAATGCAGCGGAGAATTTTTCCTACGGGGACCATGGAAGTAAGCATGTACGTGAACCATAGACTGCATAAAGAAGTGGACTAAGGGAGTCACCCATAGCGTTCGGCTCCAGTCAAATGAAGCTCATCGAGGCTAGCAGTCATGGGGCAAATTTGGAGCCGAGTTCTTTACCGGGAGTATCATAGCAACAAAACAGCCAATATGGAGTGAAACTGGTGAAGGCAATGCCCCTTCCCACATTCAGCACTGGTTTGGCCGGGAGCGGGGGCTTAGCAACGCTGTCAATCAAACCTGTTGCTAATGCTAGCAGGAGCAACCTCGGGGGAAGAAGGCTCCTGATTTGTCTGTTGTTAATGTTCATATCTTGAGTTACGGACACAATAGCAATATAAAAATACCAGGATCATGTAGAGCATTATGTAGAGCAGTATAAAATAGATCTTGAAGGGGTGACAGTTTTCTAATCTAAAGTGAATTGGAGCCAGAGTCAATGGGGCTGAAAGTGTGCCAATAATGACTTCCTAGTTAGAAAACATAACAGAAACAGAAGAGAAAAAAGTGAATAATTTCCAAGCCAAACTAAGCATGAATCATTTTCTGTTATGAATAATTTATCTTTTGTAACTTTATAAGGCTATAGAGGCTAAATAAACATCAGACATACCCCAGAAATATGACTTAAGTCCTACTCATGTGTTTCTTTTTCCGCTGATTTCAAATGTGTCTTTATGGATGAATGGAAGTTACCATGGCATTCAGTCATTCATCATGTGACCGAGGTATATAGTTTCCTTCTAACTCTGTGATTAAAGATACTATGTTTAAATAGTAGGAGATTTACCCCAAATTGACTCATGAGCTTAGTACAATATCAGCAGTAATTCTTTGCCTGTTAAGCACTCCTGTTTCCATTACTCAAGGGGAAATTGCATTGATTTGTTTTGGTGTCATTATACCATAATCTTAAGCATAACTACCACAGTCCTTCCACTTCACAAGGGTTTTTAGCCTAGTTTGAATTAAAGGATCAGCAAAAAATGTTATCCACATGTTGCGGTACAAGACCAATGTGTCAGGAGCAAAGTGGTTAGAAAGACTTAGGTTTTTCCAATATATAACAAAAAAAAACAGGAGAGTAAAAAAGGTGTTTTCAATTGAAATGTACAACTTTTGTGTGTTTCAGAGTATTTCATGTGTGTGCAACAGGAACTGGTGTATAAAGCAATGTATCCAACTTTACCCTTATAAATGAGTAAGAAAAATGTTTTTCCCTCTAGAGCAGACATGTCAAACTCAGGCTCACGCGCCAAATTTGGCTCTTCATATTAAAATATTTGGCCCGTGAGATCATTTCAGATATCTATTAGAGCTGGCCAGTATAGCACAAGGACCTCTAATTCTATAAATACCAGAATGCTTTGTAAATGTGTTGGCGCCAGCCCCCACCACTTCTGTTTCTGTTATTGCACTTATTAGCATTTGCTACTTGTCGCCTCACTCAAATTTAATCCAACCCTTCTGACAAACATGCGGATGTTCTTGCAATTTTTCACCAAATATTTAGTTTGGCCCACGACTTAGTCACAGCTTTTCATTTTGGCCCTCTGTGAATTTGAGTTTGACACCCCTGCCCTAGAGCATGATGTAAAAGCAGCACTTTGTAGAAAAATCTGATTCTTGGCTTCATCTAACTCAAAAACATTTGATTGCAAAGTGGGAAAAAAGCCCTATCGTTATATGATGCTTTGGATAAGAGCTGATAAGAGCTGATGCATTAACTCCACTCCTGCTTTGCTTCACAACCAAAATGTCAAGCACATTAATACTAACATGCCAAAGGATTTGTGAGGGCTTGGGACTACCTACTTCCTCCCTTCCTGGTTTCAAAATTAGGCCCCCCCAGTGTTAGGAATACCCATAGACTGTATAAAGAGGTGGACTAAGTGAGTGTGACGTCCCCTATAGCATTCGGCTCCAGTCAAATGAAGCTCATCGAGGCTAGCAGTTATAGGGGCGAATTTTGGCTCCATATTTGGAATTTGGTATCATAGCAACCAAAGAGTCAATCTGGAGCCAGGCTGTTGAAGGTAACGCCCCTTCCCGCCTGCACCGCTTATCAGCACTGTCAATCAAACCTCTTACTAACGCTTGCAAGAGCGACCTTGGGGAAAGAAGGCATCTGATTTGTCTGTTATTAATGTGAAATGTAAATCTTAATTTACGGACAAAATAGCGAAATAAAAACTACGGAATCATGTAGAGCTGCTTAATAAGAAAATTTTAAGGCCAAAATGATGAGGCTCACTGCAGCAGTTACAAAGAGGGGTGACAATTTTTCATTGTAAAGTGAACTGGAGTCAATGAAGCCAGAGGCACACCCATGCTCATTTCCTATTTGGAACATGTTGGTTAGCAGGTTAGCTATGTCCATTTATATATACAGTTGTTGGGAATAACAGAATACCTTACCTTACGTAGATTGTAATAAAAATGCATTCACAGACCTCTTGCTTCAACTTCATGTGAAAATTATACAGGTGTTTCTATTGGACTTAAATCAACCAAACATAACACAACATTATGGACTTGTAGAGGTAATTTTGGTTTTGTTTTATGAGGCAAAAGGCATCCAGTTTTGTATTTAAGTTATGCAGTACTTCAGAATAGATTTTTGGTAAATATGGTGATGAAGGTAAAGTACTAACAAACACTCACCAAAGAACATGTACTTAACCCAAACTTTACAGTAGAAAGGGGATGAATGGGTGGGTGGAAGGCCTTGGGTAAGCGCAGATACATCCAGGCTTGTTTGGTGACATCTGTTTGTTATTGAATGTCTGCATGGGGTCAGGGAGGTCGAGTGTTTGTAGTGGGCCACACTCTAACTCAGACATCAGAGTCAAGGCTCCAGAGAAGTCAATGACATTACATTACCACTACATGCTGCAACATGACATTCAGTTTATAGAAAAAAAAAAACTCGCATATCAGCTAGAGGTTGAGTGATAAGAGGGTGCTTCCTGTAAATGCATAAATGTTTAATTCATAGCTTTTTTGGGATTTTTTTTCACCGGTTATGGTCAAGCAGAGCCATCCAATCACATTAAAGCATTTTATTGTCTGGTAATATGGGTGTGTGTGTGTGTGTGTGTGTTAGCATGCTAGTTGTTACATTTTAAGACTGTAAAATCAGGCACAGTGGCTTTAGAACACTTTCCAACTTGTCTACATACATCAGCACATACATAATCTATGAAACTTCTCTGCCTTGTGAGTATTTCAGTGCTTAAACCAAGCCTCATTTATTCAGAGTCAATAAAGTAAGTTTTTGAACATCATATTATTGTTTCATTCATCAAAAAACAGACGAGTATTCGACCTATTCTACCAGCCCTCTTGTTGTCTTTGGCCCATGGTGTCCTACTTCCCTTGTGTGTCTTGAAACCAGATGGTAGACATTGGCTGGTCCCATTTGCAGAGCTGGGGGTTTGTCTGTGCTCCTCTCCCAGCTGGAGGGAGCAGGTATAATGACCAAGCAGAGGTAGACCTCCTGCTGCCCGCAAAGCACTGACCACCTCTTATTACCCAACTGCTGAGAGAAGCAGTCACACAGAATGTAGCTCAAATAACCATAGAATAACATCAGATGAGAGACTTTCATAACTGTATTTCACAACTGTCTGGTGTGGTTAAAGTGAAGAGACTAGAGTGCCTTTTGACAATGTACATGGGGTAATAGCGTCAACAAGGTATTGCAAATGTATGTATTTGTAGATTTGTACACAGAGTAATTCAGTAGTAGACAGATGCATTAAAAGTGCATTTAAAATTATGCAAACCCTAATCCAAATGTTGGAGGTGGATTCGGTTTCATTAATTGGCCCAAAGGGATCAGTGATACAGAAGATGTATTGTATTTGTTTTTTTATTGTTTTTTTTGTTTTTTGTTTTTTACAAAAGAATAAATGAATAATGCAACATTATGTTACATTATAAGTAAAGGAGTTTTTCTGTGAATGTGTAAAGGTTTTGTAAATGTTGTTAAGCCTACCATAAGGTCCTTTCAAATAAATTCTGTTAATTTATTCATTTTATTATATTTGCAAATTGTGTGCGGTTGATTATGCATACTACATGCCCAAAGCTCAAACTAATTGAACTATTTGACTCTTACAGTGGTCCGTGTTTGCAAATGGTGTTAATTAGCAGCCTATTTTATTCAAAGACATGTCCGAACATAAGTTTTGTTTGAGTGTCTCAATTTGTTCGTGGGCTAAAACTAATCAGACTGCTGTGGTAGCTCCATTCTTGGTTGCAAAGCCCTTAATTGAAAGCAGGTCAGCAGCCATGCAAAGATGCTAATGCAGCCCCCACCGGAGCGGGCAGCGTGGCGCAGCATGGAAAAGCCATTACAGCTGACAGAGAAGGCCTTTTATTTGGAGAACTAAGCTCAGGTTCACATCAGGAACCAATTACATTCAACTGGCTTACCCCCGCAAGCAGCAGCAGCAACAGTCACCACCATAGCATTAGACAACCCCCCACTCCTCCATAGGCATTTCAGTTGAATTTGTCCTATCTGTTTTATAGCGCTGTCCTCTGTTTCCTTTCTTTCCGATGGAGCTCTGTGCACCAGAACTTGGTGGAACAGTCTTTCCTTCCTGTCTCCTCTCTATCTGCTTTCACTCTCTACACTCTCCACCCTTTTCCTGATGACTTACCTTACCCAAATACTTTCCCTCCATTTTTTTCATCTCGCAAAAGTTTTCACCTGGGCTTTCTCAGAATTGTTCCCATAGATTCTTTATTAAGCTGATCACTTTTAGGTGTACAAAATTAAACTGGATATATGAATGGTAAATGGTCACATCAATGAACCTCAGACAGTTTACACCCTGAGCAATCTTTATTTTCATGTATTTGCTAATTACATAATTTAAAGGTACATTATGAAACAGAAATGTAAAAATTAAAACTAGTTCAGAACATTTCTCATGGAGATAGATGAGTTTTATGCCATACCTTGAAAGACTGTAAGGACACGTGTTTTTTGAGTTTGTCAGTGCAATAAACACAACCAAAAGGCAAAAAAAAACAAAAAACAAAAACGTTTATTCTAGTCTATTTTTGGCCTAGCCTACAAAAGAAAACTGTATACAATAGTTGTTTTTAGTTTCAGTGTAGTTAGCTCCTCCTCCCTTCAAATAAATATAAGGCAGTGCCCACCGGTAATCTGACCAGAACTGAAGAATGATGAGCAGCAGCAGGTCTTCACTCCCGCAACTTTTTCTCCAGTTGACAGATTTTACATTTTGCTTTTACTATAAGTCTATTATTGGCTAAAAAGTTGCACATTGTGGCTTTAAGTTTCAACGCATAAGGCTGCACTGAAGAAATTATTGTATCAACCAAACAGTCCACAATATAGACAAGGGCATCGACAAACAGATGATTGTCAAATATTCACAACACTGAAACAAGCAAAGGGTAAAAAGTCAAATGGAATCTCCTATGCTTAGGTCCAACGTCTTTGGGAAACAAAGTCAAACAACCTTGGTGAGGCAGGGTCCACAGTTTGGGGCAAGAGCACCAGCATACCAGATGTCATTATTAGTAATGCCAATTCTTGTCGTTAAAACTGTAAAATTAAGCAATTTTTCAAACGTTGAGTGATTCTTTCCAACCAAATGTATCACCCTGGGTGTGCCCTGCTGACTCTAACATTCTGGTTAAATGTCCATGTTAGTTTCAGCCTGTCCACATAAATGAGAATTGACAGGAACCAGACTAATTGCTAAAAAGAATAAGCATGGCAGGCTAGGACAGCTCTGCCATAAACCATTAGCCCAATGCACCGCAATGAGAAAAATCCATCTGTAACTGTTAAAGCTTCATTACAAACCCATAGAAAACCAATTGGTATTGACATACAATTACCCAGACTTATATTTCACAAAGATATACTGCCCAATTATCTCACAATCTACTTAGTGCACAGTGTGCGTTCAAGAATCACAGGTTTGGTGAAGAGGCACATTGAAGTGTGGCCACAGAAATGCATGTGGTCTGGTGTGAGTAGCAGTTGCACATGTACACTGTGGGCTGTGCCATGGCTGCGGCTGGGCCTGCCGTGGTGCTGCCATGTAAACACCAGCCTCAATGGCACAGCTGTGGTCAACCTCACACTTCCAGCGCTCTTCTACCGGAGCGCGACCAGTTCTGTTCTTTTTCACTACATCGCCTTCAGTCCTGTTTCCATTTTGCTAATGCTTTTGTGAGTAAATTGCACAATTTAAACAAAAGACATGTGCTCTGCTTTTTGTTATGGCCTGCTGCAGGACAGTGTGTGTGCCTATTAGGAGTTAATCTATGCTAAACGTTTTAACCATGTTATAATGTTGTCTCTGTAATACCTCAGTCGTCCAGGTCTGATCCTTAGCAAAAGACGAAGTTTAAATCTGTCAGCTGGATAAATCATTGTAAGAGTGAAGACGTTTCGCAGCTCATCCAAGCCGCTTCTTCAGTTCTGCTTCAGTTTCAGAACTGAAGAAGCAGATTTAAACTTCATCTTTTCCTATGTTACAATGCTGTATCATCATCATGCTATTGGCTGCATACATTTTTTATATTTATTCCCTGTATATTGTATATATATTGAATATATTGTGGTACCCCCTTTTAAAAATGGGATATTCCACTTAAGGGCATATTCTTTTGAGGTAAATAAATAGATAAAATGTTTTATGTCTGTACACACAGTTTTTGACTATGGCTTCTTCACTTTTCCTATGCTCCAGCAGTTTGAGCGCCCTCTGCTGGCATTTACATCAATATATTTAAGGTCAAATAAGATGTTAAAACAGCAAAATCAGCTTTTCAGAGGTTTTAACCATAGTATAGTTTTCCCTTCTCATTTACCCTCTTGAAGTTGCATTTCAAGTGATTCGTGCATGTTTGAGCAATACCGGCATATACCCATTACTCACTTACTATACTGTACTACATTGTGTAGTCATTTTGGCACAAATGAAAAAAAGAATCTGCTATTCGCTAGCGTGATGTGCAGCTATTCATCAGAGGTGCCGACAACTTCACAGCTCTTTTTTGTGATGGCATTTACGTCATTGGGCACTGCAGTTTTCTAACACTGGGACTTGTTTCTTTTATTAAGTCGTTTTAGATGAATACTGCGATTACATGCTCAAATTATAACATAATGATCCGTGGGTATCATAGATTATAACTACATAGAAAAGAGCACAATATGTCTTCTTTATTGCATTTCCCAGACAGACCACTTCAAGTTATAAGAATACCAGAGTTGCCATGGCTTAAAAATGAGGAATAATGATTATGTAAAACTTAAAGCTGCTAAATACTGTGAATATTGTAGTATTCTGTCCTCTGTATACTATATTGTAGTATTCTGTCCTCTGTATTACACTCCAGTGAGTCTGGGACAAATGTTCAGATGATGCAAACACCTTATCTGTGTCAAGCAACTTCCTTACATTCAAGTCTACAACAACGGCTAACAATACCAACATGAGTTCATGAGTGTAGCAGTAAAAGTGTGCAAGCCTGCTTGACCTGGTTAGCCTGAGATCTCAATGAGCAAATCAACCAGCTCCTAAAATACCGGCGTTCTATATTTAGCTAATAAAAGTGTCTGGGATAAGGTTACGGCAACACTGCGGCTGACATTAAATATCACTAAATCCATTGTGCGACTTATTTGGGATTTTCCTTCCAACAACTTTCCCACATCTTAGAGGCTGCTGTCAGTGCTTAAACCCTAACCACAGAAGCATGGTTAGAGTGGATGGCAGAGCAGCAGCTTTGAGCGTATGCAGACGCCATGTTGCTCAAATTTGTACATACATGCAAATTTGCGCGCTCACTTCCTGTAGGGGGCGACAGGTAAACACGTGGATGTCTGCTTTCAATCAAGCTGCAATAGAAGCCACTGTTAGACATTCTTGGATAAAAGGCTATTTGTTTTAATGGCAGAGGAGAGGATGTGGGACTATGCCTCCTATTGTGACACAGTGCTGACACCGCTGTACTTAGGGGGACTGTGTGAACAACATCAAGCCTCTAAAACTCCAAGGCGAGGGCTATGGGAAGACCCAGCGGGACAATTCTGGTGCTGCGTCCGTAAAAGAGAAGCTTGAAAAAATCTTTTATATTATGGTAAAAACATATTTAAAAGTCCTATATTACACAAAACTGACTTTTGGGAAACTTTAAGCCATGTTATAATGACCAAACTCATCAAAAACATACCTGACATTGAGTTTGTCATTCACACTTGTTAGAATGTCCTGGGTTATTAGTCTGTCTCCATCTCAAAAGGTCAAAATGTTCCACCTTGTTCCACCTTGTGATGTCATGAAGTAGTGGTTTTCAAGTTAACAGCTGCCTTTTACGTCAGTTCAGTAGAGATTGCAAATTCCAAGTCTGAGATCATCCAAAGCAGTCTAGTGAAGGTGTATGGAGTTTAAACACAGTGGAGAACAAAATACAGAGAAATGAAGCATTATTAAAGGTTCTACTTTACGCAAAATTGACTCTTGTGAGCTTTAAGCCATAGGTATAATGTTATTACCTCCTCAAAACATACCTGGATTTGCGTCTTGTTTCGTTCATGTTTGAGTAATTCTCAAGTTAACAGCTAACTCTTCACTTTTGTTCAGTAGAAATGGGCAATTCCAGGGTTGAAACTATCAAAATGATTGTAGTGAAGGTGTGTGGAGTTTAAACACACAGTTAAACACTTCCTATATTACCACTGTATAATGGTAATGCAGGAACTGTATTACACATTCTGTTCCACGTGTTTTCAGTTTGAGAGAAGTACTCAGCCTAAACATGCAGGGTTAGTGTGTTAAATGTGTGAATGAAACAAAACACAACTACGGGTATGTTTTTAATGATGAAAGCACATTATAACATTAGTGTAATATGGACCGTTTAATGTGAATGAGCTCGCCCCTCCATAGATTTGACTTGTAACTTGTGCCTGATAGCAACAGAGAAGTCAGAAGTCATTTAGGTTATCAGGTAAGAGTAATTTTAATTCCCCCCATCAATACTGTCTATCTTCTTCTCATCTTGCTCCCTCCACCCCGCCATCTGTCTGCAATGCCTGTGTCGATCTGCAGTATACTTAGTGTGATTTATAAGGATTGCGCGACTGCAGAGGGTTTGGTTTAGACTTTGATGTCTTCACAACCACAGGACTTTTGGTAATACTTGCCTCTCAGTTCTGCTTCCAGAATATTTAAAAAAGAACGAGGGAGCTTCTGAGGGACGTGGAAGGGAAAGATGGAGAGACAGAGAGATGTAAGTGTCCTAAAAACAGACTTGTAGAATAGAGGGAGGAGGAGGAGGAGGGAGGAAGGGAGAGTTAAGAGGAAGTGGTCCCAACCCAGAGAGGTAAAAGAAGCCCTTGTCCACTCCAACAAAGTCCCATTTGAGCGTGGTAGTTTTGTTGGTCAGTCTGTCACCTCAAAGTCATTCCCACGATTCCAGGTTTAGAAGGCCCCAGGATATAAACCACAAGATAGGAGCTTTTAGTAATAAGGTTAAATAGAGAACTGTGATCTAATATCAAAGGTTCTTTTTGCTTTTGACCAGGTATTACTGAATGAAGTGAAAATTAGGCTAAAAACAACATCTGCAAGAACTGAAATGGCTGAAATGATCATAACAAATGTGTTTAAGATGTATAAACATTAAAAATATAGAGAAGAACTTCAAGGAATCACTGAACAACACAATGCAGAAAGTGTTATGAGATCTGAAGCTCTAAAACATAACCCCTTTTTACTACCCTGTCTACATCTCCAAAGTTCAAAGTGCACTGTTCCGTCTTGCAATGTCATGGAACAGTCGTTTTCAAGTTAACGGCTACTTTTTTACCATTTGTTTAGAAGAGATTGGCAATGCCAGGTCTGAAATCATCCAAATGATTCTAGTGAAGGTGTATGGAGTTTCAAACATGGAGCACTTCCTGTATTATCACATGACATCACAAGGTGGAACATTGTTTTGTTTTTTTCCATGTGAGAGAAGAACACTGCTTAAATATGCAGGGTTTATGTGTTAACCATGTGTGAATCAAACAAAACGTAACTCCAGGTATGTTTGGGATGAGGAAACAATATCTCTCTATATATATATATATATATATATACATATATATACACACACATAAATAAAATAAAGCCATTTTAAATATTTTAACATGTTAAAGTATACATACTGATAATGATGAAAAAAATAACAAGGCCCACCTCAAACTGAAATCTTTATTTTGTCACATGCTGTACATATGTAAAGTAAAATAACTACCCCCCGTCCAGATATCCCAAAACTTTTAAAAAGATAAACAGATAATGTGTAGGAGGAAAATATATATATATATTTTTTTTTACCTTACCCAGGTCATAGGAAAAGTTCTTCTGAGTATATCTTTCTTTTTCTTTTTCTTTTTTTTTTTTCCTGAAACATGAGAAACTGAGATTGAAAGCAAATGTTTTTGTTTTTTTTTTAGTTTTGCTAAAAATAGTTGTTGTTTCAAGTTTTATCTTGGGTAAGACGACTAATCCTATTCGAGAAAAAACATACATTTGTGATTTATTATTTAAACAAGTTTTAAATGATTAAATCCAACAAAAAAGTAATATTAAGGAATAATTTACATTTAAAAATGAGCTTTGATAGAAATGTTATAACTGCTAATTTCTTTCAGACACAAAAGGCACTGATTTTGTGAAATGACCCATTACGGTATTAAGGATTTAGTTTACATGGCATGTTGTTGAATAAAACTCTACAAAAACTACTACAGATGTTTTTGAAAGCAGCTGGCGTTCTGTATTAGCCCCCACATCTGCTCCTCCTCTGTGCGGGGTGCGTGTATACCCCCATATGTGACAGTCCTGGTGGCATGTGAAGAATGCCTAAGTGAACACACACACGGCCGACACAGGAGCTCTTGTACCTCCACTTCAAAGCTCCGACTTTTAGCACCCCGCTTTAATCAGAGGCCACCCGCTGAGGATCACCCACAGCCAGGCCGATGAGCGCGTCACTCAGCCCCTCTCCCGTGGTTCTCCTGGAGCTCTCTGTGGCCCCTGACGACAGAAGACATGGACTGAATGAAGCGAGCGCATGTCCGCATGTGTGTAGGTCACTGGGTCAAAGCTGGCTCTTTACTCTGTAGGTGGCTTTAGACTCCAAAAGTGCAGCACAATGACAGAACCTGCTGCCTCACACACGTTTGTATCCTAGAGGTTGTTGAGACTTGTTGCCAGGGTGTGATTATGACCAAGAGACCAGGAAATAATAATATAATGTTAATAAAGAATATGGGGTCTAAGTAAGTGTCTGCATTGAAATATTAGATATTTACATTGTGATGGTTTTGTGGGGTGTTTACTCAGTTTGAACCATATATAACCATAAAAGTTTTCCCATCATTCCCTTTCTCCTGCTTATCCAGGGCCAGGTCGCAGGGGCAGTGGTCTAAGCAGGGAATCCCACACTCCCCACTCCCCAGACACTTCCTCCAGCTCCTCTGTTGGGACCTTAGTGTGTTCCCAGACTAGCCGAGAGACATAGCTCCTCCAGTATTTTCTCTCCTGTGGAACATGTCCAGAACACCGCCCAAGGAGGCTTCCAGGAGGCGTGTAGAAACAGATGTCCGAGCTACCTCAGCTGGGCTTCTCTCATGTGGAGGAGCAGTGGCTCTACTCCCAGCTTCTCCTGTGGGACTGAGCTCCTCACTTCATCTCTAAGGGAGCACCCAGCCACCCTGCGGAGGAAGCTCATTTTGACCCCCTTGCATCCATGACAAAAGTTCTCATAAAAGTATTAGTTCCAATCATCATACAGCCTTTTAGTATCTACCACCATTGGGTATTCTTAGCATTGTATATTCTCATCACCGCAGAGCTGATTAAGTGTCTTATTCTTAAATTTGCCCACGCCAGTAAGTCACTTGTTAGTTTCAATGTACTGACAAATACCGGAACATTGCCAGACCAACATTCAGATATAGCAGTAAGCCAGTTGTCACTTTTGATTTGATACTGAAAGGGTTTAGTTAAAAATTTAGTTAAGGATTTTTTCATATTCATAACATTTTAAATTGTCACATTTTTTTTTCAAAGCACTTCAAGGAACGATTCACTCTGTTTTAATGGTAATTTTATGATGATTATTGTGATTATTTATGTTTTGATTTGTGTGATTTGAATGTCTTTCCTATTCTGTAAAAAGCACTTTGAATTACTTTGTGTACGAATTGTGCTATACAAATAAACTTGCCCTGCCTACATAAATGTTCGATCGCAGTGTGACTCTGAAGTGCTGTTTGTTTGCAAGTTTTCTCCCCGACAAAACCGACAATGTTGATGAAACGTTCTGCACCAGCAAATTTCAGAAACGCTTTGGACTTAAAAGCGTTTCTGGAGCAGAGGCATACGTGAACAACAAGTGATTATCGATCAAGGAGGATACAATCTACGAAGGTTTGAACTTTGAGAGTGTTTAAACAAGTGAGAAATGTGAGAAGATGTTAAAATGCCTGTCTGAGAAAAGTGTACAAAGTGTGTGGTGAGGGGTTTTACAGAGTTAAAACATATATAATAATTGTAAAAATAAAGCTGACTACTATTATGGGTTATTTTTAGAACATAACCCCCACGATACACAACACTTCCAAAGGCAATTGAAATATCTTAATCTTAAACTTGATCTGTTGCAGTGGTTTATAATCTGCAATCTTTGGCTGTCTATACTTGAATGTTTCTCTTGAATGTTTTCTGTTTTAATGTTACTTGAATGCTACTTGGTTTGCACATTTCTTTTTTGTTGTTTGCAATTTTTTTATTTATTCTTTTATTTTTATTTTGGCACATTTAATATGTTTGCACTGAGGTGGGAGAGGACAGCAATTTCATCTGTGCTATATATCTTGTATGTATATGCACATGTGATAATAAAGAGAAATTGAATTGAATTGGTCTCCATAGTGTTTTACCTCATTCAATACACCTCTCTATGGGCATCATTACTTGCACAAAGCACTTCAAGATGGTTCTTGATTTCTTGCAATGTTCGCTGTAGCATAGCCTCATCAATGGCTGCAATCGTATCTGTTATCTTTTGCTTTAGTTCAGTAATGTTCCGTATCTTTGTTCAATACACGACATCTTTAACATAGCGTAACAGCCACATAGAGAGAAATCCAGAGGTGTGATATCTGGTGAATGTGGTGGGCGTAGAATTGGTCCAATTTAATTTTAAAATTGTAAAGAGACTTAATGGACACCCCGCACTGCGTAGTTACAGTAAAGGAAATACCTTTAGATAAGATTAAAGTCAGTAGCAAATATGTAAAAAAAAAACCCCAAAAAATAACTCCAAAATCTGTCGTATCTTGATCTAAAAGGCACCGTGGGTTTACATATGAATAGATTTGAGATGAGATAATGTAATTGGGCTGGAATGCATGAAACGTATACGACAGATGCTTTCTTTACAAAATACGTTTCTGCAGATTTGAGCCATGTGCTGTGCTCCATCACCGTGTCCGTCAGCCTCACTTCCTCTATCTGAAACTCCATCTGAGAGTCTATCAGAGCTGTTTAGAACATTAGCCAGATCTGGATTAAAATGGAGACATGCCTTACACCATGATTCTGCAGAATACATTACACGCGTCCTATATGTCATCTGGAATTGAGAAAAAAAAAAAATATATATAAGGAAACATATGCAAAAGTAAATAATAATCTACATTGTGAAATTTAAAAAATAAATAAAACCTTCTTGACCCAGTGTTTATGACTGACAATACTTATACATACTAAAACAAACATCCATAGAGGACAATCCTTGTTTACAGTTTCATTATAATTTGTGGATGTGCATGTATTTGTATAGAATCTGGATGTTTGGATCTTACTGTCTCCCCTCTAAGTGCATCCTGTCTGCGTATGTAATGTTAGCAAAGAGTTTCAGTAATGCTGTGTTCATCACAACAACAGTTCTGCTCATAAAAAAACATTGTTTCACTCAATTGTGGGCAGTGGTGATTTTACAGTAAGTTATATAACAGATAGAGTTAGTCCTTAGCTGTGAATATATATGGACTAACATGATCTGAGGAAACAAGATACAGAAAATTTAACCCAACTCATTTATAGGTTATGTAGGTTATTGTGTCTTTCTTAACGCTACCATTTGTGATTAGACTGACCAACCCGACTCTATTGTATTCTCACACACCACCACTAGATGGCATCTATGTTGCTCCTGTCTGCTAATGTGCCAACTTTGGCCTTACGAAAGATGAGCAGAGAGCACAGGTGAGCCAGATGGGGGGAGGGGGAACAATTTCACATATGCCATCTGGGGGAAAAAAAACAAAAAAAACATGAAAATAATGAATAGCTTTAAAAAATCGAATTAATTTAAAGTGCTGTATGTAACTTTTCTGGGGTTTACATTGCTAGAAATACCTGAAGAACATGTATTCCTGTGAGTGGCTCCTGTAATCCCATCACAATCTAATGTATCCGTTCACACGACTTTGCATTACTGCGACACTTCTCATGGGAAGGAATTAGAAGAAAGGTAATCGGGGTTGTTTAAATGCAGAGAATGTGAAGTAAAAACAATAGTGCACAAACCATAGAGAAACATGATAGAGCCAACGGAAAGAATGCTGAGTCAAGGGAAGACATCCTATGAAACACATATTCAAGCCAAGACCAACAGACCTGACTGATAGAGAGGCAGCAGACACAAGATAACACCAAAAGGCTAGTTTTAAGCAAAATAGCCTTTTCTCAGCTTTTGATCATGTTATTTTGTTGTATCCTCATCAAAGACATTCCTGGAGTTGTATTTTGCATCATTTACACTTAGTCCAAAGACGTCTTCTCTAAGAACTCAAGAATTCTGTTTGCATTTTGTCCAAATTGTTGTGTCTCGGGTACTTTTCCTACTCAGGTTTTAAACCCATAGCATCACTGAACTTGTTCTGTTGTCATATTTTGTTCATACCAAACACATGTCCATATTGACCTTGTTCTGTCTTTTTTCTTGTGGTAGCACTGCCGGTTTGGTGGGAATCCCATGCATTTTAATGGAGAATTTGAAAGAGGTTTTGCTGCTGTGATATAATATGATATAAAGTTGGCTGATTTGTGTAAAATGTTCATGCACCGACAAGTCAACAATGCACTGACATAGGAAAAAAAAAGTGTTAGCAGTCACCTCCAATCTGTCTCTCTCTAAAACCTTCAAATCAGGCTAGAAATCTAGGGGTAATAATGGACTCAGACTTGTACTGTAACAGCCACATCAAATCAATAACGTCTGCAGCTTTTTACCATCTAAAAACACTGCAAAAATCAAAGGTATATTGTCAAAGCCAGACTTAGAGAGACTACTTCATGCACTTGTCTCCAGTAGATTAGGCTAATGTAACAGCCTGCTCACTGGCCTCTCCAAACGGGCCTTAAGACAGCTGCAGTACATCCAGAATGCTGCTGCTCAGGTCCTGACTAGAACCAGGAAGTACAAGCACATAAGTCCTGTGCTCAGGTCTCTGCACTGGCTCCTGTGGCTCGGAAAATAGACTTTAAGGCAGCTCTGCTTGTGAACAAGTCTCTCCATGTCCTAGCATCAAAGTACATCTCTGACATGTTAGTGCCATATGAACCATCTCACAGTCTGAGGACCTCAGAGGCCGGCCTCCTGAGACAGGCCTCTACTTTGACAATGTTTAAATCCAGGCTCAAAACAGTACTGTTTAGCTGTGCATATGACTGAAAGGTTTTTATTCTGCTCTCTTCTGTTTTTCCCTGCTAAACCAGCTGTGCAGGTGGGAAGAGGCGTTACCTCTTCGCCCCTATCTCTGCTCGCCTCAATAAGCTTGTTGTTTATAAAGTGTGGTTCCAAATGCAGACATAATTTTAAGTAAAAAAAAAGAAAGTGTGAAATACTATTACAAGATGACCAAAAACATGTTTTAAAAAGGAAATATAAGTCACAAGAATGCATAATATGTCTTCTTTAAGCATATAGGTAGATCTGCTGTTATTTTACAAACCTTTTTTGTTTCTTTTACATGCTATTAAAAACCATTTATAACTTTAATCAGTGGTTCAATCAGGGATTAAGAGAAATGCATACAGTATTACCATCTGTCAAATCGGTCCTGTCACTAGTGTACACTCCCATGTCTGTAAGCATGTGTGTGTTAGCTTATCACGTTAAAATGATCAGCACTAAAGCTCTGAATGGGGGATCTATTTGGCCATATTTTCATTTTTCTAATAAGTGTTGGTTGTATATTCTGCTTATCTGTGACATTACAGGAGACCCACACCCGTGCTTATCGGCCACTAAAAGGTACTCAGGAATGACGACATAAGTGAGTCAATAAGATGATATACAGATGGGCCATGCAGGGGCTGGAAGAAGAGTTATGGTGACACTGAGCACCCCTGTCTGCTATTGACGTCATAGCCCTTTGGATTTTCCCTGAACACAAAATTAAACTTGAATTATAGTATTTGTCATAGAGAAGATTTTATCAATGGTAAATTTAAAGGCGCATTACTGATATGCAGAAAAGAATTGTTTTTTAATCATTTATTCATTTATTTATCATATTTTTGTAAGCTAAAATGTCATAATCCTTATCTCATGGCTATATAATAAGATCAGGAAGATGAACCAAAGATTGTACTATGAAGCTGTTAATGTCGCTAGTCCATTACATAGTACTACACTTAAAGCTAACAGGTAAAAAGGACAATACACAAAGAAGTTTAAAATGTTTATTGATGAATTGAAATGGTTGTGCAGCTAAAGTTGGCCTGTAACAAAAGACATAAGTATAAGTACATCAGCTGATTGATTGCAGTTGAATTGTTGGACTTTCTACTTACCCGTGTTGTTTGCCATCTTAGGTGTTCCAGCCAAATGAGTCTGCAGAGAGCTGGGGCACCTTTAGAAGGTCCCGGGGCAGACAACTGTGTGCGGAGGAGGAGGGATGTCCAAATGTTTTAGCTTGTTTGTCTTTCTCAGTGATAAAGTAATATACAGCTTTATTTTTATGACAGATTTGATTGAATAAAGATTTTTGTTAATCAGAAGAAGTTTTTCAGAAGAAGTTTTATTGCCATTTTCCGTGAGCAGAGCTCACAGACTAGGAACTTACTTCGGTGATAAAGTGCGACATACAACAACACACACACAAAAAAAACACACTAAATAAATACAAATAAGGGCATGCAGGAGGTAGAAATATATACAATAGTAGAAATATAAACATAACTTTTAACAATATTATTGGATTTGCTTAAACTTACCTGTGCTATAGTGTGGGCACAAACAATTAAGGGAGGGGGTTCTATAAAAGGAGCCAATCTCAGTCTGGATGAAGGAGGGTGCTGCGTGTACAGGATGTTGCCTTCCCTGCTGATTTTACATTTTGCTGTTATTTTTGAATTTTTTATTTTTTGGTGGAAATAAACGCACTTTGGTTCTGCACTGGACAAATCATCTCCGCTCTGCTCTGTTCCTCGCTAAGGTTGCTATCCAGGCAATTACAATTAGTGCTCATTATGTCAATTTATTTATTATTTTTTTCTTTCTTTCACCTTTTTTCTTCAACAGTATTATCAGTCTGATCAATTTTGACCAATCAGAGTGAGGCAGCAAGAGCAGACCTAGCACAAGCTTGGAATGGGGCTGGGCTAAATCGTACAATACAGACTTTTGGGCACTTTTATGAACATTTTAAAAGTTCATATTGTGAAAACAGAGAAACATCCCTACAAAAATTTGACCTTTGTGAAAGCTGCGGCTCTGTGGGAGAATACGTTTTGGGCCCAGCTGATGCGGTACCCACTAAGCGAGCTCACATCGGGACAGAGGAATAGTGTCTTATCCAGGTCTTATTATAGATCCATGCCTTCATTTGATTTACAGGCAGTATGTATTAATAATATTTTTTTTTAAACTATACATCTTACTTGTTTTGGTCATTCATCTTTAATGATTGTGTGAGTGGTTTTGATTTGTATCAGTGGGAGAGCTTGCAACACTTGAACATCGAGGTGTTTCTGGAGAGGTAGAGAATTTGAAATGGTTGACATATTAATCTCATTAGAATTGAAGAAAAGCCTTTTGTTGTTTTCTTGTAAACAGCTTAGTTGGATTGAGGTCAGATAGCGCCTTTGAGCTTGCTCCAGAAAAAAGAAACATTTCACGGAATAGATCAAATAAACCCCTTCTTCTTAGCCAACACATTTAGTTTAATTTAAAACTTACATGTACACCTTTTCAGATTTCATTCTACATGCAGTTATATTCTCTGCTTCAATGTGAAATAACCATATGACTTCACAGTAACCAAATATTATTCAAATACTCCCATTGTACAGTTGATCACAGGTCTGCAAAACGGTCCGGCCTCTGCAGTGAATGTACTGGGACTGAGAGAGAAGTGGAGGGGATTCTGTTCATTGGAGGTTTGTTTTCTCTGCATATGATTGTTTATGTGTCCGCAGTGTGCTGTAGAGTCAGAAAGGTGGGGTAAATGGTTTGAGCAGGTGTGGGCTTCGTATTAAGGTTACCGGGTTGCGTGTTATGGATAAGTTATTTCCAAGGTGTGCAGGAGCATACAGGAGATGGTTCTCAGTTTGATTCTGTATTTACTGTATGTCCTGTATGTTCCTGAGGGGTGTGGCCTGCTGCATGTTTTGGGCTGAATAGCGAAGTTGCTGAATGTAGTGGAATCTGACTATATGTTATGTTGACTACCCTTCAATATACAAATTGATAATGTTGTTGCAAAGTGAAAGTACTAGAGTAATTTGTAAACTTCCTTCTCTGTTAAAATAATCAGTGGTGGAAGGAAATGAAGCACAAGTGGTAAAGTACTGTACTTCATTTGAATTTTTAGATAGCTGTACTATACTTAAGTACATTTTATAGTGGATATTTTTTACTTTTACTTCACTATGTCTGAGAGCAGGTATCTGTACTTTCTACTACACTAATACCACTACTTAACTGAAAAGTAAGAAGTACTTTTCATAGGATTCATAGTACTTCAGGATGTTACCATGCTCGTGGTAACATCCTGAAGTTTACAAGTTCAAACCTAAGTATTTTTCATAAGAAATTAAGAATTTGTTAAGACGTTGATTCATATTGTTACTGTTGACTAGAATATGTCTCATTTTTTATCAGTACCACTACATTTAACTAATTAACAAAACTTGGGTGAAATACTTTTACTTTTTACTCTCAAAGTATATTTTTAAATGGGTACTGAAATACTTTTTACTTAAAACGATTTTCCCATGTGATACTTTTTACTTTTATTGAGTAACTTTTTACCTCTTTATCTGTACTTTTACTTAAGTAACAAAACTGAATACTTCATCCACCACTGAAAATGAGATATTTCTTCATCCTGTTCTGTACCTGTGTTTATGCTCCATACCATAAACAATGATTGTGAGCATTAAATAAAAATGGAAAAAGTGATGATGATTTGAATACACTTTGAATGTATCATATTTAGAAAATGTTTAGACTAAAGTCTCTTTGCTCAAAAGGGAGTGGGATGAAGTAATAAAATGGAAAAGCAAATCCTCCCAGACATGCACACAGAAAGGCCCCAAACTTGCTTTGTAAAATTGGGTTTATTTAAATTGAGATGAATGCCAAAACATAGACACACTCAAGCCCCACAGTCCTGCACATAGCCAGTGCTAATTAACTGTTACCCCCATTTCCCCCCATTTGACTGAGTACTCTCTTGTTTCGCCTACTATCTGCAGACAGGGTGATACTAAAGAGGAAGTTACATGCAAAGTACTAGAGCAGAAACAGTGGCTTTGTCGTTTACACACAATCCACAATCAATACTATTCTACATGGCTTTTTAGAGGGATGCCTAATTGCATTGACATAAGGACACCCTCCATTGAAAAAAACTTCAGCTACTTGCACAAACATAACTTATATTCTCCTTATGTGTGGCTACCCAAAATATTGATTTAATTTTTTTTTTTTTATGAATTTGCAAGGGTGAACTCACAGGTCAGATGGTGATTGAGAATAATTATTTGCAACAGACCTTGATTACACAAACATGATTTAGTTTTCCATTTTGTGTCTTTGGCTCTGAGTCACCACACAGTGCATGACCTAATGCTTTGTACAAACACAGTTCACAGTAATGGACCTCCTTGGCTCGTGAAATTGAGATGCTTAGTCAGAATGGCAGCCAGATGAGGACAACATTTCAGTTCAAAAACAGACTACGGATGACCTGTTCTTATGAGTAAGTTGCCAGATCTAGACTGCACTTTTTTACTATTAACTTTTTTTTTTCTTTTTTTTTTTTTTTTTGCACTGTATAATAATTTCATAGACCAAACTGCAGTGAGTATAACCATCTTGAGCCCTGCCACTGAACAGTTGGAGACATGATTTAAAGCCTTTATAATGTTAAACTGGACGTTTATTAATGCTATAAACAGTTAATATTTTTATTGAAGCCATTATCAATTGAAGTTAAAATCTTGACTGCCCTATGAGGAGGAGAGCTACCTGAGTACTGCCCGAAGTGGAGGAGTACCCTGAAACAGGCCCTTTACTTGTTTACATGCTAGAGTAGACTGTATACATGAATGTGACAATTAAAAAAAAAAAAAAAAAAAACATTTTCCACACGATATACCTTAGAAACTCTCTCTTCTTTCTCTCATGGACCGCTCCTGGATGAATGAGGAAATAATCCAAACATCTCATGTAGAGTTTTTACATCCATAAACCATCACTGGATTGTTGCAGTCAAACTGTAGTCACAACAATGGCTCTATTAGCATAGCATTCATTCAAGGGCTTCATTTGTTTATTTTTCCATTGTTCATTCCAGTTTCTGACAGCAGAGGGAGCTTCAACAATGGTGCAATTTATAATCCAATGCGTCCCAATGTAGACATTATTTGAAGTTAGAAAATACTTATCCCAAGGCGTTGTGTGTGAACATATTCTTGTGACTTTATTTCACTTTTTTACATACTTTTGGTCACCTTGGGATAGGAATTTCACATTTTCTAACTTCAAATATCTGCATTTGGAAAATATACTTTATAAAGGGAATAAAAAATAGGAAAATAAACATAGTCTCCCTGAACACTATGCTAATAGAGCCTAATAGAGCCATGCATTCATTATGAACACAATTTGACCACTGAACAAGTCCTGTGATGGTTTATGGGCTTAAAAATGCAGGAGAAGTCTGGAATTTCATCTATGACGCAATAACACTGGCCATATGTGAAGAGAACATTTTTGACTCAGAGAAAATGTCTTTGGATTAATGAAACAAGAGTGAATGAAGCAAAAAAAAAAAAAGGCACAAAAAAAGGCACAAAAAAAACAAAAAAAACAACAACTCCAGCTATATAGCTAACAGTATAAAATGGCTCCATATTTGTTGTAAAATGTGAAATACAAATGCAGAAGAACCACATATTTTTGACAAAGGCCTATAGCAATGTATATGGAAGATCTGTCCTTACTCACTACTGACACCATTAAGTAGCACATCCAGCAGGAGACAGAGCAAACCTGGGACATAAAAGTGATTATTGGCCCAGAGGAAGGCAACTGAGTGGAAAAGCAGAGTTCTGGAAAACACGACTTCCTGTGGAAACACTGATGTCACGCCGCGCTCTTTCACAGCCCCAAGTGAACGCATACACTCAGCTAGTGTCAGTGTAAATCACATTCAGCCCCCCCCCCCCCCCCCCCCCCCCCCCCCCCCCCCCCCTCCCCTCAGCCGCTATGTAAATGTCATTAAAATGCTCTATCAACTCGGCTGTATACGACTTCATTTATATGGAAGATTAAATGCTATTAGTCAGGAGGAATAGTTAAGTGCAATTATAAAGCGTGGGAGCTGGAGTGCAGTAGGGAATGAAATGTCTAGGATCTAAATTTGAATAAATATTGAAATTCAATATAATTTACCACGTCTAATGGTGATCAAAAAGATGAAGTGCTTTCTTTGTCATTATATACAAGTTGCATAAAGCATATTAGGACTGCACAATGCAAAGTTTTCCTGCAGTTTAGACCTCTACAAACATGTAGAGGATTCTTTCATTAGTTCATCAGTTCATATTTATTTCAAATCAGTCTTCTTTCAAATGTTAATGCTCTTAGAGTTGTTTACAATGTGCACTCTGAAGAGAATCCTAATCCTTAAAACCTATATTACAAATCTAATCTCTCTCTTTTTTTTCTAAAATGGTGCCTAGATTAGTGCTATAACTGAGAACCTTCTTGCTGTGAGGTGACACAGTCATAAACCACTGGAGAAACATACTTGCCAATTTCATACTTACAGAAGCATGACAAAAACCAGAGCGACCCATTAGACCACATGTGTCAAACTCAAGGCCCGCGGGTCAAATGTGGCCCTCCATATCATTTTATGTGGCCCTTGATAGGGTAAATTAAAAGGTACGATGGTCTTAAAATCTCAATTTACCAGGAGATATGTAGTTACAGCCATATTTTTACATCTAGGCAAATGCATATGCAACATTTGTAATTTGAATAAGTAATAAATACAGAGACAGTTAATTAACAAGTTAAATTTGTTAGATTTATTTTACATCTGGCCCTTTGAGGGCAGCCATTTTGCTGATGTGGCCCTCGGTGAAAATGTGTTTGACACCCCTGCATTAGGCCGATGGGGTTCAGAAATACAATGGTCTTTTAACACACAAGCAACAATTACATTATTTAAATCCCCCTGAAATTGTAGACTGTTTTTGTCATTTCTCTTATTTATGTTCTTAATGTGTCACCCAATATAGTCGCCTGATTTAAATCTGCTAATATACAGAATTTTGCTTATAAGACTTTAATAATAATAATAATACATTTTATTTATAGAGCGCCTTTCTGGGCACTCAAGGTCGCCTCACATACATCACACAACACATCACATTAAGACAGTTAAAATCAACAGTTAAAATATACACATTTAAAAACAAGCATATAGTATTAAAAAAAAAAAAAAAAAAAAAAAATTGTGCTTTGTGCTTCATATCTGGCATCAACAAATATGAACTTGTGAATATTTGTCCTGGGCTGGATTCCAGTTCTTTTCTTTCCATTTGGTTCTCCCTCGTCAGTGGGGTGGCTGACAACGGACGAATTGAAGAGTTAACAAAGTAAATTAAGACAAATGAACAGAAATGGCTTACGGCTCTGATCACACGTAATACCTTCACTTCTAAGTATTCCTGCAATGAATGCACTTCACTATATTCAACTTATATTACCACTCAAAAGTTTCGACAGACTCTTTCACTAATGCTGTTGTTGTTGTTTTTTTCTTTTTTTTGTACTATTTAAACTCTTGAGACCTCTTGCATGAGATGCTTTATTAATTTCTCTTTGTTATTTACGTTGATTGGTACCCAATGACTGTAAAACCAAAGAATTATGTCTTTACATTATGTCGTTTCTGAGAAAAATTATTTCCACATATGAGGACATTCATTCTACGTTTTTATCATTTTGATAGAACATTTGAATGATGATTTGCAAAACCTATTAAGTGCAACATTTGTCCTGAGTGTATCATTTGAAGTGCTGCTAAGAGGTGCAGGAAGACACAGTCCTTTACAAAAAAAAATTGTAAAAATAAAAAAAAATAAAAAAATAAAAATAAAAAATGTGTATGTATATATATATATACACACATTAAAAATATTCAAAATGAAACATTTTTGCATTGTTGCTGTTCTTGTATGCTGTTCTTCTTCTAAAAATTTTAAATGTGGCCTAGACAAGTCAAAATGTGTTGTCCAGGTTACAGGAGGTTAAGTTGATATACTAATAATATTTACTATTTATAGGTACATATTTATACCTCCCTAGGGAGGTGTTCCGGGCAAGTCCCACTGGGAGGAGGCCCTGGGGAAGACCTAGGACACGCTGGACGGACTATGTCTCTCAGCTAGTCTGGGAACGTCTTGGGTCCCACCAGAGAAGCTGGAGGACATGTCTGGGGTGAGGGAGGTCTGGGAGTCCCTGCTTAGACTGCTGCCCCAGCGACCCGGCCGCAGATAAGGAGAATAAAATGGATGGATGGATGGATGGACTATTTATATTGTGGATTCTCAATGAAGACAGTTTTAGCCGCACTTTGCTTTCATCACTACCTTGCACACTCTTGGCTCTAATGAATACTGACAAGGCAGACCCATGAAGTGAAAACCATTTTGGGTGATTTCATCATGAAGATCACTGAGAGAAGGCCAAGGGTTTGCAGCCCTGTCAACAAAGCAAAGGGTGGTTACTGAATCTGAATCTAAGCTATAAAAGTATTTCGAGTTTTTCAGCTTCCTTTTCTTTGCGCACATAATTCTATATACCTTGCTTCGTGATGTATTACTGCCTTCTGTATGTATCTACAAGTATACAGATAAATTAGTAGTAGTAAACATAAAGCAAAAGGAAATTAAGTTAATATGATCGACTGAGATTCAGGAGGGACTACACCTCGACCTCCTCCTGCTCCTCTCAAGCGAACCACAGCTTACCTCAACCACACCTCAATTACCCAGAAGCCCTATTTTATACACGCTTATCCCGGCAACATCGTCCATCTTCACGCTCTCGACCCCTCCCTCCCACCCTGTGTCTTCTTGTTCAGCTTTCAGCCCAGAACACCTCATCATCTACAGAGAGGTGGGGTCCCTGAGTCGGTCTTTTGTCTTCTGCCACATTTGGTGTAGAAAGCCTATTGCATTGGTGTGTAAAAAGTCTGTACCATTTCAAAGTGAGCTAGCTGCATGCAGCGACAAATGGATACAGGAAAAACAAAACATCACACAGTTCAATAGTCTTTAACTTCTGTCCTTTGAACTGCACAAGCTGCACTTCTTAGTTTATCAAAATCAAATAATAATTTAAGATAGAGACAGCGCCTCTATCTTGAGTTTCTACCCAGCCACCACATCCATTCAAATCATCAATAAATATCTTTATCGTTTATCATGGTTGTGGCGTGCTCCTTGCTGGTGAATAGTGACCGAGAAAGTGTTTTCATTTTAGTAGCTGTTTTTGAAGTCCTGATACTGTTGCCATTTTCGACCCAAATTTATGTTCTGCCTTTTGTCATTCGTAATCTATTTATTCAACTAACCACTATTGCTATCATCACTACACTGAACTGGAACAATTCTTGGAAGACCTGCTCCATAAAATGTATTTATTGGCTTGTGTTACTATTGTCCACATCTGATCCATTTTGCCTCCTGGTTAAAATCAAACATATTGTTGCCTGTGGCTCGTGCACTGCTATTTGTGGCCACAATTCAGTGCTGGTCCCCTGTGATCTATCTCATACTTAGACCTGATTTATGACTTGAATTGTTCATGACCTTTGCAGTAATAATTTTACATTTCATTGCTTGAGTTAAGGAGGTTCTTTTTCACTGCCCGACCAGCCACCCATGAAGCCGTATCGGTCTGATGATATATATTTTACCATTCTATAAAACTGACTCTTGTTTAAAGTCTTAGATAATGATTGATTTGAGAAACAGAAGATATAAATAGATGATAGGGGCAGTGATTTGGAGAACAGTCATGGTCTTTGGTAGTTCCTTCGCTGTAGTACGTCCACAAACTAGATTTTCCATTTCACTTTTGGTTTTGTTGGGCCAACTTCACCACTACAAAGTCCATGAACTCACAGACTGGCAATAGCTGGTTTTCCTTTTTTATTTGCCAGATCTCTGTTGCCTTTTCCTTCTCCCATGTCCTTACATAATCGACAAATTATATAACTCCTATTTCTGCTGTATTATTTTGATAACATAATTATAGCTAAATTATGACAGACCAAACGCTAGTGTGTCAAGCATCTATAAAATTTGCCATGATCTCATTGTCAATTACCAATAATTTCAGGTTTTATAATGTAATCTTGCACACATGAGAATTATTAAAGACTTCTTGGCAATGATGAACTAATCATTGTATAAAAATACATTAAAACCTGCCAAATAATAATAGAAAGCTCACACAAAAGTCTCAAGAGGTCATCAGAGCTTGTGTCAGGGCAGTTTGAGGAGAGTAACAGTCAGCAGGACAAAAGTGAAGATGTACTGTTAATTGTCAATGAGCATACTTTTCACGCATAACCCTACAGTACATTGTTTTGTAGTATTAACGTCACTTTTCTAATCTGAGTAAACAGTCAAATAAAAAACCAGATAGCAGTTTGAAATTTAAAATTAAGTGACAGATATTCATGTAATCTCCCAATCTATAACATCTGGTTTCGCCAGGCTCCCTCTGTCCGCACACTTTGACCTCAGAAATCTGTCTTTGCTTGTATTTTCTCACTGTCTCGCTGTTCCCAAAACAATCTGACACTTAACACACACACCACACAGAAAAATGTAACCCCCGGAGTGATGACTTATTTTGCTAACATGACTTGGCAAAATCTCAGCACTCCTAGAAAGTGTTACGATTATTAGACAGAGGTGGAGTTGTCTTTGGTTAATTCACAGGAAATGTTTAGCCGACGTTATCTGGCAAGTATCGCAAGACAGACCACTATGGGGTCAAATGCTAAAGGTTAAATGAAGGAAAGGAATATATTTTCTGTCTTGAGCCTAACTTCTGTTGTCTGCCATTCCTCTAAATGCAGTAGAACCATTAACCTCCTCTTGCTCTTCTTCTCTTTATTACCACCAATGCCAGTTTTCCAGGGAACAGAATTCCCAACAGCCAAACAAACCCATTGCTTAGTTCGGTGTAGACACCTGCTGTGGCTTAACCTGCTAAGTTATACATTCAATTAGTTCAATTAGTGATTCATTACATATGCTTGATATTTTGTATCTTGGTTGGCTCCATTTTTGTGATTAAAATTCAGAAAATGGTGGTGACAGCCAGGTTAATGGGCAATTGTCGGTTTCTGTTCTGTTGCATGAAGAACAGGCGCAGAGGCACAGGGATCGTTCTGTGTAGATCTTTATTGTCGATTACAGCAATAAAATCGGGGGTTAAAGGTGGCGTCCTGCAAAATTCAAAGCAGAGTTAAGTGAGTAGCTCTTAGTGAGCTTTAAAACTAAGCGGTGTTTAAAGCAGAGTCTAGAGCAGAATCTAAAAACATCTAAAGAAGGTGAGCTTGCACCAAATGTTCATACTACTCGAAAAGTGGGGATAAGAAATTTTAAACCAAAGTCGAACAATGTGATTGCATCAGTGTTCCATAATACCCAGAGTGGGGGTCACCACATTAAGAAATGTGGCCTTAACCAGAATAACCACAACTTAGCTGTTATTTTCCCTTAGTGTGATAAATGTCCACTGCTGCATGGAAAGAAAGTAAGCAATATTACATTTGTATATCGTCCACACAATCCAGGAGAATTCTGACAGCCTGTGGGTAATTTTGTGTTAAAGTTAGATTTGACATTGGCATAAGCAGGGAACATAATGTCATATCTCCGTAAATTGATAAATATAGTGAAAAGATCAGTGGTCCTGGAGTGAATCCTTGTGGAACTCCCATAAAAGTTTATCTTATTTTCACAAGTGCTGAAGTGGATACATAGTTGTCAAAGTGGCAAAAAAAAAAAAAAAAAAAATTAAAAAAAAGGCCGGCAATGTAATAAGCACTCTCACCTCACAGCAAGAATGTTCCGGGTTGGACTCTCTGGCTTATGTGTGTTTAGTTTGCGTGTTCTCCTCATGCAGAAGAGAAAAAGTCTTCCAGCTATGGTAATCTTGACCAAGCCTAGATTAAGAGATGGGATCTTGGCACTCAGTTGTGGAAAGTAAGAAAGTGAAAAAGTAAAAAAGAACTTAAGTCCAATTTTTAGGTACCTGTATGTTACTAAATGTTACTTTGCATCAAAAACTAACAGGAACAATAATATTGGACCTATTCCAAGCTGGGTTACAAATTCCCACCCTGTCTTCTAGGCTGAAAACGAGGAGGCCTGCACAATGGGCAGGGTAATACAATTATTTTTAAACTTTCACAAATCGGAAAATGGACAAATGAGCCAAACACAGGCTGAATTCATGAAATACGCTTCTCAAGGGTTTGAAGCCAAGAAACCAAGAAGCACAATAACTGAAAGCAACGTTTAGTAAAACACTGCAGTGACTTTGAAATGAACTTTCATCCGTAGCCCTCCAATAAAACCAAGCCAATATATTTTTCTGACTGATCCATTAGCCTTATGACTGCTCCACTGTCCGCTCACTGACATATCCAAAACCAACACACTCCATACCTGTTTTGTTTATTCTTTCTAATGTAAACCGCCAGTGTTTGCATGTTTACTCCCTCTCGCTGACCTCATATGTGCTCCTATGCTGATGTGTAGCGTATGCAGAGTGGCTACAGGCTACGATTGTTCTGCCTGGGTGTTAGCTTTCGGCTCAGGAAGTGCACCGGCGGGTCAGGGAGGGGGGGGATCTGGGCACGCTCGGTCTGCCCACCATCTGTTCAAATACCGCACAGATCCAGTCACACAGGAAGCGTGCTGAGAGCAAGTGTGCGCCCTATAGAATCTGGTCTTTGTGAGCATTTATTTATAAAAATGACCTTGCTGCGTACAAGGATTTTGCACAATAAGTAACAGAGGAAATGTGGCATGTACCTGCGGCATGTAAAAGGTTGTGAAGACAAAAGTGGCTGACCTCCCAACAGTGTGATTTTCTTGGCTGTTACTGTGAAGTTTTGTGTGAGTAATTGATTTAAAATTGGAGGCAAATAAGATAGAATGAAGTGATCCAACACTGGGGATTAAATTCAGTTGAAAAGTTAAATAAGATCAGCCTTTTATTTTAGTTTTTTGGTTAACACAATTCATTAAGTTGAAAGTTATAGTTTAATTTTATACATGACACATCTTAATGGTGATTTTTTTAAGATGAGGTAACGTTGAACCTTTATTAAAAGATGCAGTATGTAGCCTTTCTGGTGGAGGATCTTTGCAAATGTCTGTTATTGCTTTGTGTGGAATGTTCCGCAATATGACATTAGCTCTCTGTTTCCATTAAGACAAGCAGGTGATGCCAGGTCAAGTTACTGATCAGATCTGTGGAGAGGTGAGCCTACTCAAATTAAGAAAGTGAGTATTTTAGAGCAAAAGTTCTCAATCTTGTTCAGTTGCAACAGCCGCAACCTGAACACAAAAATCGACTATCCACTAAATGGTAAAGTAGCCACTGCTAATGTTTGATTTTATGTTCAGGACATAGGCCTACTTAAAATACAAATAGCAATCTATATTTTCCACTGCATTTGAGGGGTGTTAAGCCTTGTTTAAGACTATTGCATACATTTTCATTTTCCAACATATCTGGGGACCCCCTGAAATCATTTTGTGGCCCCCATGGGAGTCCAGACCCCCAGTTTGACTACCGATAATAAATAACGACCATAATAAATAAATGCAAGACAGATGATATATCTCATTCTAAAAACATAACAGCTCTTTAAAGCATCTTTAAAGTAGCAGTTGCGTATGTCTGAATGTATTTGTAATAGGGGAGTCCATAGCAGGTCTTCACAGCCTTTCAATAAGTGTTTGAACACACCTAACACTGAAAGGATAGAAATTTCAATTGTGTAGTATGTACTGTGTTCCAAAGATAGAAACAGAAGTGTGACTACATGCCCCTTATCCCATAAATATCCAGTATTCCATTGGTATACCTATAATTCTCCCATTGCTCATGTGCCATGTCTGTGCCACATCCCGGTCTGCTGCTTTATGAGGTGTGATGCAGTCGTCAGATTGGAAAAGCCTACCACCGGGGGGCCTGTTTTCTCTAAACAAGCTACAATCCCGGCTTTGTAAACGCTCCGAGAAACACAACTGCAGCTGGAAAACACACATTTGTTTGAGTTACGCTGATGTGAGTCTGATTTATTACCTTTGCTTTTCATTTTCAGACACATCACATTCATGTTTGAGAGTGTGGTCACTGCTGATTGGGGTTCTTATATGGTAAAAAGATGCAGACACGAAAAACACTATGAGTCACTGGCGAATAGTCAAGTTGTAAAATGTGTCTAGTTCAAATACAGCCCACTCATTAAGGGACAATTAAAATGTCTGAGACGAGAGTGAATGAGACAAACAGAGCCAGAGACGAGGCGGAGTATCAGGAAAGACACAGCCCTAAAACTACAGCATGGGGACAAACAGCGTTATTAAGGGCCACTACCTGATTTTTGAACTACGAGTGAAGAACATGTTTAATAATGAAATGTTAGACCGCCACATGGTTCTCTTCCAACAATGGATACATTTGCATTACATTTACATTGACATACAAGAAAACCCAATATATCCATCTGATTTTTGGTGATTGTTCACATGCACAAAGAGATAATCAAAACCATCTGGTGACATAAGTCGGTTATTTTTGTCACATTAGTTTGCCCTGTATCAGAAAGAAGTTACTCTCGCATTATGTAATTGACGTTTCAATACATTTTTCAGTATGTGGCAGATTAGATGAAATAGTCTGTCCCTAGCATCTAAAAAAAATGCCTTTTAACTCTTATGCAGTGTTAATTTTGTTGTTACAGCTTTAGTGCTTTGTGTCCCAAAGATAATTGAAGTATTCTATATTTCTTGCCTACACATTGATAAACACTTGTCATATATTCTGTCGGGAATAATTAGACATTTTTGGTGATTATGAATAAAATATGCAAAGGGTGAGGTGTTGATGTTCGCACTAGGTCGTGATGACATTTAGTAAAAGTCAAAGATTTTAAAGCACTGATAGTTTTGTGTATGGGGGCTCAGAAAAGTGAAGAAATCAAGGGAGCCTTTTGGGAGTCATTTGATCATGCATAGATGTCAAATAAAAAGAATTATGTGGTTGCAGAGACAAACTTTTCATCTATGCATTTGGGTTTAAGAATCTCGTGGTGGGGGAGGGAGTGAAGAGAGACATTGGGATGATCCTGTACTGACTGGGGGGTTTGAGAGAATAAGAGAAAAGGGGGGCATAAATCATTATCCATTGTCCTTTGGGTGAGGGGTGTGTGGTTCGTCATGTATGTAAACTGTATTCATCCTGAAAGTACATACACACAACTAATATAGCCCTCTGTGCACGTGCGGAAGGGAGGTCGAGGTTGGGGGGGCCAAAAGCCTCCTGAGGTGAAGTTTGTTTGGCTTAATTCTTTTGACTGGACAGACAGCTCCAAACAGAGTGAGATACACAGGAGCAGGTTAGTAAATCTGGCTGGGTCCATTGGGGGCTTTTCTCTCGTTTTTGTTGTGCTCAATAAGTACAATATCTACTTTTTGTTTTCTTTTTGGGATAGTTTTTTTGTTTAGAACTACAGTGGAAATGATGTTATCCATCATTCAGATTGGTTTATTCCTAGATTAGACTGGATATCGTTCTGTTAAATGCGTGATTTAGATCTAGTGGATGCTCGGAAAGCCAAATCTCTTCTTTGGTGGTATTTTTGAGTGAACAAGCTAATCAAAACGAGCCACAAAACAACTGCTAAAACCCTTACACTATTTGACTATTGTGTCTTACTGTAACTCCACCCTGCTCTGCCACATTTATGGGAACCAATCTTGGAGTTTGGGAACACTCAGAGAGGCAGAACACTCAGGAGCCAGGCCAGAGCGGGGAGTGGGGTAATTACGGACATTAAAGAGGGTAGAAAGGGGCAAAGGAGGCATTGGGGACTGGGCGGGAGTCAGTTATTAATTCACTGTGGCTACCTGAAAGTATATTGTGTTTTGTGATGGTGACGACGGAGAGATATGGGGTCCAGGCAGAGTTCAATACTGACTTTGAGTAATTTGCAGTAGGATTTTGAAGTAGCAAGAAAGCTGACAACTAGTATTTTTTATGTTCGTAGAAGTAGCAAGTGAAAAAATATAAACAAGTGCTGTTAAAATATGAGTGATATGGTGAAATTCAAGCAGTTGGCCTCAAGAAACACCCAGCATTAGACAGGGACATCTAGTGGACATTAAGGGTAACTGCACTAGTAGAATGGCTGTACTGCTAAACTCATTGACTTTATCCCCCATAGTTAGTTACATTTACAGAAAAACAACAAATTAACAAAATATAAGTAAATGTATGTACAATATATAGTTTATATTATCTGGAAGCACAATTGACTCTTTCAGTTTAAAGCACCAGTATGCAAACATTTGGCCAAAATTTAAATACTTTTGTTTTGTTTTTTTTTTGGTTTTTTTTCATTGCACTGAAAACCATTAATGCATGCAGGTTTGCTTCCATGTATTGTGGACATACATTGATGAGGGCTTGCATCTCCACAAACCTGACTTATTTTGGCCTGGAGCAAGGCGTTTCTCCTGCTTGTCTCCATGGAAATGTTGTTGGGTTCGGCTATAGTCTTCCACAGATAAAAATGTATCTATCTCTATGGAAAATTATTCCAAAATATGTTTTTAACTTTCTGTTTCAGTGGAATTATGCAGGTTACGTGTCATCTCCAGAAAATTTTGTTAGACTTTGAAATATATTATGTACAGAAAAGCAAAACTGAATACAGCACAAAGTTCAAATGAGCTTATTGAAAAGACAAGATTTTTCTTCTAACAGCCTCAATATCGATAAAACAGCTCCCCTCTGTGACATATGCTGTAACTACTAAAAGAAAATTCTTGAGTTTCTGGACCTCCCGGGATCAGATAATAATCTTTTGATGACCCCCTTTCATTAAACCTAACATGTATTGTGCTCTTGTGAATGCCAGTAATATTTACTTTTTTTAATTCCTGACCTGTTTACACGGTGAATGACCATGTCTGAGATTCATCTTCAGGGACTTTATCTGACCTGCTTTTTACTAACAGCGAAGATACATTTGTACAGGGAGGAGTGCAAATGAATGGGTGTAGTCCACAACAGGTTAGGTGTCATGTTTTTCGGATGCCAGTTTTTTTATTTATTTTTATTTTACCTCTTTTCCCTCAAATGGAATCCAGGTCGAGATCCCTTCAGAAAACTTTTCTGCCTAGCTCTACAAAAATGATTACATACCAGTACAGGACTGGTGTAGTCCAAAACGGTTAGGTCATGTTTTGAGATTGCCATATTTACCCTTCAAATTTTCCTCCTCCGGTCAGATTTGTGAACTATCCTGGGTTGGCACAACAATTAGTTTGGCCAGAATATGAAGTATTTTAGATATTATCATATAGATGTATTCCTTTCTTTTCCTTTCTTCCTCCTCTTCCCCTTCTTTATTATTTCTCTTGATTAAGTGGGGAACTAAACCTTAAACTCCTAAACTCCACCCACAATATATTTCAATAGACCTACTAAAACTGGACAATGCCTGTGGACGAAAGAAAAGCGTGAGGGGGTCCGGAGTGTAAGGAACAGTGTGATTGTGATCTAACAGGTATCCATACCAAACTCCGCCCCTGCAGCCTGACTATAAATCGAGGAAGTCACCGTGTGATGTCACCAACTACTAGACATGGCAGAGACCACTGAAGGCAGCACCAAACTAAGATGTAGGTGTTTTTGATCAGATTTAAGCTGCAAATATACCTACTTTGCACTAAAGTGTGACCAAAATGACCAGTAATAATGGACTAATACTACTTACTAGTAAGTAGTAATTGTATAGATATACCATTAAAACACCATGGTACCCTTAAAAAGGCATTTAGTTTCATTGTAAATGTTGCACTATTTACATTTCCTGATGGAGGCAACTTGCTTTGCATAAAATGTTCCACAGTATCCCTTTAAACCCATATATCTTCTCATGAAACCCGGTGGTGCATTCAGCCAAGTTAGAGCCAATCTGTGGAGAGGTGACCCACTTCACAGTAAGCAATACAATTACAGAGAAAATAGGAAAATCACAAGCAGGTTTGGCGTTCCCTCCTCCAATAATAGTCCTGCACCTATAACATTATAACATCCGGAATCACTTTCACAATTTCACTTTTTAACTTGGCAAAGTTGCCCTCTAAAAATAAACTAAAACAAATGTATATGGGCCTACTATAAGTTATGATTCAAAAACACACTTACATATATGTTTTTGTATAGTTTTTTCAGGGGTGTGATGAAGTTACTCAGATGATTAAAAATGTAATTACTAGACTAGTAAAAATTACAATATTGTCACACAGATTTTGAGATCTTCGGATATGTCTGCTGTGCTTCGAAATAAATGTAGTGATTTTTTGATACAGATTTGTGCTGATTTTGTGTTCAGCCATTGTTTTATCTGTAATATTTTTTGTTTTGCTTCAAATTTAGAAAAGTTAAAAAATAGAAAAAATTGATCATATGTAGTGAAGTAAAAGTAAAAAAAGTAATCCACTTAAAAATTTTACAGTACACATCTTTTTGCCATCTATACTTTTATTTAAGCGTAGCACTTCCTTTACGTCCGTTACATTCCACTACTGTATAAATTCCACACATTCAAGTAGCCTAATCTTGTGTCAAATTTTGTCCCAGTAAAATTCCATTGCCCCTTTGTGTGTCGAGTCACTACCAATCGACCAAACATGCTCCTCTAAAGCATCCTCAACGAGGGTCCCAGCTAGCGCCCAACGCGGGCCTATGGGGTAAGCACTATTCACTCTTTTTCACTGTAATTTTTTTTAATTTAATTGTTTGTCCTGGTCCCTGAAGTTTCTAGACGGTTTCAGTCCGTTGTCTATAATGTTAGCTACCGCCACCGTCAGTCGGGCTCATAGCGTACGTTGGAACACAGCCCTGCGACGCAACGAAGCGAACGCGCTATTGTTTTGTGCGAAGAATGCGAAGATGGAAGAACCTGCCGTGGCATCTCGCGTGCAAGCATGACTCGTGACAGCGGTTTTTACCCCACAATATGCGAGTGAACTTATGCTGCGTCACCAACAATGGACCACGGACTTGCGAAGAAGCGAAGATGGAAATCTGACCCCTAATATCGCGCGTAGAAGCAGATATGACACGGTTAACTTTCTTATAATAATAAAGTACAAATAATTGATAATAATTAATAATATAAAACACCCACAAAGTGCGCACTGCTCGACACGTCACCAGATTGGGGGGATACGGACAGCGTTCACAGGTAAAGTATAAATGTCTGACACTGATATACATTTTGTTTATTTTATTATGCCATTGTACTTCTATATAATAATTAATAATGATAGGGGTAATTATAATATGCCCAACCACAAAGCGGCACATATCGAATCACACATTCAAACTAACGGGAAATAAACTGGTGTATCCTTTAAGAGTGCTCACAGTGTTCATCTTTCTATTTAACTGGGCTTAGAAATTGTTTTTTTTGTGAAATGATTGCAATGTATTTAGATATCGAAATACATACATAAAAAGAAATAATCAAGTTAAAACGTGAAAATTAATTTAGTTTGTAATTTGGTCAACCAAAAACAACACATTCGACACATTCAAACTAACGGAATACTGGTTTAGCCTAAGTTCCGAAAGTGCTCACAGTGGTTAATCTTTCTAACTGTGCTTCGAATTGTGTTTTTTTTTGTGTGAAATGATAGGTTACAATAGTAAGTATATATAGCGAGAATAAATGCAATATAATATAGTTGGTTTTAATGTGTTACACAACTACAGATGATGTTTACGTGACTTCATCGCATGTTACGGTAAGACTGCTCATTGGAAATTTCGGTCAATTTCCATTCTCTGTCCTGTCATGTGCTCTTATGGCCGCTAGATGGGGTGGTTTTTGCATATATTACTTAAATATATTGTTTCTTGTATCTCATAAACCTTTACTTTTTAGCCGACTGATTTGAGCTTCATATTTTCTTTAGTCATGTAGGCTGAAACAGATTTTATTAAATTAAAAATAATAGTAAGGACTACCATAAGCTATAGAATTATATTTGACACAACATTTAGCTAACTACAAATAGATCTATGAATTTGGTGGCGGAATGGGGTTAACCAAAAAATGTGCATACATAAAGAAATGGATAGGCTTCAAAAATACAAGATAATCTATATAACTCTCAATTAAAGTTTGCATAACGTTTACAAATCACAGAGAACTGGCTCCCCTCTAGGGGTTGCTTCTGATAACTGACGGCTAGAAAGTTTCCTGAAATTTCTACTAATGGACAAGCATGTTTTAATAAACCAGACCCCACCCCCTTCTCCTTTTTAGCCTAACATCACAACCTGCAATGACATTTTCAAAGAATTCCATAACATCAAAGAATGAAAGAAAATGTAAGCTTAGGTGGAATTTATTTGCTTCATCAGGACGTGCCATGGTTCCCACAAGCAGCTCTCTGTTCCAGACGTTGGACACACAAACAGGCCGTGAGATGAAAACCAGGGTGAGCTGACACCAAATTAGCTGATGGAGGTAGAACGGCGCCAAGGTAAGAACAGTCTTTCTATCTGTTTCTAATGCTTACTTTGGTCATCGTCCTTGGTAAAAACACTTCCATACATACATGTCAAAAGGGGGATTAATAGGGTGTAAAGTGACCTTATTAATTGATG